>VZTD01010886.1:135021-229383 GCA_013397725.1 Rhagologus leucostigma | reverse complement strand
GGAGGGAGAGAGGCAGGAGAACGAGCCCTGCGCGGCAGCGCGGCCAACTTTCCTTCTGCAGCGCAGCAGGAACAGCCTCCCGTCCCTCGGTGTGTAACCCCCGCCCCGGGTGAGTATGGCAAAACCCTCCCCTCTCTGACCCCCCGTCTCCTCCTCCTCCTCCTCCTCTCTAGGCCTTCCTCCCAGCCGAGTCGCCTCTGTTCCCCCCACACACCGGAGCTCAGCGAACCTCCGCGGGCACCGCTCCTCTCGCCCCAGCCCTGCTGCCCCCACAGCCTGCCCTGCCGCCGAGGGACCCCGGGACCGCTCCCCCAGCCACAAGGGCACTGCCAGCACGGAGCCGGGCACAGCTCCCCAAAGCGATGGGGAAGCTCCAGCAGGTCTGGAGAACTTTAATTGTTTGTGTGGTTTATATTTTAGCGTAATGACGAGCACACTGGGCTGCATCCCACGGCACTGAGGGGTGTTCCCTGCTTCCCTAACGATCCTGCGTAATAGGGGTAAGCAGTGTTCATTCACTCCTCTTTCCGTTCCCGACAGGCCTGCTAGCCAAGTCATTTGCCTAAAAGCGTCTCTGTCACCACTTCTTTCTAGATGCTTCAACATCCACGGCTCAAAATGCTGTTGGGAAATCACATGTCCCGTTTAGATCACCGCTTTCCTTTGCCTTTACAGGGAGAGAGACACGAGGACGTAAAGCCCTGGTGCATTTTTGCTGCCTCCACCTCTCTGGGTTAAGGCTTTTTTTCTCTCACTGCTTGCTTATCATTTGTTATTCATACTCCCAAAATAAGCTATGCCAAAATCTTTGCTTAAGGAGAACGTTCAAGATTTAAAACACACATTAACTGACTTGAGCCCATATTAGGGTTTTTCTCCAGCCCCGTTTTCTGCTCTTCCACAACATTTTATTGGTCTTCCAAACTCACTTTGGTTTAGTATATCCTAGTGGTATTCACAGAAGATTTTTCTCTCCTTCTAAATATCTGATCCCTTGTTCATTCCTGAGTTGATCCGGACTGCAGGGAGGTTTTGTATCTTAGAGAAAAGAGTTTCTTCCTTAATGTAATAGGCACTGTGAGACAATTCATACATAATCAGCAGAAAGAAATAGCCCCAAATTATGATCACCCTGATTCTCCAGAGTGTTTTTCACCTATACTTTCTCGAGAACAGAAGTCTCTAAATCACATTCATTATGCCTTTACCAAGTAACACTTTTTAGGTCTTTCCATTCTGCTTGTACAAGGATATAACTTTAGGGGGGTTGGTTTGCAGCCTAAGGGTTTTCAGCTCCTACCATGCAAATTCATCAGTCATCACTGCTACTGATTGGAGATACCAGCTAGTTTGGATGGATGGTGAATTCCGGCTGAAATAGAGGTTTTTAGTGACCGAATGTATTTGTGAAGTAGGGAGAAATCCAAAAAGATTTGTTAGGATTTTTTTTTGAAAGAAAAAAAATTCATTTATACAGAATGGACTGGGGAAGGGATTTCTGGGTCATCAAGTCAAATTTTCTTGCTTCCAGGCAGTTTGTTTCCTTGTGACACTTCCAAAATGTGCTTTTTTCCATGATGTTATCGAAGTGAGATTCAGTGACATCAGGGAAGTAAAAATTTTCTCTGACACTGTTCCTCCCTGCACCAAGCTAAGCACATTCTTTCTTCAGTCTAGGAAGACCATGGGACCTTGTGTCCATGAGGAAATCAGGCCTCGTTTGGTTTACTTGAACTTTGCAGCAGAACCAAGAAAATGTAAGTAGAGGAGCAATCACAATCCGACAATGACAGAGGCTGTAACCATTGCTACAGACCAGGGCATATTTTCCTATTTTTTCTAGTCAGCCTCTTCTCTTGCCCAAAACCACCAAAGAATCTACCAATACTCTAATTAACTCATAATTAACCAGTGTTAATTATGCCACTTCCCTATTGCACTACATTTGCCATGAGTTGTCCTATTCCTTTTGCTGGGAAGCCAGTGACTGTGCCTGATTTGATTTTGATATTTGCAGCTCACTGGTACCCTGCTGATTTTTGGAGAAAGTTCTTCAAATAGCAGTAGAAAGGGGCTTTTGGTGGGGCAGGTGAACTGCAGCAGGCTCGTTTGTGATTTGGTGGTTTCTCTTGAGGTGCAGCAGCATCACTCAGAGTCCTCTTCAATACCAGGTTGTGTAATGCATCCTTGATGCATTGGGCCAGCACATTTCACAGCTTCTCATGGGAAGAAAGTGTTCATGCTACGTGTCTAGCAGTGGTGACTAACCCTTTCTTTTTGTTTCTAAAGATGCTTTCCTCCACAGCTGATGGAGATGCACCTCAGCAGGAAAGCTTCTGTGCAGACAGAAGCACAAAGCACTGCTCTGACAGGGAGCAGCACGAAGAGATACTTGAAAGGGGCAAAGCTGGGGAGGAAGAAAAATCCACCTCCCTTGGGTCTGATGGCTGTTGGAGCAGGGCAGCCCATGATGGCTTGTGAGCCTCCATGGTCCTTCAGTTTCTGTCTGTGAGGAGCTAGGGATTTGGGAGCCATCAAGGCAGGATGTAAAAAGGAAATGCCACCTGGCAGCAGAAATGACCGGAGATGTACAAACAGCTCTTCTTAAGAAATGGAGGTTTGCAGGAGTCAAGGAAGGGATGAGGCTTTGCAGGCACATATCACTGTAGCTTCAGGGAAATCACTTCACCACGAGTCGCTCTGACCAGGGCTGTTACAAGGCTAATGCTGACCCAACAATTGGCCACTGCCTTCAGAGGAAGCACCTTAAGGAACAGCACCTGGCTGGGGAGTCACACAGTCCTGGTCTTTGCTCCCCTGGGTGCTCTGCACCACCTCAGCAGCCTGTGTGGGAGAGCCCTTGGAGACAGAGCTGCTCTGAAAACCTCAGGGCCCCCGTCTGTGGGAACCATCATGAGAGCCTTGTATGAGAGCTTCCTGGTCTGGAAGCCACACATCCAATTCTGTAGGAACAGAGCTTTGTGGTAGCCAGGAGGATTTCAGGAGGATCATTAGCTGGTACATCTGCTGATGTGATAAAATGCTCGTGGGAGTGTCGTGTTACGCTGTGGTCCTCAGCTGTCCAAAATCAGAATCTAGGATATGATGCATGCTCAGAACACCACGAGTAAGCAAGTGGAAAGACAGTGCCTTGCAAGTGCATTCCTGGTCTGTAGGAAGAGCAGCAGCACCACCTATCACTGGAGAGGGAAGGAGAGAGGACAGACCAAGTGCTGCTACTCCTGCCTGTTCTCAGTACAAGACTGGAGCCCAGATTTTCTAGAGCACCACAGAGAAACTTCCTCTTTCCAGCAGAAGAACCCGGCTTAAGTCTTTTACTGCACTCCTTATGCTAAATCTTCCTGTGGTGCAAAGCCAGCAGGAGGTGGAGGGGATGGAAGGGTGAAGGTTTTGGAGGAGAAGGGCTGAGAGCTGGTATTTACAGTGATAATGAACCAGAATAAAAATAATAGCCTTCAGGTTCACAATACCCAAAGAATTGTTCATCATTCAGAGGGCACAACTAAGCCCTAGGACCCTGTGCTCCAAGCTGTGCAGGGCTTTTGTCTCGTGGGTTCTGTCAGTCAAAAATCCTGGCACCAGAATTATTGGTATGGTATGATTATATATATGTACTTGATTATAATTCGGACTGATGGAACAGAGCAATCAGGAAATATTCCAAAATCTGTAATTTCTTCTTGCCAAAGGCAAAAAGAATCTTTCCACGTAATTGGATCCAACCCCAAAGGCATAGCCAGGAGTGCTTTTAACTTTCTGAGAAAGAAAAATTGGTTAGCTGGAATGGCTGAGCTGTGTGGGTGCTGAAGTTTGTGTTGATTTGTTTGCTGGTAGTTCTGAAACCAGAATAAAGATGAGAGTTTGAATTAAGCCAAGCTGAGCACGTTTTTTTCTTATTCTGTATTCCCAGCAAATCCACAAGCAAAAGATACAATTTTTTGGCTGAGTGAATGATGTAGCTTAGCTCAAGATCAAATGTCTCATTGCTTTGAACTCTTCTTTATAAACTGGATATGCACACTTACATGCAACAGAGGGAAAATCTAAACACAATCACTGTCTGCCTAATTAAACCAGGAGTGGCTGCTAGATATCATCTGCCAGGAGGATGAAGAAGGTCTTTGCACCCGGTGCTAAATTAATTTGGAGGGACCTGTTAGGAAAAGTGGGACAGGATGAACATTTTATATATTCCAGTCTCTAGAAGGGGTTGTCTGTATCTCCTTTGCCTTGGACAAGCTGCCTGAATTCAGCCAGAGTGGCCCAGTTTCTCACATGTCCAGGAGCTGAGAGACTCAGAGGCTCAGAAAAAACCCGCACTGCTTTTATTTTGCCATCTGTGCCTCGCCTCACTGCATACAGCTCTCGTGTTTGAACTTTCTGGGATTCTTCCAGGAAGCCTTACAGCAAGTTCTGGCACCAATGCTTTCCTGTCCAAAAGGTGGCTCTTTGACCAGTATGGGCACCTCCAAGGGAGAGGGAACTGTGTCATTTTTGTGCTGCCTTGCACTGGCCTTTGGAGGTAGACAGGAAAGGCACAGGTTAGTGCTAATTGAGATGTGGCCATCTGTCAGACAGAAAACGTGCCAAGGCCACCTCATGACTTTTTTATAAAGGAAGGAACCAGCCACTGGTGAAATATTTAGGTGCCATAGACCTTGAACGGAGTCAGACAAGTATCAGAGATGATAAAGGTTCCCCTTGGATGTGATTAAGGATCTCCTGAGTTATCCAGCATCTCACCTTAAATGCCTTTTCATCCACTGTGAAACTGCTTTGTTTAAATTAGACACTTCTTTGGAGCTAAGTGCCGTGAAATTTGACCCATTATGGATTGCTCAGGCACCCAGTATGTAGGGACCTGTATATAAACATGGTAAGAGACAGTCCTTTCCCCAAAGATCTGGTAGTTTAAGTAGCCAGGACAGTAAAAGCGGGGGTTGGAGGCACCTAGTCCTATAGGGGATCCCAGACCTGGATTTATATCTGGGCATGTTGATGGGTTAAATTAATTGCTGATGGGTAAAGTTAAATTAAATGGATTGCGGATCGTCACACTGAGATGGTTCACCCCCTGAAAGGAAGATCACTGGGCGTGTGGAGAAGCCCTGGATCATCCAGGCAGTGTCAAGGGACTCAACACAAGTGATCTGGGGGAGATACAACTCTCTGGAGCAGCGGCTGGAAGCAGGAGGATGCTGAGCTGAGCCTTCTGTGCCTGATTCCCACCTTGGCAGTTACGGTTTAAGGAGAATGCCAGGCTCTTCTCTTGCTGCCTGCAGCCTGCACAGTGTGGGTGAAGCCCCATAGCTTAGAAGCCTCCACAGCAGCTGTGCACAAAGGACATGATGGGTTCCAAATTCTCCATCATCCTTCAGATTTAAACTAGTCAGTGCCTGTCCTGTAACATTAGAAAAATGCTTTAGGGTTGGCAAAACCAAAAGAAAATGCCTTTTTCTTTCTGCACTAACAGGCCGTGAAAATAAAGAGGAGTTCAGATTTCCACTTCCAGTCTCCTGCTGCATCTCCCATGCTAGGGACACAAACCCACTGCTCCTCAGGATGCCTGACAAGACCTGTTAAGGCATGGAGGCAGTAACAGGACCTGCCCTCAGAGTTGTCTACCTGGACAGATCATGGAAAAGGGCTGGACACGACAAGAGAAGGTCCTGAACATGAGAGAGAACAAGAGTGAGAAGCTGGTGAAAGTTGGAGATATCTCCATGAGAAACAATCAGATTTCCCTGGTGGGAAGGAGAAAGATGCTGATATGAAAACTTGTGGAAGGGCAAAGGTGAGGAGACAGGCCAGAAGGATGAGACATCATGGTTTGTAAGTAGTGTAGCTGAGGAGAAATGGCTTGAATACTCTTCAGTGGCCCCACAACATTTCACTAGATCCACTAAAAGAATTAATCCATCTGGCTGAAAAATACCTAGCTGCCAGGAATCCTCATTGAATTAACTGATTGAATTGCAGAGGGGAACATAAATTTATCTTTCTTATTAATTTCCCTTTGCTTACCTGTCTTTTATATATGATGAGTGGGGTTTTTTTTCAAAGGGAGTAGCTGTTAAAGAGAGAGGACAGGTTTTTCCCAAAGCAAATGTCCTAATGAATACCCTAGAGGTACTCTGGAGATTCTCTGCATGTCCTATGTGATGCAGAAAGCCTAGGAGCTTGTGTTCCTAGTGCCTTGTCTCCCAGGCTCTGCCTATGGAGATGCTTTGAGGCAGGCGTGCTCCTCTTGTTCTACCCTAGCCAGAACTTCCAGGCTCAGGGCACCAGGGTGTGGGTCAGGATGTGTACAGGAAAGTTCCTCAGAAGCCTCAAAGACCCCTATGATTCCAGGGGGAAAAAAAACCATGATCTTGGAAAAAAAAGCAAATTTTTTTCTCTTGCCCTTCCTGTTCATGGGAAGAGGTCTGGATCCCAAACTCCTTTTCCTTTTCACCCTACTCATCAGTGTCCCAAAAATCAGATCTCTTTTTCCCTACACCAATGAGGGGATCACCTACCGCTTGTGGTTCTCTGCTGGTCTCTTTGTATATTACAATAGATATTTGTGTGTATATAGCAGAACTTTGAGATCCCTTCTCAGAAAAGAGATCCATACTGGAAAAGGAAGGTATTTTCCATGTAAAGACAATATTAAAGGTAGACAGGGACATGCTGGGGCTCTGGTGTTCAAGAAAAATCTCCCAACTGAAATCAGTGAAGGGTTGTGCTTCCAAATTAATTGCATGCTTCTGTCCTTAGCATCTGGGCATGGAATCAAAACTGATGAGCCAACAAAGCAGCACTGAGCTGCTCCTGTGAGCAGTCACCATCAATAACGAGAAATACTAGAAGAAGTACTCTTTGAAATTCAAATCACAAGGAGCATCATTTAAAAGGGAACTCAGGAGGAGCAGAAATACCATGCACCATACATTAATTGTCATGCATGTGACAAAATCTTCAGCGTTGCTGTTACTTAGCAGCATTAAATTTATTCCCAGGTTATTAATACCATACCAGGGATGAAATAATTAAACTGGCAGCCCATTTCCTCCGAACTGGAGGCCAGGCCTTCAGCTGGTGTAAATCAGAACAGCTACACTGCAGTGACTTGGTTTTACAACCAGCTGGGAAACAGAGCCATTTATTCTAAAAAGGGAGAGCTGAAAAAGAACTCGAACACTTCGTCACTCCATGTTGTCCCTTCTGCCCCAGAGTGAGGGTAAGCAAGCAGGGCTAAAGTCACTGCTCACCTGGAACCGCTCCCAGAGCACGCTGCAAACAATCTGCTCCCAGCAGATTTCACAAATTAAATTTGGAAGGTTAAATATTTAATAACATGCTAGTGATTTCTTCCAAATGGGCACACCCTGTATTCTATTCCTTTTATACACAAACCTACCAGAAATACTCATAGATCTGTTTTGACAGAAATTAAGTGGGCAGGAAGAGAGCTGATTTAGAGTTCATCACCCTGTCCTCTCCTTTCAAGCCCTCTAGCTTTTTGCCTGCCTTCCTGGCCACATTTGGAGACATTCCTTCAGTCCAAGCCAAGTTCTTAAGCTCCTGTGGCATCCCAAACTGCCAGAGGCACCAGGCATACAACATCTTATTGTATGGTTGCAAAAAACGTGTACATGTTCAACAGCCATCTCTTCCAGATGAATTTTGGTTTTGCCTTATTTTTTTCTTTTTTTTTTTTGCATTTCTTAGGTAGAGTTTTATACCCTTCTTTAGTCAGGGCTGAGTTTTGCAGGCACCATCTGGCCCTGAATTAAAAATGGCCAATTTTTCCATTAAAACTGCTTTTCAGCAGAAATTCTTCGAGGTTTTGGGGAGGGGTTGTGGTTTTGTTCTCTCTTTCTTTTCAGCAGGTGTTTGTTCTCACTGAGAACTTTGGCTTCCAAAATGAAAATTTTACCTTTCTCCACGATGTTTAGGTGTTGCAACTCCTCGCTTTTTCATTAATGGAAAACTGCAGTGTTTAAGGGCATGTTTTGTTTTGGGGCATATTTTTGGAAGAAATATCACAAGTTCTGATTAAGAACCCCTCCATATTTCACAACTCTTTCCACATTCCACATGGGGCTATCCAATTAAAGATACTTTGGATGAATAATCCAGCACTTTCGAAGTCCAAATATCTGTATTTTTGGTGCTAGATTATTGCCAATCTTCTTCTTTCCTCTTCTACTGACAAAATACCACTATGTTACGCCAGTTTTTATTGGTGTAACAACATTTATTTTTAATTGTCTTGGAAATTTTTCTTTGCTTGATTACTACAGATTCTCTCTTTTACAATACCTTGTCTCCATTTTAAATGCCTCTTACCTTCAAGCAATTAGTCTGCCAGCTTTATCCACCTATTGTAATCTACCTGTTCTATAAATTACTGAAATCACTGGGACAGGAACCCTCCTCTTTCTTACATTTCTGTGTAACACTTACAAGGGAGGCAGAGAGAATCTGAGCTTTGGGATTTACAGCAGTCACTGCTTCATCATTAATGAATGATAACAATATTGAAAAAGTGGCTTTGCACTCTTTTTTCAGCCCAAAAATCTCATTTCCCCCAGGGAAGTGCAGTGCAAGGTCCCATAGGGAAATTTTCTACTGATCTCCAAGAGGAAAACTTACAGCAAATTATGCTGAGCATATAAAATGCAGAAATCAGTCCAGGCTGCTTGAGACACTTGACAAGGCAGAGCTACTGGATCCAATTTGCTGCGTCCAGCAGAGTTCTAACATCAGGGGTGGTCAGTCAAAGCTTTGTGTGATACTCCTATCACCTCAAACTATTGGAATTTCCAACTACAACACACCTACAGAAAAGGCGAGGAAGAAGACATTCACATTTTATGTAAAACAGCTCCAGCTGAGGTGAATTGGCATGGCTGATGTGATTAGACTGATCTTCACCAGGTAAAACCCTAAGGATCCTACGGCCCATGATCCTGTCCTAACTCTACTTTTTGAAAACTATAAAACATATGAACAGTTGGCTTTACACTTAACGAAAACAAAAGTATGCCCGTATTCTCATTTTATCATGTGCCAAAAGACTTGGATGCAGACTGCAGAGACTATGATTTCATGTTCTTTAGTAATGGTTTAAGTTTGGTCCATCTTTCTTCTCTGTCTGAACTTACCTTCTCTCATCATTATCATTGCTTCATGTTTTTATGGAGGAAGCTAAGGAATTTCAGTGGAATAATTCTCTGGGACACACTGAAACCCAAAGGTCTCATTTTTAGGGCCAGTTAAACAGGTGGGATGAGAGTATTCAAGCATCTTGGAAAAATCCTGAGGAAAATGTTGTCTTCTGTCCCTGAAATCTGAACCTTCAAGGAAAATGTTCACTGCAAAGGCAAATTTAAAGCATGCTGAGGTGCTTTGATGAGTGTGTACCTTGGCCTTTCTCCTCCCACCACTGCTTTGCTGCCAGAGAATATCATGTCTTGGCTTCTTCAAATACAGATTTTCAAAGTGTCTGAAGTATCAGCTGGAGTATTCTAAAATCGCTCCCTAACGCTCCTGTCCTGGGTAGGACACAGTACTTCTCCCATTGAAGGATCACGAGTTTCTCTAATTCCCTTGGACTTGGGGGTCTGCAGTTTGCTCTACAACGACCCTTGAGCATAGTTTTGCTCCAAATGTACTCATTGGGGAAGACTATAAGCCTAATCCAGTTGGTCCTCTGGCATTTCAGTGTTAAAGCAACTTCACCAAGGGAGGTAAGTTAATTTTCAGCTGTATGTTTCAGTATTTCCAGACCCTGGCTGAAGCCAGAATTTCAAAGAATCATAGAATCACAGAATCACAGAATAGTTGGTCTCTGAAGGGACATTTAAAGGCCATCTAGTCCAGCCCCCTGCAATAAGCAGAGACATCTTCCACTGGACCAGGTTTGTCCTGACCTCGAATGTTTTCAGGAGGTAAGTTAATTTTCAGCTGTATGTTTCAGTATTTCCAGGCCCTGGCTGAAGCCAGAATTTCAAAGAATCATAGAATCACGGAATAGTTGGTCTCTGAAGGGACATTTAAAGGCCATCTAGTCCAGCCCCCTGCAATAAGCAGAGACATCTTCCACTGGACCAGGTTTGTCCTGACCTCGAATGTTTTCAGGGATGGGGTATCCACCACCTCTCTGAGCAACCTGTTCCAGTGGTTTAACACCTTCACCGTAAAAAATATCTTCCTAATACCTACTCAGAATCTCTCTTCTCTTAGGGCAGATTTCTTCAGAGCTTCATATTTCCTAAGGAAGAGTAAAAATCACTTCAGTGATAGCAGAGGCTTGATATGTGCAGAGAGGCTTCGAAGGAGCCTCTGGTCCAGCTGAGATGCTGCCGATGGACATCAGAGGTAAAGGCATTCCTCCAGGAATTAATTTGGCCCCTGAGCAGACCGTAGGATGCTGGCACCAACCCGCTCCAGGTTGGGAGATGGTTTCCACTGGGACACTTAGAGCTGTAGCTCCCACCTGACCCTATATTTGGGCCCAGCAAGAAATGCAGGGCCTCAGAGAAGCAGCAGCTGCAGCACTGTAGCCACAGTCACAGCAGTTTTTCAGAGGTATGGACTTGTCCTCATTGCTGGGTGAAGTTAAGCTGAAAGATGAGGCTGAGGCTCCAGTTGTTCCCTGGAGTCGGGACTGCCCTGGCCAAGAATGGGAGGCTGTGCCAAGGCAGTTGCTTTCTCTTCCTTGCCCTTCCCGCAGGTCCTGTGTCTGTCCCAGGATGGATGCTGAGCAGGGGCAAGTGGAAACACTCAGCCAAATGCTAAATATTTAATGCCGCTGCCTGATTGATTTTAAACTGTGCTTACTTGGCAACGCCCCTCAGGACCCGTTACTTGAGATTGGACGTGTTTGTTCCTAGTGCTGGGGCTTGTAAAGCCATCGTGTGCTGGGAACAGCAGAAGAGCCTGCATTTAAAACCGGAGCTGCAGCGCTGCTTGGCTCGCACTGGCAGCTCTGCCCTCCACCCAGGGCCCGTGGTGGGATGGCAGCGTCACTGTCCCCAGCAGTGGGTCACCACGGTGCACAGCGGCCAAGCCTCAGCTGCTCAGCTGCCGTCCTTCCCCCGCAAGGCTGGCTCGAGCAAGGGACATCCGTGTGCCCATACTTGTGTTTGTGGCCTCTTAATGTCTGCTTGGGTGTTTCCCCACTTCAGGGAGCTGCGGCTCGCTGGCTTTTCAAGCGGCAGGTACTCCACTCCACTAGGACTGGGTGAGAGAAGGCATTGCAGGACTCCTCTTGGGATTGCAGAGACCTGCTGCTGCAGGAATCTTTAAAATCACCTTCACATGTGATGAAGAGTGTTTTAAGCCTGTGTGTACTCAAAATGATCTTCAGTTGGGAAAGAAGGGCCAGGTGGAGAAAAAAGCTCTGGAGATCCCTTGTCAATACCACGCAACTTCGTTGTTTTTAAGTTTTGCGTAATTATCTACAATAACGGGGAAGGAGAGAGACAAAACTATGCAACCCTGGTGAGATCAGCTGTTGTCTTGCCAGATTTTCAGAGAGAGCCTCTGAGGAGTCCCAGAAAGGAGAAAGGATGGCATAGCAAACATGGCTGAGTTGCAAAATGAGTTGCAAAACAGCAGCTTTGACGTGTGAGATGGGAAAAGCTTATGTTTTTCAGGAAAATAATGTACTTTTTATTGTGTTTTTTCACAGTCCATTCAAAAGGTGAAGGACCAACCATCACAGGCAGCAGCACAGAGCAGCATCTCAGCTGCAATGGATGACAGGGTCTGTCAATCAGCCCTCGGGGTACAGCTGCTTGCTCTTCCCAGCGTTCTGCCAGGAGAAGTGCCCTGGCCAGACAGAGACTTTGGCAGCCCTCAGCCCTTGCACAGCTGCAAGGAGGAAACAACAGAGCTTTCCCAGCCCCTGCAGCAGCCTACAGCACCCTCTGTGCATTTCTTTTAGGTTTCTAGTCACAGATCCCATCAGAGCTATGGAGAAACCTGAAGCTGCTGCGGGCAGTGGAAGTTTTGCTTTTGACCCACCCATCTACCTTTTGTCATTACTGGTCTGTTTGTACCCTGGGAAAAAAGACTTCAAAGAACAACTGTTTCCTGCTGGTGATGTGAGATTCCATTAATTTGTGCCATTATGGAGTTTGTGCCATCAAATGCTGGAGTTTGAAGCTCCCTGGCACACTTTAAATTTCTAATTGGCTGTTATCTCTAAGGGGAACCTGACTGGGCAGCTGCAATCTGATGGTACTACCTACAGGGAGACAAGGAAGGGCCAGCTCTGTCTCTTGGTGAGAGAGCTTTGACTGTTTAGAAGATGATGAGGAGCATGGGGAGACTTCTTAAACTTTTCTCATTAGCTCATTTCAGTAATTGAGACTGGTGCTAGCTGCATGCTTAAGCAGACCATCAATCTCAGCTCTGTATGCCATCAAATCTCTGGCAAAAGGGGAGAAGATGGGCTAGGCTGGAATAATAAATCTGCCCTAATCATCACATTAAGGGTTATCTTCATGGGACTGCTGTTATAAATCTGGTTATAAAAAAGAAACTAAATAAGGAGCATTGAGAAGAGCCTTATCCATGTCAGGAAGTTTTTTCTGAGTTGTCTCAGTATGAGGCTAAATGTGTCTGCTGAAACATTTTAGGAGGCAGAAAAGTAATTTTTTGACAAGATGAAAATTTTCTCACCCCTTTTGTGTTACTCTTTTATTTTTACTTCATATGCTGTATTGGGCAATAAGGATTTTCAGTCAATGTATTTCCAAATCAGTTCTTTCTAACATTCGCTCTTTGGGGGGGCTCATTCTTTTAGCTGTCTTGGTCCTCGGCTCGTGGCTGAGAGTCATGGGATAGTAAAGCCTTCAGCACTTCTTTGGGACATGAATAACCCCATGCAAAAAAAGCATTGCTTAAAAGCAACAGGGACCCCAGCATAAAAAGAATTAATATTTAAAACATCTGAGTTGTACTGACTGGATGATCGGGTGATGCCTTCTGCTCTCCAGAGGCCATGTT
The DNA here is from genome assembly GCA_013397725.1 of Rhagologus leucostigma. Classification (NCBI taxonomy): domain Eukaryota; kingdom Metazoa; phylum Chordata; class Aves; order Passeriformes; genus Rhagologus; species Rhagologus leucostigma. The sequence continues at coordinate 216,357 of VZTD01010886.1, read as the reverse complement.
AGAGATCTGGCCATGTCCATCTCTGTGTGGTAGTCCACTGAACAGAAACCAGGACGTCTTTTTGGGCCCTGCAGGCATAGGGACAGCAAATGCTGTGCAGCCCAAAACCTGCTGTGAATTATCTCCAGGTGCACCAAGGTGGGTGTGGCTTGGGTCCCTCAGTACCAGCCTAGGAAGGTTCTTCCAGCTCTTCTCCAACTCCTGGTCCTCCTACCCCCTGGAGTGACTTGGAGGAGAAATGAGGGAAAGCTATTAGCTTCATAGTAACTGTTCCCTTCACATTCATTTTTTTTAGACATACACCGTTGGATTTTTGTGTTAAGGGGGTCTGAAAAGCTATTCACACAAATTAAAGCATCTGGAATAAAAACGTCTCCAAAAAACGCATTTTGCACGCTTCCCACTAAGACGGCAGGGTTTGTATTTGGCTGCAGGACCTGGCTGGCATTGCCTCCAGCAGAATCTGCCCCAGGTAGATGCCTGGAGCAAGAGCTCTGACTGACGGGAGCAGCCAGGAGAGCTGGAGAGGGTGCTGTGACTGCAGAGCTGCTGGGTGGGGCTGATGAGAGTGACCTCATATAGAGGTCAAATAGATAAATATTCAAATTTGATTAATATTCTATTTGATTAGTAATCAAACCTATTAGCTATTTCCATTGAGTATGAAGAGGCAATTTACTTTTAAATTTTTTTTTCATACTTTAGGCAATAGATATGCCAGGAAAAGTAGCCTGATTGCATGAACCAGACTCATCCCAGAGGAATGGAAGGGGCAAAAAAGGTTTGCTGTATTGTGGTGTGGAAGTAGTAAACACAAGGGCAAGTGGGATATGTCAGAGAAAAATCAACAAAACATTGTAAGGCAGTATTCTTGGGAGGACTCTGGGTAACTCGATCTATGTTTTTTGGAAATGTAGCAAACAAGGTTCCTCTACAAAGAGCCCTCATAAAATCAAAAAATGTTTTGACTCCCTAGCACAAAATACCTGACACTGTCCTCTTGCCTGTATAAACATCTTTGTGTCTGCTAAAATTGTTTAGATTTTCCCATTTTTTCTTACAATCCTGTGTGCCCCATGAACAGGTTCTTCGAAAGGCAAAGAAAAGACCAGGGGTAAGCAGCATCCTGCCTTTTATCGAAACCTTCCTTTTATGTGGGATTCTTGTATACACCTCCTGAACAGTGTGGAATTAAACATCCCATCTTACAGGTTGGCTTTAATTTTCATTTAATTTACTCGTGATCCTACAGCTTCTCTTTTATTTCCAGTGCAGTGTGTCCTGAATACATCAGTTTTATTAGTATGGCCTGCTCACATAATCTCAGTCTGCTGATCATCTTCGTCCTGAAGAATTTCATGTTCACAGCCTGTTTCTTGTGGTACCCTCTTCATCCTTTCTTCGACAAAGGATGTTTTGTTTTCCACCTTCTTCTTAAGAACTATAGAAAAAAGAAAGGGAAAAAAACCTACAAACTCTCCTTATGACATTCTCCTTTTCCAGCAGTTCCATCACTGTGTGCTGCATTTGTTGTCTTTCTAATGTATCCCTGCAGCAGGATTATGCTCCTCTGCCAAAGTTTTGGCCTGTCAGTTCTCCACTGTTTATACAGTTGCCACTAAACGTTCCTGTCATATCTTAACCGTGTTGGTTTTTTTCTCTTCATCTTTCCCAGCACTCTGTAACCCGCTCTCACCTCGGCACACAGCCATTAACATACAGAGCACGGCTGCTGCTGTTGTTCTTCTCATTATTACCATAATGGCTCAGGCCAGAGGAGAGAAGCAGCTTTGGGCACTTTACAAATAACAGACAATCCCTGACAAAAAGAGAAGGCTCTAGTGCTGTTGAAAATAATTGTGAAATCATTCCTGTGAGTATCCCCACTCTTCCTTTGAAATATTCATTTTCAGCCATTGGAAAGCTACTCTTAAATGCAATGTGTTATCCCTCTGGTTTTTCTGACAGAGTGTCCTGGGTACAGAGACAAGGGCGTGCAGCTTTTAGCCCTGTCTATTCTAGACCATGCACTCTCTTCAGGAAGTGTTTTTATTTGTTTGGTGGTGAATACTCACCTTTTGTGGGTAAAACTCTCTTTTGTACACTCTTTTTTTAATAATGTTGTGGTTATTGTGATTTTTCAGTGAATTTGGGTTCCAACCTACAATTTCTCCCAGTGTTCCTCCATTATGGGAAGAAGCAGGGGGGAAAGGGGAGCAGCTTGAGTGGGTTTAATTTCTCAGCTGGATTTTAAACCAGCCCACAGAGCTGACTATTGTGCATTATTCCTTCCTCAACACCTCACTTTCCAGCTACTTTTAGAGTAATGGCATTGGAGCCACAGCAGGTGAATCCCCACAACACTTCCCTTGCATTATCTCCTCTCTCCTTAATTCATTTGGGGGATTGTCTATATGGAGCCATTTCATGGAAGTTTGGATTGGCCACTGTGGCACAGAGGAGCAAGATTTGGGGCCTCGGATGGTAGTATTACATTGGGCTGGCACCCAGGACAGACCTACAGGATCAGTAATGAATCATGAAATAGGATGGAGCATAGCAGGGGGGTGGAAGCAGATGCTCCTTTAAGTCCCTTCCAGCCCAGACCATTTTATACTACGATTCTGTGATTTCTCAGTGTGGGAGCTGAAGGACGGAAGTGCACGTGAGAGCTCCCTGGCTCTCAGAGATGCAGACACCAGAGCAGGATCTCCTGGTCCTGGACAGCAGGAATGTGGTCCCTCCATGCCTCCTCACATCCCAGATTCATCCTCCTTCTGCAACACATCACCCACCTACCGAGCGGGCCAAGGAAGTCTTAAGAGACTTTTCCACCCTTAACAATTCTATGATTCTGTGATTCTGTGATAATGGACATTTAGGAAGGTCCGCAATCTCTCCTTTCCCCTGGTAATGATTCTGGGAGGTTATTGCATTGAAGCTGTTTGAGTTTATTGTCTTGCATTATAAGATTTCTTTGAATAGGGATGGAAGAAAGGGAGGGATACCATGGTGAGGAAACTTCAGGATGTGGAATTTTCAAAAACTGGGCTCTGTCCCTTGTTTAGGAGGTAATCTCTGGCCAAGACAGCACTCTTCACATCTTTAGGATGACGATAATATTCCTGGCTGGTAGTGGAACCCTTAATTGATCAATATGGAAGACACTAATGCAAAGTTATTGTCCCCAGAAAATAAAGAAACGCTAAAAATAGCATAGTACATTTTGACAGCGCTTTTGTTATTTTCTTTTTGTGTTCAGTTCCTTTGAGTCTGTCTTTTTTCTCGTTAGGAAAGCTTAATTACCATTTGCACTTTCATTTCATTACCGGGGCCAGGTTTTGGTGCTCTGTAGGCAGCCACTAATTGTTCAGTCCTCACATGAGATGAAGGCTTCTTGGTGCAAGGAGCACTGCAGGTATGGATGGAACAGACCCTGCTCTGGATGGAGGCAGGGAATTAGAAAACTTTTCATTGTAAGGCAGAGCTCTAGGATCCCAGCCATAAAGAAAGGCAAAGGCTTTCTGAGGTAGCTTTCCCTGCTTTTTAATGCTATCAATTTGGACCAAAGCTCTTAAACTGCTTTGTTTTTCTATTGAAGTAACTCTGGGGTTGAAAAAGTGTCCTTAGGTCTGTGCCCCCAAGCTGCTGGATGCCCATTTCCATAGGTTCCCATATTAGTGTGCCTAGCAGAGAGGCTGTATGGAGGGAGGGAAGAAGCTGACTGAGGAAATTCAACCTCCAGGTGCTCCTCAATGGAGCACGAGAATGACCAGCTGTAGAGGGTAAACAGAAAACATCAAGTTCTCCATCCCGCCTCCCAGTTTTTTTTTTTTAAGTGTATAAATTTTATATAAAATTATATCTAAATTTTTTTATATAATTTATATCAAATTTGTAAAAATAAATTTTATGTGAATTTTATAATGTTATGTGGATTTTACATAAAACATTTCTGAAGGTCTTTGAAGGTTGCAGTGGCAGAGGAGGGAACGGGAACATTTTGGGGAACAGGGTTGGAGGAGGAGACAGCGAAATAATGAACAGAAGGAAGAAGAGGAACCAAAAGAGGAGCAGGAAGAGCAGAAGGAATGTCTCTTCCTCCTGCCAGCCTGTTTCCCATGTTCCTTCCCACCAGGTAGGCTGCGGGTGTGGGGCACACCTGGAACCTTGCTAACACTGCTTTTATCAGTAGCAGATTCAAAAGTAAGGTAACAGGCTTGGCATTTATGAGGCTGAACATGTGGCTTGCCTCCCCTCCTCTGGCTGGGAAGGGAAGTCCAGCCTGATGGGTGGAATTACGTGTTAAATCTAAAGGAGTAAGGCTGGGAGTGAGTCCCAAGCTCTATACACTGGGTATCAGCATTAACACTTCCCTCTGTCATGGCTCGTATTTCCGAGCAGCAGCATGAGGGATGAAAAGAGAATTTAGTGGGGCCAGGGCACTGCCATTTACGTTTTGGGCATGGCCCCTGCTTATTTACATAGTGCTAGGGGCTGCCAGGAACATAAAGATGGTGAGACTCAGAGGAGAGCCTTTGTTTCAGCACTTGAGACAATCTCTTCCAAGTTCATTGCAGCAAGCTCCTCTTGACTTGGAAGTACCGGACAGCTTTGGGAAAGACCTGCGATAAAGGAGGTTTTGGGAGTGTGATGCGCCTTCCCTTCACATTCTTCTCAACATTGCCCTGTGACAGTGTTGGCAATGGAAGCTGTTAGCAGTGGGATGAATGACCTGTCTTTGTCTGACAACACCATGAAAGTTTTAGCAATACCATTAACAATTATGCGTGGGCTGACGGGAGTTTCCAACCTGGAATGCTCTGTGCTGAAGAAGCTGTGTGAAGCAGAGTTGTCTGCATGTGGATTACTGATGGTGTGACTCTCTGTGGCTGAGCATTGTTCTGCACACAGAAAGGCTGAAAACTTTGCTCCCTCCAAGCTCCTGCAATTGGTTTGGTGATAGGGGAGCCTATTGAGGCTGTCACCTGGTATTCCTGACACATCTGAGGGCTCATATTGCAGTACAAAACTCCCTGGGGAGGGAATGGCTGAATGGGCAGATAAAAATGATCAAGGAATCTGTAATTCACATGTTTGAGGCAGGGTTCTCATTTTGCTCGCTTTGTTCTCTGCTAGACATTTGTAAAGATAATTCTTTCTGAAAATGAAAGCTCCTTTGACATTTCTGAAAGCTCCCACACCCAGAACTCGTTCTAATCCTTGGCTTTTCGAGGCAACCACAACCATGCTTCAAATGTATGAAACCCATACAGATCTTTGGATCTCTCCAGTGACCAGAGCTTTAAACCTTAAAGCCCCTTGGGCTACATATAAATGCTTTTGCCTTATCCCAAAATTGTCTTCGGCAAGAACAGAAGAGGAAGTGTTTGTCCAAGCACTGCCGCCTCTTACAGTGATGATATAAATTAATTTCTATCACGCATGTGGCTCTGACACCCAGCAGAAGCTGAGTGCAGTCTACCTGAACCAGATGGAGAATTTCTCAGCTCGTAACTCTGCAGAGGCAGGGAACAGTGCTTCTCTCACTGCCTTTAGCTGTGTAACTCCCAGTTCTAGGCTTGAGTCTGATTTTTCCTCAGCTTGGGGTTGAAACAGCTAAACTGCTCAGTATTTCCAGAGCATAAATCCAGCAACGTGGTTGGGAACATCTCTGCAACTGCAGTGTCAGTTTTTGAAAAGAAGGAACTCTTCTGGTGGGTTTTCCCTTTTCTAATTGTGTGTTTTGTTTGCTCTTTGTTTGGGTTTTGCTTTGCTTTCTGATTTTTTTCTATTAAGATAGCTAAGGAACTTTGAACTACTGCCCTCAATATGGCTTTCCAAAACTGGATCATGGACTAGGTTCTGGAGTGTGGTTTCCGCTCTTGACCCTCAGAGCTGCTCTTAACCACCTCTGGCGGTGTTTGCTTTGACTTTGGTATGTTCAGGATCAAACCCAGAAGCCAGCTGAAGAAGATTTTGACTATCTTTTGGGTAGTAGTGTCTTCCAGCATACATCCCTCCCAATAGCCTGGGTGTTTTAAAAGAGAAATGAACCAAAGCAGCACTGAAGCAGGAATTGGAAGAAGTGAATGTGGATTTTCCAAGCCTCTGGCAGTGGAAGCAGCAGGTTCTGCATATTTATTGATTACAACATGCTCTACATCCTAGGAGGGGGCATTCAGAGCTGAAGGTGGGCGTATTTATTGTGTCTGGTTCAGATATCTGCATGAATAAATATTAAGCAGTGGAATGCAATTGGACTGCTGACAAGTTATTTTGACTTGCTTACATGCAAGAGGAGGGAGGGAGGGAGGGAAGGAGCCAGGCTGGCTGTGAGCTCTGCACACGTGCTGAGGGCTTGGTGAGGAGCACCTTGGAAGGGACACAGAAGGATCTTCAAGCCCACCTCTTAAGTGGAAGGCCCATATGGGACTGAAGCCACGACCTTGGCATTACTAGCACCCTGCCCTGACCAACTGAGCCAATCTCAGGGTCGTTTGTCACTGTAATGAATAAATCAGGCTCTGGATCCATGGGAAGCCTTGGTAATTATTTTTACTAGTTTTTGTTTGTTTTCTTTTGGCATCTTTTTGGTGGGAAAATAAATTATAAAACATCTGTCAATACAAGAACATTGTAAAGGAGCCAATTTTTGGGTTTTTTTGTATTGTCTAACATGAAGGAAAAAAGTCCTTCCATTTGGGTTATATACACAATGTATGGTCTTTCATTCTGCTCTGGAAGGATTTGCTTGAGGAATACAAAATATTACATACCAACTGCTTGTGATAAATTTAATCCTCTCCCCAGCAGCAGCATTAGGGGCCTAATTTGGATTTACAGCAAAGCCTAGATACCAATTTTTTTTAGTACAGCAGCATAAACAGCCCCTCATGTGAATGAGAATCAGGCCCGTTGTGTTCCCAGAGGTATCAGAGGACACTTGTGAGAGCTAAGAATTTAATTCACTAACATCTTCATTTTTTTAAGGATATGTGGGGGTGTTGTCAAATCTGAGATTGGGCAGAAGAGCCCCAAAACACTTCAACTCCAAATCAGTGACTGGGAAGATCAGTCAGGATGTCTGGAGTCCTAAAGCTCTTTCAGGGAATAGGAGGCAGTGACTTTTCTCCAGGATCCCTGCCCCATGCCCAGCTGTCTTTGGTGGGTCCCTAAGACGAGGTCTGTGGGAAGTTGCAGCTTCCGGGAAAAAATGAACTTTTTTGAAATGTAAAGCAACACCTCCGCCTGATTTGCCAGATCCTTTCTAAATATGTGTGCAAACCCCACAGGCCACCACCTCCCTGATCCTACCTGTGGCAGGCTCCAGTGACTGCAGGACCAAGCCCTGAGCTCTGCTGTGCTGGGAGTAGCCAGGCTCTGAGGACGTTCTGGAGGCAAGACTTGTCAGGAAAGGTAATTTTTTTTTATGGAAGCAATTCACAGAGGTGAATAAAAGGGACAAGCTTTTAGAACTCCCAGGTCCTTCTTCATGTCTGAAATAGGAGCAGCAAGAAACAAGCCAAGGAATTGAAACTCATAACTCTGGACACTGAACATCAGGGCCTCAATAGAGATATTGTTTTTTACAGCACTTTATAATTCTTATCCCCTCCTCTCAGCTTATGGCTTCTTGTTAAACCAGCAATAAATTACCTGCTGCTCTCATTTTCTCTCTCCCTGTCTTTCCCAGAGGACTGAATGACTTTTTTACTTCTCCTCATGCTGAAAATGTTCTTCCTCCACTTACTGGGTACCAAATACGTTTCCTCACCCAAGGTGTCACCAAGTTAATGAATCAAATGAAAGCCTAAAATTAAATTGAGCAGTTATTCTCAGTTTGTACTGAGTACCGCAGCTTGCATGTATAACCTAGACCCAAAGATAGGGAGGTGTGTGTGCCTGAAAATCAGCTTGTTTCACGCTGCTTTAATAAAATGTACTATGCTTAAATTGACTTTGTGCCACCCAAAGAAAGCAGGCAGAATTCCCATGGTGATGGAGAATTGGCAGCCATACTGGGAACTTTTCCTGGCATACAGAGCTGCTCTGTGATTTTTGGGTCTGTGAGGTTTTGGTGAGGGTGATTAGCCCCTGGGGGGCTGCGGGTTAGTTCTGCACTGCCAACAGCACGTGCAGAGGGTCTCATTTCCAGACGTGGTCCCTTTGAACCACAAATTTTAATACCCACCACTGGATCCATCCCACAGTCACTTCAGGGGTTTAGTCAGTGGGCACAGGTGAACAAAGTGCAGAGCATCCCTTGGCTCTTCCCACAGATGAGCCTGGGAATGGCAGAGGGAGGCTCAGGTTTCAGCCAGCCTGTCTGGAAGGATCTGTTTCTCTTCATTAGGCCAGAGTTGTTGATCTGAATACTTACTTTAAGAGATCTGTTTTGATTTTTTCTTTTCTTTTCAAAACAACCTTTTAGGGACAAATTTAGCTCTGTGTGTTTAAAATAAATAAAGAACACTTGAAGAGTCACCACCTCATTTCAGTTAAATCAAATATCTCTGCTCACTGAAAATATTTGAGGGAGCCTGAAGTTTCATTTCAGAAATCTTAAAAATATTTCGACAATTATTATTTTGGTTTAGCTACTGAACTGGAAAAATGATTTATTTGCACAGCTCTGATTAAGGCAGAAAGAAACTTACTTAAGTACTTTGATTAATTATGCCTCTATTCCCAGCTGAACAGAAGCGGGAATTCCAAGTCAAAAGGAAGTATTGCTTCTCTTTTCTTCACCGCTTTGGTAAAAGGCTTTGAATATGCATGTATTCCCTTCCACTAGGGTAAGGCTTCTGCATGCTGCTGGGAGCTGCTTCGTGACACAGAAGTCATTTACATTTTGTCTGTCCCATGCCTACTTGCCAGGTTTCAGTGGTATATTAATATTAAACAAAAATAATAGCACTGCTTTGCCACACTCACCCTGTTGTTTTCCACACCTCTTGCTCTCATTCCTAAATGAATGTGTTGTCCTGCCTGGGAGTCTGGAACAAGAGAGAGGGAAATAAAGGGTGCAGATTTGAATACTGATAACAGTTCAGCTGAAAATTGCAGTGTTTTGGTTAATAACAAAAGTGATTCTACTTGGAGACGTGCCCTGTGCTTCTCTTCCCTCTGCCATGGCCGCAGGTCGCCTGCTGCACCTTCTTTTCCCCTCTGCAGAAGGGGCAGGAGGGAATCTCTCAGAGATGTGCAGCACACATGGGATGGGGAGACTGGAGCAGGGGGTGCCTGGATCAGGGAAATTTTTGTAAGCTTTTAGGGGCAGCAGGAGGATTCAAAATGTTGAATTAAGGAAATGTAGACGGAAGAGCTCTGCCCAGCTGTTGGCACAGCTGGCTGTGCTCACGTCGCTCTTCCTGCAGGCGCTGGGGTCCGTCAGGGAAACAAGAGTCCATCTCTCATGCAGGAATGCTAAAGCTCTGCTTGCCTCCTTCACTTTCTTTAGAACACATCTCAAATGACAAATGGCCAATCGATACAGGTATGGCTTTCTATCTTTTTTGCTCAAAACATTGATCAATAGATGTTGCAGCTCTGATGTGAAGATGTGATTCACTGTGACTCGTACAAAAGCTGAAACACTCTGAAGTCATTTCTATTCTCCTTAAATTGCATTTCAATTTCCCCTGAAGCAGCTGCACGATGCTTGATCATTTCTCACAATTAGAGTTTTTTCACACAGAAAAGTGTCTCAAAGCCCTGCACTCCCTACTGGCCCCAGTCTCAGTAATATTCCTACATGTGCATAATTCCACATTTTTAGTGGCTGGATCCAGAGGAGCAGGCTGTTGTCACAGAGATCTGAGAAAGCGGAGAGTTGTCATGGAAGAAAACACATTATTATGGCTTTCCTTTTTCAGCACTGACTAGCCAAAACTTTTTTGGGTGGCCTGAAAGAGCTGCTTACACACCTCAGTGCCTGTGGAACCTTGTCAGGAGAGCAAATTCCCGGCTTACTGTCAAGCAGTTCTGCTGCTTTAGCACTTACAGGAGCAGGAATTGCATCATTTTCCTTGAGACTGTTGAAAATAGGCATTGATAAGTACTTTACAAGAAAGTACCGCTTTCTTTTCTGGACGTGATTGATAGAGGGTGACCACGATAAGCCTCGGCTCTCCTCAAAGAGAGATGTCCCTCTACGTCAGAAATGAGGTGAAACCAAGGCAGTAAAATGACAGACAGAGGTGGACGTCGTCCTGTGTGAGCAGCTCACAAATGCTCCTGATCCATCCTTTTCACCTGCCAGCCAAACTGCAATTGTCAGGCACCAGGCAAATATGACATTTTGTGATGCTGAGGACCTGTAAACTCCCCTCCCACACAAGAGGTGACAAGAAAACCACAGATTGACAGTGGATTGTTGCATCCCTTGCAGGGGTATGGCCCCACACTCCTGTCTTCCTTTCCAGGAAAAAAAAAAGAGTGAGGTGCTGTGGTTTTATTTGAGAAGCCCAAGAAACAGGCCACGAATATCCCATTGGGAAAGAGGATCTCTTATTCACAATAAAAAACTCACCACTAGACCCCACACCCTTTCCTCACCACCCCCTCAGTGCAGGGAGGAAATGGTGTGGGATCAGGTGGAGCGAGTGCCTGGGTATAAATGGACAAACACTTTAAACAGTTGAGGAAATGGACCCATGTGGTACCTTTTTTTAATGCACTGTGGTCCTGCACATCATTAAACCAGTATATTTTAGCAATTCCACAGTAAATTTTGAAGGCTCCGACGACTGCAGCTCTGACAATTGGTAGCATTTTACACCGCTCAGGAGCAGGCTGACCCAGCCTGAGATGTAATTCATGTTTCTGCTTCCTTTCTCAGAGCTGGGAAAGCAAACAGGCTGAAGAGTGAATAGACAAATAATTCTGAATTTGGTGCTGATCCCTCTGGGTCTTTGTGCTGGTGATGCACAGATGGGCTGACAGACAGTTTCAGGTTCAGTAGTGATCTCTGCAGACCTCCATAAGCCAGCCAGCTAGATAAATAATTTCAGTTTCTCTGCTGATACCCCTGAGTAAACAGATAGATTCACTTTCTGGCCCAGTTCCTCTAGCAGGCTAGTGGATAAGCAAACAGAGGGACAATTCAGGTCCTGCTGTGAACTCGCACGTCCTTCCAAATTTTGCTTTTGGATGTGAGCAGATCCTGCTCTTCACCCCCTCCCTTTGCTGAAGTGGAGTTACAGCTTTAGGTAGAAAGTTTGATTAAAAAAACCAAACTTTGTCCCATCTTGTGCTAATGTAAATCAGCCATGCTGAGAACTAGTACCTTTATTTTGAGAACTGCTACTTTTTTGAAAGGTCTGATTGAAAATGGAACTGCATCTCCTCTATTACTTCTGGCTCTCATTTAAGAACTCTTTGAAACAATAAAGCGGTGTACTTGCAGGAATTCCCCTTTCTATTTAACACCCAAATATAGTGATGCTATTAATATGAGACATCAGATTCGGTTTGCTGTTTTGGGGTTTTTTCTAGGTTTTTTACTACCCTCCTCTCTTTGGTGCTGTGGAGGAAATCCCTGACTCTTGCTCCAGCCCCAGCCCGTCTTTGCAATCCTGTCTGATCTGAATCTATCTCCTTGACCCTCAGAGCTTGGCTCAGGACAGTTTATGACCAAGGAGCCCCCAGATCACAGGAGCTGTGATCTGCTCTTGCTGCCCCGTTCTTTTTTCTTTTATGTTTTCTTGAAGAATATCTGTTCTCTTTTAAAATAGCTAATAAAACCCATTTCATTAAGTGAAAAAAAAATCCAGATTATTTTGGCCTATGACTGTGGGATCTGTGGTGACCACTGCGAACTGCAATTTGACCTCATGCCTCTTCCTTTTTTTTTCTGTGAGGAATTCCCTGCATACATTTATCAGTCTCTCTTCTGGGAGAGAGAATAATGAGCAAGACAGAGTTGAAGTACACAGTTCTTTCTGGGATATTTCCTGAGATCCTGACTCAGAAGGTCGTGATTCGAGAGGTTAATTTAACCAGCTTTGAATTGAAAAATAAATATCTAGAAAAGGTGAGGTCTTTTCTGTATCTTCTGGATTTGTGGCATCCAAGGAGCATCCTTTTCCTGCCTGATTCCCAAGGCTTAGCTCTGTCATAACGTGACTCTAGGGACTGGGTCTTTACGAGAGAGACGAGCAATCAGATGAGTTTATTACATGCCGGTGATGCAGTGAAATTCAATTAATTTGTTTGCTCTGCTTCCCAGAATGAGAAATAGACATGGCATAAATGTGAATGATGCCACCACTCTGGTTCCCTGTCAGCAGATAAATGCAATCTGATGATGTTTCCAAGTCACACCGTCCTTCCTTGCACACCCCTGGGTTCTGCGGTGCTGCAGACAAGACGGGAGGACACACCTCTGGCAGAGTGCTGTTGGGTTTGCACTGCTTTGATGGAGAGGTTATCTTTTTGTCCTGAGAAAACCTGCAGGAGGGACCATGAATGGAAAGTCAGAAAGCTGCTGTGTCCTTGGTTGAGGTTTCTGGCAAGTTTAGCAGGATGAGACCCTGCCTGGCAGCCTGGTTTGTTACTGATGTGAAGGGGAAAGGGGGTGGAGAGTTCAAAAAGAAAATCCCAGGAGGAGTCGAATGGGAAAGGTCATCACTGAAATTGTTTTACTCCAGCTGTCAAATTCTACTCAGTAAAGAGTATCTAACAGTTTTTTCCCAGAGGAGTGGAAATCTCTGTCCTTATATTCATCCTAAAGGGGACAACTTGATAGCTTTGAGAATTGGCAGGCCGTGACTTGAAGGTATTTGGTACAATTAAGTCCCTCTGCAGTCCATGAGGTACCACAAATGCTGGAAGTCAGTCCAAGGTAAAAGTTCTTTTTCCCTTTAGTTCAGGTCCTTTTGTAAGAGAGAAAGTGGTGCTGGCACCAGGGATTTCCTCCAGTTCTCTAGCTTTCCATTACATTTGCTGTTTTGTCTGATGTTCCTTCTCTTTTCTCTGTCCCACACATCACAGACCTTTTTCTGCTCATCAGTGTTCCCCCATCCTTCTCCTTGGCCCCTAACTTTCTCCACATAAGTGGGCATACCCACTGTGATTCACAACTGACCTCACTTTTTGGACTGCCCACAGCACTTGGCGTCTCCCCTCTGTATTAAACAGGACACACACTCATGATTTTCCACTGGCTCATCCACTGAAGGGGTGTTCGTCTGTACATCAGGGGCTTGCTCCTCCACTTTTTCTCCTGAAATAGCAGTAAGACTACAAGCTCTGGAAGTTCTGGAGCAGAGTGTGAGATTTGGTGGTTGGGGAAGAGGAAAAGGGAAGAGAGACTGAGAGATGACTGGCAGGTCATGGAAATGTGGGTAGGGATTGCCTGAATTTCTCTTAATTTTCAAATTGCAAAAGAAGCGACACATGAAGCCAAAAGGAGGTAGATGCGAAAACTGTCAAGACATAAACCTCATCCAGCATGTTCTGGGCTGGTGAAGCTCAAGCTGCAGGATGTTGTGAAAGCCACGTGCTTGCACAGTTTCAAGGGAAATAGGAAGTGAACAGAAGAGAAATCCTTTCAGGGTAAGTAAACATTCAGGAACCATTTGTGGGCCAGGAGCCTGGCTTAAGGGGGCCTGAGACAGAGCCTCAGTAAAACTACAGCAGTTTGGAATATAATGAAATCCTTGGGTCTTGTCTGCTGGAAGAGGGCTCACCTCCCAGGAGAGGGAAAAAGTGTGCAGGAAAATGGGTGGTTCCTGGGAGATATTCCAGCACTGGCTCCAGACAAGCCTTTTGTGGCTGTTAGACCATAGCAAAAATTTAACAGTGTAATAGAGTAGTGGGGGAGAGGAGTGAACTGCTGTGATTTCAGCTATCCGAGAAATTAACCTAGCGTGGACACTACAGTTCCAGGAAAGCTGTCAGCAAGCAATGAAAGCAAATAGGGATTTTGTTAAAAAAAAAAAAAAAAAGTTCTCTGTTATCTGAGAGAGGAAATGCAATCAGTTTAGAAGAGAATGACAGATCTTTTTTATATCTGACCTCTAAAAGCCCTGGAGTACATTGGCTAAGGAAGATTTAATTGTGTGCCAGCAGCACTGCTGGTAGAGAGTTAAGAAATTTCACCTGAAGCTGGGAGAACTTCTATAGCAGATTAAAGATAAAGGGGTAAAAAAAAAAGCAAGCAAGCAAGCAAGCAAAAAAATCCATCAACTAAATCACCAGAAAAAACCACACTTTTCTGACACTGTGTTTCTGGAACAGATTTTAACACCATCATAACAGAAAATAAAGCACCCCCACAAACCTCCTGTGCTTTAATGAAATTACAAGAAATGGTAATCATGGTATAGAGTAAATAGATAGGAGTGGGGACTGCCTAAACTGCTGGAGCTAGAAAGCTATATTTTATTGCTCATGAACAGAGTATAAACTATCAGTAGTGACAATCCAAAGAGCAGCATGAATAATGAAACTTGCTTGAATTAATTTCAAGGAATCTTGATTGAAATTAAAACCGAAAGTGCTGGGAACAAGCTGTTGTGCTAGCCTGGGAAGCAGAATAGTTTTGAGAGTGTTTTAAAGGTGATGAGTGAGTGTGACAGGTTGGTTCAAACCAAAGGCAGGCTCTCTGTAAGCTGTAATCCAGCAATGGGTCTTAGACTGAACCTTGGGCATTACTTAAAGAGGGAAAACTGGCATGGATTTGTTGATGCCAAGATACATCTTGAGGTCTTTGTTTCACACAGCCAGACACACAGCCAAATGCTGGCGTCCATTCTCCAGCCAGTGCAAGCACCAGCTTCCTGCCCAAAGTTCTCGATTTGGGCCAGAAAGTAGTACTTACTTCCAAAAAAAAAAGCTGAATCTGCCCACAATATAAACAGATTTTGCCAAAAAAAAAAAAAAAAAAATTTTTATCTGTTATTGATGTGATGGAGGAACAATCTCTGTATGGGGAGGAAACATTTGCTGGATGGATGATGCTGCTGAACTTCCTTGCAAGGCAATCATCCTTAAAGGAAATCCAGTGAAAGAGATGGCATGGGAACAAAAGGCAATCCAACTCTGCTGCAATCAGAGGTGCAAAATCATGACTTGGCAAGTTAAAAGCACTGACCACACAGTGAAAATGATGTGAGGCACCTGGAATGGGGCAACCACAGAGAACAGAGTGTGAAATGTGCGTGAGGTCTGGTGATGGTGGCATTTGTGAATATGGCCTTGGATACGAGCAGGGAAGATCACAGCAGTCCCTCCAGCATGGAAAAGACAAAGGCAAAGCTGGGAGCTCTGCAAATACTGAGCTGCTTTCTGTCACTTGAACAGGATATGAGAGTAAGTAATTTAGTTGGGGGAAGAAGTTTGGCATTCTGTTTTCTCAGTAAAATAAAAGCTTATGGCTTTCCATCCACAAAGCACTGTAACAAGGTATTCATGGTCTTTAATCATGGTATTCACCGGCCAGCAGGGGCAGTCATAGGGAATAAAGGATGTGCTTGATCTTAGAGCTGTCACTGAAATGCAAATCCCGTGGCAGAGGATGGAGGAGAGTCCAGTTTCCTGTAAATAAAAATGGTGATGTCTTGGATGCTCCCATAAAAATGAGGCCTTATAAAGAACTGGATCATTAGCTATGATTTTACTGAGGAAAACTGAACACCACTATAGTGTTCTCTTACCAGGATGGCGATATTTCAGTTCCTTTAACAGTGGGATGTGTGCTTTTCATTATGCTGCTGTGGCAAAAGTGGAAGTGCTCATTAACTTTCCTGGGAATCAGACACTTCTTCTGGATAAATATGCCTGTCACAGCTTTACCAGATCATTATGTTATATGGGGATGAGCTGTCCTGGAAAATTTGCAGCAGATTAAATTTGAAATTAGACTGGATAATCAAGGGATAAAACCTTAACAAGTGAAAGAATTGTGGAAAGCAAGGCACAGTGGCTGAAGGGTCATGGGCAGAATGGGATCTGTGAGCAAAAGGGATATTCTGCACGTCTCGGAGCCACGATGAACCATTTGTCATACAAAGGAGGTCACCCGGCAGGCACACAGAGGATGGAAATGCAGAACAGGTCTCTCATCCACGGATGGTTTTTTAGCAAAACAGACCAAAATGGTTTTCAGCAGTCAATCCAGACCGAAATGTTGGCGTTTAATATTAAAACCTTCATGGAGAGAGGAACAGGAATTACCTGCTGTTTACAAACACAGACAAGTGGTTGACAGAACTGAGATCTCCACATAGCAGATTGTCTAGGGAAGGAGCAGCAGTCTGCATCCAGGCACAGCACTGGGAGGAAATGGAAAAAAATTTCTGAGCAGCAGCCGTGCCTGGATTCTGAGCAATCCAAAGGGTTTGGGTTTCTACCCTTAGAGGAGAGGGAGCAGCTCTCATCATGGAGCCGTGGCTGAAGGCAGTTGCAGCACTCCGTCAGTGTGTCATGAGATTTTTACAGCTGGATTACTTTATCAGGCCTGGGAGAGTGCCATGGAGAAACCTGGAGGTAGCTGGAGGCAGCTGGAGATAGCAGCAGAGAGAGAGTGGGAAATGTGGCTCTGTGAGAGAATTATTCATCCTTCTGCAAAGAAACCATAGAGCTCTAGTTGGTAACCTGGCTCTGTCTGCTAGAATTTCTTATGTCTGGGGCTTCCCTGAAATAACAGGGTCATTCTCTGAGAGAATGACTGTCAATAGCAAATGGATATATTGGATTTCAGAAAATAAAATCAAAAGGTGGGGTCAGAACTCCAGGCAGACTGCATTTTAAGAGTTGTTTATTTTTTTTTTTTTTGTGATGCTGTTAGATGGCTTTGGCAAGCTCGTGACCTCCAGGTAGAGTCACAAATCAGAATTAATTCATTTCCTCCTTCCCTTTCCGTTTATCATGTATGTAAATCCTCTGTTAAGACACAAGGCTTATTTCTGCACCACGTGAAAAACAGGAAAATTGTAGTAGCTGATAAGTCATGAAGAATCCAATCCCTATAAGCATTCCTGGCACTGCCCAGAAAACTGGAGTTTTTAGCTTTGAAGGGACTATAATTTGCAGAATGTCCTGATTAATTTTGTTTGGTGGAATCCTTTGTGCTTTGTAGGTATTGCAGTGTGTGAACTGGTGCCTTCAAGTCCGCAGAGGCTGATGTCATAGTGCACTGCAATTAACTGATGTTTTTAAAAGAAAGAAATTTCCATTTAAAGAAAATGAAAGTGGAAGTGGAAGAAGTGGAAGTGTGAGTTACTTAGAATACTTATCATAAAACAGCAGAATTAACGGAACTTGATCAAGACTCCTTTTAAAAATCACTGTATAGTGCCCACTGGCTTTGAAAAGTGGCAGCAAAGATTTTGTGAGAGTAGCTATTGACCTCAAATCTTTGGCCATGTGGATATTAAACATAAAGCTTGTTTCTTGACAAGAGAATAAGAACAATCTTATTATTAAGTTATTTTTTAAAGTGCTCCACAAAGACTTAATGCAGGTTTGTTCCTCGGTTAAGATGGCAGCTCAAATGCAATTATCGTACTTTAATAAAAATAAAAGTTGAGGCTTTGTCTCAAAC
This sequence comes from Rhagologus leucostigma, assembly GCA_013397725.1. Taxonomy (NCBI): domain Eukaryota; kingdom Metazoa; phylum Chordata; class Aves; order Passeriformes; genus Rhagologus; species Rhagologus leucostigma. Next base: position 198,806 of record VZTD01010886.1, on the reverse strand, counting down.
TACCCAGAAATGTGCCAGTTAAGAGCTGTATGAAGAGATGGGAGGTGAAACCTTGAAGGCACTGCAACACCAGTTGTGTCCCTGCGTGGATTTGTAGGGAAACGGGACTGTTTCATCTCCAGCCCTGGTGAGTTTTTACAGTAGAACCCTGCCAGTGTTTGTCTTGTCTGAGCTGGCTCCTGGCTTCTGCAGGGAATGTCTGTGCTCAGTGCCAGGCCACAGCTGTTTCACACCGGTCTGTGCGTCCTGGCACACACGGACAGGTGGGTGTGGGTCAGTGACTGTGTGCACCCACGTTCTCTGTTTTTACAGGAGAAAGCACCTCTTGAGCTGGGGAAGAAAACACAAACTCCTTCATGAGCAGGGCGGCAGCTTGCTGGTGTTTTTCTCGGGTGAAACACGTTGATTTTGACAAAGGTGGTTTTTTTGTTTACAACAATGGCTCTACACAGAGAATCTCTGCTGCTGCCTGAATCCCACTGGAGGATGCAGAGGAACCTGTTCATCCCGTTTCTATGGAAACTCATGCAGGGGGTGGAGGCTGGGGGACGACAAGGGAGGAACACGGAGAAGCAAAATAAAAACTAGAACAAGTCCCTAACAAAGTACTCTAATTCTGTGCAGTTTGTTGACATTTGTCATTGAAGATTTTTGTATCACTGAGATGACTGCAAGGCAGTGTCCCTAAATCCAGAGGCAAGGAAGACTTTAATAATGCAATACTGGACTCACAGAGACAGGTTAGTGCTAATTATCCTCTCTCCAGTGACTTCAGGAGCACCAGATTGGAGCCTATAATTTCTGACATGCCCATAAGAATAAACTTTATTAAATTTCTGGGATGGAGTCTGCTACCAAGTACAACTTCACTTTTCCTTGGCTCTGCTGGGGAGATTTGTGTAGCTGAGCGCTTCTGAGAAATTATGCAAGGATCTGGAACTGTAAATATGCATTTTTAAACCTCTGCATCTTGCACAGAAATCCTGGTTTGCACAGCAGCTTTATCATCAGGTCTGAAGATGGCCAAACCTCTATTTCAGGAATTAGCTAAGGCTCTGGTCAGCTGGAGTTTGGATCATTAAGAATGCAGTAGGATGCAGGAAAGCTTTTGAGATCTCCAAAAGGCACCCACAGATTAGATACCAATTGGTTCATCTGATCCTTCTGGGCACCCCAAAAGCCTAAGGATGCAGATCTACTTGCACCTTTAGACATTTACGAAATCTTTTCAGCTTTGTTCATAGATCAGTTCAAAAACGGGACTTGGACACCTAATATCCCATTTCAAAAATCTTGCAGGCTCTCCTAGACAAACCAAGCAGGAGAAGAGCAAAAAAACCCCGCACATTTTTTTCCATCTCCCGGTTAAATGCACACTGCAGCACATCGTGCTTTGCCTGTGGGCCCGTGTGGTGAAATAAAGCTATCAAAAGCAATGTGTAATAATGATAGCTGTTTCCAGAACTGTCAGAGCTCTGCAGTGTCCAGGCCAAACATCCCCAAAAACCTTTATTCAGCTATTTTTTTCCCATACGCTGCACAGATTTATTACCTTTGTTGACTTTCCAAATGTTTATACTTGGAACATTCATTTGTCAAAGCTGCTTGCTGCATCTGCAATCAATCTCCGTGGTTTCAGCGCCATGGACAGCAGTATGAAAGCCTTGCTTTAAAGATCACCTAAACCTTGCATTAGTCATTGTTGCAGAGTAAGGGAAGCTGGAATAATCTATCCCAAGTGCTTGTTCAGAATTGTGTCAGAGGACTTGATTTGTGTAAGTGGTTGTCACAGCAGCTCAGGCTTGCTGGACAGACAGGTTTCTCTGCACCTTTATTCAGACATGGTAAATTGCTGACACAAAGGACAGATGCAACTTTGCTTCCCACAGTGCCTCCAACAAGGCTCGAAACTCTTCAGAGCAGGGAAACTGAGGCTCAGTTTGCTGACTATTTCCGCAGATCATCTAACAATCCCATCAGCACTTATCTTATGGGATCCAAACCAGTGTCTTGGCAAATCACCCCAAATCTCTTGCCTTAAGACCCAAACTGCAAGGCAATTGACTCTCAGCTGAGAGAAGGCAGGCCCTCTTTTCCCTGTGAATGCCTCTGGAAATAGTCCAGTTTAAGTGTGCACTCAGCTGTACTGAGGGGCTCTGACCTGGATGGATGAGCCAGCAGTCATTGTCTTTCCAGTGAGTTCATAAACTGCAAACCTATCTGCAGAAAAATCCGTTCTGCTTTCCTGGTGACACGGTGCACTTGAGTGAAGTCTGCTTGTTTTGGAAAGACTCTGGGCTATTTTTGGCAATCTCATGCATTTATACATCTTCCTCAAGCGCCAGAGAAGCTTTCAACTTCCTACAAATCTCCTTTCAGAAATCCTTTCAAGGAGTATCATAAGCAACCTTGACTTATGGATTGCCCAGACAGAGGCCATCAAATTTCCATCGGTGTGACAGGCGTTTTGTTTCCTCCCGGCTGTTCCCAGGACACCACAAGGTAATGAGAAGCACGAGGGCTTGGGTGGATTTTAGGTTTTGTGATCCCTTCAGCCCTGAGTGATGGCCCATCTCATCCCCAGGGTTTGTACCCTTCATGTCCAGGCTGCCAGGTGATCTCTCAGCATGCTTTGCGCAAGTGGCAGAGCAAGGAACTGGGCTGATATGCAGGGATGGATGGCAGACGGCCAGCTGCCATCCATTTCAACAGCAAGATGAAACCCAGGGGCTGACAGACCAACCCTCTGCATCCTCAGCCTGGCACCCCTCTCCCTGCTAGAACAGGAAATTCTGACCTCCTGCTTCGCCCAGCCAGGGGTACAGCACACCCTGGGTTTGCTGCTGTTTGGGGTTGTGGATTTAAGTTGCTTCTTGGCCACTGAACCCACTCAGTTGTGATGAAGAAATGCCTCCAATCTGTCCTTGCCGTGTTCTGTGGTTCATATCTATTTATGCACTTTGCATTAACACTCCCACCCAGTGCTTTTGTGGCACTCTGAGGACGAGTTTCCATGGATAAAACACCTGCACTAGCTCTGAGATTAGCAAGTCTTTGCCCATCCCCCTCTTATCCCCTCTTTCTGTTATAATGTATTTTTCACGTATCTAAGGATCTTCAGCCCCAGCCACCCCAGCAGGTGACCGGAAAATAGACAGAATTATTTAAAAAGAAATTACATTACCAAGCATTTTCCTCCCCATTGCCTCACTTTCCAAGGAATTTGTCACTCTGGCTGCTGTTCAGCTGGCCCTTCTCGGGTATTTTTGGCGTGAGGTGCTATTCCAAGCCCTTTGTGAATGTCCAGCATCCTCATGCTGCTTCCTTCTCTAAGGAAGACGAACAGAGAACCACACTCACAGCAAGAAAAGGTGGGTGCCAAAAGGATAAAAAGAGCTGTGGAAGAGTTCTTCCTGCCCACTCCGTGCTTTAGTTCATTTTTCAACTTCAGCTTTGCTGCCTTCTCTACCTGGGCCAAAGAAAACCTGCATTGTCTAATGCCAAGCTTCTTTTGGGAGAAGAAAGTTCTTCCTTTCTTTGGAAAAGTAAAGTTCCTGCATTGGTTCTGTTGCCTGCAAAGCCATGGAAAGAACTAACTTCTCCAACCAGCTACCTAATCCTGAGCACTGTAGAAAAAAATGTCCAGAATCGTTCACTTGAGCCCCAGGCTGAGCCCTGTCTTTGATGTCACTGGACTTTGCAACAGAGATTTTTGCTTAAACACCTGCAGCCTGGATTTCTTCTTCCGTGTATGTTCCCCCCACAGCTGCATCCTGACCCAGGTGTTCCTGGTGTATGGCCCAGAGATGCTTCTCCTGCCTGTGGGACTGATTTCTGCAGACACCTCCTCAATGCCATGAGAGTTCAAAGCTGGTTCTTTTCCGGAGCTCTAGGAGACCTTTTAATAGAAGCTCAACCCAGACTTCCAGCTTTTTGGTCACTGGACAATCCAAGACAAAGAAGAACAGCCCCAAATTTATAAAAACTAGAAATTTCATCCTTTTCCCTCTCCCTTTCTTTCATCCTTTCCTCATCCTTTCTTTCATCAAAGAAGCCTTTGAAACTGGCCATTAGGAGACACTATTAATGCCAAAAATGTAATAGGAAACAAGTGCTGACTTGCAGCACAGAAAAGTTAGATAACAACTCTTTGGAAAGGTTAGGAATCCACATCTCCCAGCCTTACAGCATCTACTAGTTTGTGAAAGTCAGGAGATAGTTTTGTTTTGGACAGATTGCTGTTTCCTGAGGGGGGTTTATGCCTTCCCAGTAGCAAAACAGTTATGAGCAGTTATTCAATCCTGTCCAGCAATTCTGCTTTCATTAGCATTTCATGCTCTGCACTGATTTCCAGCTGCAGTCACCTATGTCCTGGGGACTCGTGCTGCTTAATCGCCTGGCATTATGCTAAAGCCTCTATTTGATCAAATACACACCTTATACAAAACCAAAGATCATTTCTGTTTCCAGGACCTTTCCTAATACTTTCAGTGGTGCTGATGACTTGAGCAGTTCCAGTCTCTCTGTCCCTCTTTGGTGACAAACTCTGAGAGGAGCAGTGTCTCCTCATGGCCAGGATAAATTCATTTTTCTTCAGCTGCCACTCACAGAGTGGTCTCCATGGCAGGCAGCTTGCAGAAGATTTATTTGGCCTGAACTAATGAATCTTTGCTTTAGATCCCGTGGGATATGTTTTCATGGATGCTTTGTTTTGCAGTGTAATTAATGTTATCAGTGTTAATGGATTCTTCAAATCCCTGCGTATCCTGCTGCCACTGTCCCTCATGTTCTTACATGGAATATGTACGAGGGAAGCAAGAATCAGAGAGAGACAAAGCAGAGCCCAGAAGGTGTGGGATCAAAGGCATTGTATCTGAGGGATACACCTGCACAGGGAAATCCCTGCTCAGATGGGGGCCTCACTTGGGGAAACATTACTGGAAGACCCAAGGGTTTATTCCCAAATGTGGTTGCATCCACCAGGAAAAGCTTTCTTCTGGAAGGTGTGAATATAGAGACAAGGAGGTGGACAGCTCTTGACAGAGCTCTGTACCCTGCATCCCTCTGGATAATTTTCACTGTGAATCTTCCCTCAGCTCCATGCCCGTGCAATAAGAACTGGCAGCCCTTTTTTCACCTCCTGGGTCCAGCACTAAGCTCTCCCTGCATTCCCAGAACCTTCTGAGGGGTTCTGCATCCCGCGGATCTGCCTTCACCAGCCTTCCCATTCTCACTGAGTTCACTAAGACCTGCCAGAGCTGGAGCAGCAGAAGCACCCTGAATCATAATCCACAGGGAAGGCTTGGCACATTGTACAGCCTTTTCCTGCTGCTTTTCCCCCCTGCCTGAGTCCCTTAGGCATTTCTGGGATACGGCTCCAGAGATGGTATGATGGAGCCAGACACCTCCATGTCACATCACTAAATGTGCATCCAGCACATCCCTGCATTACAGCCCTCCCCCTTCTGGCATTGCTGGCCCCACGTGGGATGGCACATGTAGATATGTTTGGGGAGGATTTGGGATGTGAGGCTTAGTGCTTTGACAAGCAGCTCCACCAGCCCTGCAGAGATAGAGAAAGGCAGCATCAGCAGATGGCCTGAAGCCCCTCTGTGCTCAGCTGGACCTAAGGCAGAGCTCATCCTGCCTGAGGGTAACAGGAGGCACTTGTCCCTCTGTCCAGAGCTGATTTTTAGGATTGCTGTACCTCTGTGTCTCACTCCTGCTGTCCAACTCCAACACACACCTGCAGGGAACATCAGATGAAAGGTAAGCAAAAATACCCTAACTTGTGTACAGACCTATTTCTCATGATTAATTGAAGAAAAAAGCTGTCCTCTATGAATAAGAGACATCCAGCTTAGTGTCTGAAACAAAAGATGCACGACATAATTAAGCTTACCTTGAATTTATTTTGTTTGATCTCAGATGGGAGGGCTTACTTAACAGCTTTTCAGCCCAGCTCATTTCTCCTCTGTTCTTTTTTCTTTCTCCCTTAAAGACAATCCTAAACTACAAATGCAATTCAGAAATGATCAGCCTTTGATGCAGCTGAAATGATACTGTGAAATGAAAATGTTTCCATGACTTAAAATATTTTCCCACATTTTCTGCTGAAGTAAACTCATAAGCAGATTTTTCTCGTCCGCTCAAAGCTCCATTTTTTTGCTCAAACTTTTGGGGTTTTTTGAGAACAAATTAAAAGCTCCTCTGCCAGCTCACTTAGTTCTAGTTCAGTGGGTGTGCTGTTTGTTGTGAGCGTAGGGAATGTCACAACAAATTTGTTCATTTGAGATTTCTTAAAACAAACATACAGAGGAGGCTGAAAACTCTAAGTGGGCATCTGCATTAAAAAGCCCACCAAGTCAAATATTTAGGAAAATCAGCTTCTCCTTAGCAAAAGGACATGTCTCATAAAGCTAGTACTGGCTTTTTCCTGGGAGAAATGTATTGCTACATGAATAGGAACCCATGTGGGAAAACATATTTATTTATGCGAATGCAGGAGAAAATTGTTTTTCAATTAAGATCTCCCAATTTACATATTCAAATATTCACTAACCTAACCTTTTACCTTGAGGGAAGCCTTACCAAAGCATTGGATCAGAAGCAGCATCACCAAGCCAGCCCTACTCTGCATTAAGCTCTGCAGGAAAGGTTTGTGTAAGACAAACCCTGACGTGTTCCAGAGAGAAACCCAGCAGCGCTCTCCAGGGAGGAACATGCAATAGCTGGAAGCCCTGGAGCTTGCATAGCAATTTTCATCATAGCCTGGAGCAAATCAGTGATTGACTCACCTTCGAGGCTGTCCCCACCAAGGTGCAAGTCACAGAGATAAGTTTCGATATAAACTAAATCCTTACTTTCCCTCGTTTTTTAAGGGGAAATCTGCACCTCCTGGAAGGATGTGATTCCCATGGCTCCCCTCCTCACCCCACACCTTGCACCTGGGTGACTGCCACAGTATTTCCAACTCTATCTATTGCTGTCCCAGCTGGCCAAGAAGCAAAAGAAATGGTCCCCCCATTGGCCAGAAAGAGGTAAATCCAGTCCGATGGGCTGACCAAGAGTACAGGTAGTTAAAGGTTGCATTTCCAGCACGTGCCTCTGGGTTTTGGGTTGGCAAAAGACAGTTTTGCGTTCTCAGAACCTCCTCAAGTTCAGAGATGTACTTTTCTTTCATGCACAGAAAAGTGCAAAAATAACTTAATTGTTTGGAACTCTGCACCCACCCCTTGGAAGGAGTGGAGCAGGTGCTTTCATGAGAAATAAGTGTCTCACTGCCATCAGCACAGGCATTTTACAAGAGGGCCTTGCATAAAGAAGTTAATTTGCTGGTCTTAAAATGCAGGCAACTTATCACAGCCAGCTGTGCAGTAAGCACTAAGCAGGGAAGATAAATTTCGTCATTTTTACAGAGTTAAATCTTGCTAATTAAGACCACATTGGTGCTTGCTAGAAAGAATTTGCACTGATATCTAATATTTACCACATGTACTTACCAGAAACGAATGTCACAGCCTGTCTGAAGCACAGGCATTAACTTCCTCTGCTTCCTCAGAGCACTGGTTTTGAGGAAAGGCTCCTTTATTAGTGTGGAGGGCTGTGCCTCTGTAGACCTTCTTTTTGGAGGAAGACCCCTCCAGTGGTGTCATTTGTAGGCATTCAGACTTGTGCTCCCCCTCCCCATCTGAGAGTGGGGATTTCATGAGAGTGCAGGAAAGAGAAGATGGGGGTCTTTTTCCAAGACATTTAACTAACGCCTTTATGGGATAAAATCCTCTCATCCAACTAGTCCACAAGGACAAGAGATGCTTTCCAGTGCAGAGACATAAAAAGGCCAAGGGCGGGATTGCAAATTTCCTTCTGTACCTGCTGTGTGACACCTCCTTAGCCGGTGTTGCAGAAGAGCTCTTCTGATGCTTTGGTTGTGAGGGACCTTTCTTACAGTGTCAAGCTGGTGACTCAGTGCAGGGCTTGGGAAAGGGAGGAAAAGGAAGAAAGGGAAAATGCTCTCCCCTCAGTGACTCACTGAGCTGGATACCCTGATACCACCTGCCACCCAGGACACGGAGCAAGACGAGCCATGTATCTCCCACGAGCCACTTTCCAGCTGGGCAGGAGACAGCTATATAGAAAGGCAGGGTCCAGGGAGCTGGGAGGAAGGGAGGTGACCCCACCAGACTGAAGGAGCTGACGGATGAAAATTGGCTCTTGGAGCAGTACTCACCTTAGCAGTGAGCTCAGGAGGGGATCAGGCTGAGGGAGGCAAAGGAAGGCAGGGACAGCAGAACTGGGACATGCCAAAAATCTTTGCTAAATTAGCACCAATATGCTAATTGACTGAAGGCTTTTGAATGCCGAACCATGTGTCTGTGTTTGCAGCTGAAGGGACATGAAAGAAGGATCTTCCATCACACGGCAGGTTCTGTTGTTTCCAAGCTCTCTTTAATTCCTAAATGGAACAAAGAGTCAAAAAGGTTGAGATTTTATTGCAAAATCTTTCTTTTAAAGACTCCCAGTACAGCCCAGTGCTGGACAAACAGGTTTCACAAACTTGGTGATAACATAGATGGTTGTTTGTTTCCAGTAATGCCAAAGCAACTCACAGCAAAGTAGGCAGCACACACTTGGCTTTAAAAATGTTGAAGCCAAAGCACTAGTGATGCAAATTGCAAGGTCCATTTAAATGAAAATGAATGTTAATATGTTTGTGTAAAGCCCAAATGGAATTTAACAGAGAAAGCTGTGAAGCAGGATATTTTGTCACTGGAACAAATCATCAGGAGGACTGAAATGCACTGGCTTGACATTATCAGAACGACCTGGGCAAGGTGAAAAGATTTGTCTTGACATTTATTCGTGGATGGATAATTTTGCTGAACGGATTTTCTAGGGGGAAACCGTTTTTGACTGTTTTGTGAGAGTTCTACCTAATGAGCCAGCAGGCAAGACCAGTGAAGGGCACTAGAGCAAGCCCTGAGCTGCTGAACCTTCCCTACTCTGCTGTCACTGGCAGCAACACTGGTATTATTGCTAATTCTTTCCATTCAATTATGAGCCTTGGTGGTTTTCAGCTTGGGGTTTTTTTTTTTTCCCTTAAATGTTCTGGTTTGGGAGTTTTCACAGGCCAGGAGAGATCCAAGATGCTGCTGCAGACGAAGAAATCCATGATTAAAAACAGATAAGTGGCTCCTTCCTCAAAACATTCCAGCTTTTTCCATGGAAGGTGAAATTTCTGGCAACAGGATGTGTGGTTTTCCGTCCTCTGGGATCTTCTCTAATTATTAATAACTTTGATAATTACAACATTGGGCTGGACTCCCACAGAGACAGGTGGTTAGCAGCCCTGTAGCCACAAGTCAAGGAAAGCAGCCCCTTCCATGTGTAGTTCTGCACAAATTAGTCACGAGAGCTGCGGCGCCCAGAGCAGGGACAGGTGGGTTCAAACCTGGTGTCTAAATGTGCTTTTCCACCTCCTGAGAGAGCAGTGCTCAGCAGTGACCTGTGTGAGACAGGTCACATCCTAAGCTACAGGCCCTGATGGCAGGTGCCACCACGTCACTGTGCTCAGAGGTGGCTGGCAAAGGGGAAAAAAAGGGCAACCAGACAGCAGGGAGAGGTGTGGGAAAGAACAGGAGTAAAGGATCCAAAGAAGGGCAGAGAAAAAAATACCTGGAGGTGAGCCTGGACAAATGATGAAATACATATCCTCCAAGCAGGCAATTAGCAACAAATCTTCGGGTTGATGACTCTTTCAGCCTTGCTCAGTGCAGCCGTGGTGAGGAGTGACCCAGGGTGTTGTAATTGGTCTGGGATGTGCAGCTGATGAACGGAGCCTCTTCCGGAGGAAGGTGCACCATAACTCCTGTGTCTCAGGGCCTTGCACCTGCTTGGAGCTGTTGATAAATCACCCTGGAGAAGGTCAGGACCACATCATCACTGCAGTGGTGAAGAACAGAAAAGCAGTTTTGTGTCAGTCAGCCTCAGAATCCAACACTTTTGGACTTTTGCCCTGAACTTTGGACTAGGCATGAACAATAAGTAAAGCCAGAAGGTAAATCCAGACCTTGTGTGGTTTAGAGATGAAGTAATTAACAAAGTGAGACTGCAGCTGCAGTCTTTCAGCAGAGCTGAGGGTAAACAAATCCATGCTGGACTCCTCCAAAACATGTCTGCAGAGCATCTCTCGGGGGCCACTGCAACTTTGCAGCAGGAAAACAGGTGGGAACTGATCTCTGAAAGAGGATCTCAAAAAAATCTCCTCTCTGCCCCTCCAGAGACCCACTTGCTGCTGCCTCCGCTCCACATTTACCAGCAGATTTTCCCAAGTGGTGTCCCACCTGCTCAGCTCTTCTGTAAGTCTGGCCCTTGCAGGGGAACTCAGCTCTTTCAGAAAATCTGCTATGAAAAGAGTGGAATTAAAGCCTGTTGACTCCCATGGGAAGGCCCTTGCTAATTCCAGCAAGCTTTGGCTCGTGCCGATTCATTTCTCTTCCCTATTCCCAGCAAATAAGAGAGGCTCGAAAGATCAGGGTGAAACAGAGTTCTGCACTTCACCACTGATGTAGCACAAAGAAAATACATGCTGTCCAAAGAATAAATGAAGTCACACTCGCAGTTCTTAACTTACTTTAATTGAGTATATAGAAGAAGACTAAATTTCATTATCAGACTCAGCAGGAAAAGCTAAGCTGGAGGGAGGCAGTTCTTTATTAATTCACAGGGCTGTACATCACACATTATGTCTGGCAGAAAATAAAGTGTTTTAACTTGGAGGGAAATATTAATTTTAGCTGGGAAGAAACAGTGTCTAATGTGAGCACACCAACCTTTCTCCAGCAATATGGTTTAGAGTCTTAAGGTAAATGCTCTAATTGTCAACTTTCTCTCTGTAATGCTCTGATGTTTTCAGTAGCCACAATTGCCAGTGGCACGGAGCTCCACAGTGCAGCCAGGTGCTCTGTGAGAAGGCAGCAGAAGGAGGGTTTCTTGGTGTCCCTTCCTTTTTTGTTTCCCCATCCAAAAAGCATCTTTTGAAGTGGAAAAAGCTTTCTGGTGTTGAACTCCTACTAAAAGCCAGAAACTCTCTTTTCTTCCGCTGTCATGGTGCACCAGTGGTGCTGCTGCTATTCAAAGTAAGCTTCCAACACCTGTGAATTATCATCTTCTTCCCACTTCTGATTTTTTTTTTTTCCTCACTTTCTCATTTCTTTATTTTCCCTTGCAGGAGGAGGACTGGCAGGCTCTACCTGGACTGCCACCATCTGTTAGTTAAGTGACTGGTTAGAGGTGTCAGAGCTGTAATGCAATTTGTATTCATTATGCCTCTCCAAAAGAACAGATAATTTGAGGGAAGATTGAAGCTGTGAACAATTCATTAGATGCTCATCTCAAAGGGAAGTGTGCCAGACAAGAGAATCTGATATGCTTCTGAATACCTGGAATTGATGCAATGTTCCGTGTTAAAAATACCTTTCACATTTATGTATTTTGGAAAATTTGCCTTTGACTGTGGGTAATTGTCAGCTTGTCTGAACCGTGGTGGATCTGAGCTTCACACAGATGAGTTAGCATGGATGCATCAGGAAATGACAATCAAAGCCCTGTTCCCACCAAAGCATGCTATGAAGGTTGGAATCAGTCTTCTAATTGAAAACTGACTGGTGCTATGCTGAGAAATGCCAAACAAGGCGGTGCCCGTTCAGATCGTTCCCTTTCTCAAGCACCAAGGACAAATTCAGGTTCCCAACAGCGTCACACAGCGAGATGCATTTGCATCTGGCACTGAGAAAACAGTGCCCACTCTGGGAGCTGTGCAGGCAGCTTCTCCTCAAGGGTGTTCTACTGCTTCTTGCAACAGCAAACACAGAGTTCCAGAAAGACTGGGACCTCTGAGGCGTCCTCGCCACCTGCACACATTGCAGCACCTCCCTGCTTCAGGAGAGGGCCGATGCACCTCTTTGCAGAGACTCCTGGCAGACCAGGCCAAACTTGTCACCTCCAGGTCATCTGGCACTCTGAAACACACTCAGCTCTGACACCGTCCCGTCCTGGCAGGAATGTGAGCTGGGAAGAAACCAGAACTGCATTGCTTTGGATTAATAAAGGTAACCCATTCTGGTGGGTTCAACACCCCTCTTTGAGGTTAGCTCATTAGGACGAAAGTGCAAGAAGTTCTTGTGAAAAGGAGAACTTTCTGCTGATTTTTCCACTTCACTTTTCCTAGACCTAACAAAGAGAGTAATTAGCCTCTTATGTCTTGAATAGCACCTTTTTACCTACTAAAAAATAATTGAAAGTCTCTGCTCAGTTTCTTCTTTTCTGGGATAACCAGTTCTTTCCTCTCGGACTGTGTGTTACAGATGACTCCTCTGTCTTGCTCTCACTCCTTTCTCTGCACTGGCATTTTGGCAGTGCCCCTGTATCATTCTTGGATCACAGCTTCACCATCTTAATTCAAGACCCTGCCATCCCTGAGTTGGGCAGAGCAAAGCACTGTCTTTCAAGCTCCACTCCCATTTTCACTGTTCCAAATCAGCCCTGCCTTTTTGCTAGAGCATCGTGCATCCCCAGCAGTGTCTGTCCTTTGCATCCCCAACATCTCCCTTCTTCTCAGTGTCATAATCCATGCCCGCATCTCAGACTGCTGAATTCTCCTGCCCTATGTGTCAAACCAAGTGTGTCTTTAGCCAGTGCCACCTGAGAGGCTGCAGACAATTTTCCTACTTCACCCCGGCAAGACTGACCAAATCCTGTCCCTCAGAGTCACCCTAAATCTCTCAAACTTTGTCTGGGACATGTCAGTTAAACATTTCTGTATTTAATAAATCTATTGATTAGAATCAGGCATTGTTTGCACCTCCGGGTGACTTCGCCCATGCTGTGTATTAACTTGCTTTGCTGGAGGCAGCATCAGAAGACCTCACTCATGTTACCTGATACACTCACTGATATCCACCACTTTCCCCTTCCCCTTCAGGCAGATTACCCAGGAAACCAAATGCCATCACTGGCACTGCCATTGTTCCGGCACGACTTGATAAATGCGAGTTGACTGCTTTTAACACTCCAATTAGTCTTCGTTAAGGGCTTGTGAAAGAAATGAGTGGATGTCAGTGTCGTTCTGGGCATCACAACTAGACTGATGAGTTTATGAGTGTCTTTGTCCTTCCTTTCAAAAAAACCCCCACCATCTCCTGTACTGTGGGCTTGCAGCCATGCCTCAGGAGATCTCAGAGATAACAAGTTTAGAAAGGAACATTTGAACTTTTTTTCTTCCAGTCTCGTTTCAAAAACAAATTTCCTTTTTATATTACTGCATTCAGAATTAGCCTATTTTGATGAAATACCATCTTCAAGGAGAAATATGTTCTGTCACACACTTTTTAATCAGCTCTCTCCCTAACTCATTTGAGGAATAATGCAATATTTTTCATTTTGCTTTGTTTGGTAAAGCTGAGGTGAAGAAGATTGCTTGTATTTCCCCTAATCATGCTGTCTGGTTTGTTGATGAAGTTCTGTTCTCTGCCTGCGAAAGAGTTTGGTCTCAATAGATCTTAAAATACTTAAACACAGGAACCTTAGCTGATCTTGGGTAGCATTAAACCCAAGGGTGATTTCATCATTGTCTTTGCAGAGAGCAGTTAGACTAGAAAATGTTTGAACTTGTCACAAATCAAGTGGATCAAGAGCCTTTTAGTAGTTGGTGATAAAATCTAAGTACACGACCAGCACAGAAAGCCTCAGCTGTGCCACCTCCTTCCAAGGCTGGGCCTAAGATGTTTAATGTGAAAAGTTCTTGTTAAACGGTCAGTGCTCAGGTTGTGTTAATCAGCACATCTGTCTGGCTGGCGTTTGCCATCTCAACTCTTGTGCTGGTGATCTCTGGGTGATCAATCAGACCTTCAGGGAAGTGTTTGCCTGCCCACACACTAGGGCTGTGTCAATTTTTACAACAATTTTTTCTTACCCTGTCAGTTCTTGCACCACCAAAGCACTGGGGCTGCCTCTGCCAAGCCATGAAGAGCAAACTCAGTGTCAGTGCACACATCCATAGTTAGCAAAGATGGGGAAAGCCCACCCTTCTGCCTGACTTCTCAGCAGAGGAAGCTTTGACAAAGTTTTTCAATGGATGTGTGTCTGTCTCTGCCCCCCAAGTCCTTGTCCTGTCACCCAGAGTTTCCATCCTTTTGGCCCATTGCAAACACCATCAACGCCATTTCACAGAGACACAGAGCTTCCATCTGGAGGATGGCATTGCTGTCTGGCTGCTGCTGGTGTGAGAGGGATCCTTTACCACACTGAAGCTCCTCTGCACGGCTTTCTAGGACAAGGTCCCTGGCCACATCTCCTTAGACACAGCTTTCAGGAGAAGAGACAATTAGATCTGTGTTAGGTGAGCTGCTGTAAGAAGTTGTGTGAGCTGCTTGCTGTACAGAAGGTACCTCACTCTGTACAATTTCCCCGTGTGGAGGGGTTTTTGCAAGGACTTTTCACAGAATCACAGAAGGGACTCCCAAGGAACATCAACCCCAGCTCCTGGCCCTGCACAGCACCATCCCCAAGAGTCACACCATGTGCCTGAGAGCATTGTCCAAACACTTCTTGGACTCTGTCAGGCTTGTGCTGTGACCACTTCCCTGGGGAGCCTGTTCAGTGCCCAACCACCCTCCGGGTGAAGACCTTTTTCCTGATATCCAACCTAAATGTCCCCTGACACCCATCACAGGATGTGTTTATCCAGCTGTGAGCTGGACATCTTGCCCAGAAGGATCCTGTGAGAGACAGTGTGGAATGCGTTACTGAAATCCAAAAAAATTATATCCCCTGGCTTCCTTTGTCTCAGTGTCTGTCTGTCAACGCAGCAGATTGATCTACTGAAAAAGACCCCAATACAATTTCTCAGCAGATTCAGCCTAACAGGCCCCCAGGACCTAAACACCCTGATAATCACTTGGTCAGGCACTCTGGTTCTATGGGAAAAGCTCAGGATGATAGGATCTGTCACACTGACATGCTACAACTCTCTACGTTCCTACTACACGGAGTTCTGAAAACCAGAAAGTATTCCAGATATCGAAATAAAATATTTACATTCCCCTTCCTTATTGGAGACACTTTGTTGGACCAGCCTGTTGTCAGACTATTTCACCTGCTTCAGTTCACTTTACTGCTAACTGTGACTCACAAAGGATTTATGATTCAAGTCAAGAGCTTGATTGCATTTAGTTTGCTGGTGACAGAATCAATTCATTGTGGGTAGGAAGGGTGATGCATTGCTTGTCAGCCCCTCACTGGCCCACAGATTATTGAGAAGCCTAGTGAGTGTCTTTGTATGTTTTAGAGTCATGGGGGTTTTTTTTTCTTAAATAACTTCATAATTACTGAAATTCAGTACTATTCTCTTCAGTGGAGGTTATGGAACAAGGGAAGCCCTGGAAAAAACTCTTGGTAAGTTTCTTTTGATACCAAATGATCTCATCCTGCTGAAGTAAATAAATTCCTATTTCAACTCACTCATTTCCATCAATTTCACTTGAACTTTTAGGATAATATCAAACATTTATTTTAATATTATATTTCAGTTGTGTTATTAATATTTGCTGGTATGATGCTTTGTTATTGTAGAATAACAATGTGTGCACCTTATGGAAATGGAGCATTTAGGTATTGTTGAAACAAAATTATTTGATGTTGTCAAGACCATCCAGTTTGATTATCCTCATTAGACATTTCTGGAGGAGGGAGAAGGAAGAGTATTTTATGTTGAAATTTGATTTAAAACAAAAATTACTTCTGAAATGTTGGGATTTTATCGCTGGCTAAAAATGCTGGTATCTGGCAGGTACTTCTGTCAAGAAACAAAGAAGCTGACAAAATTAGGCCCAAAATTAAAAAGAACAAGGAAAGGATGGTTGCTGACGGTCCTGTCTGGAGCTGCAGAGGTTTCCTTGCAGGTCAATAGATGAAGCAGAGCTGCTGTAGGATGTCAGAAAATAAGTGTACTCAGCTCTACAAATTAAATGTCTCAGCTTCATCTCTCAACCTCTTATTGCCATTTTTTTGTCTCTCCCTCTGCACATGGCATTGCTTGAGTTCTTCTCGCTGTCCCAAGAGAGGGAGACTGGGAGAATGTCCTCTCCTTCCCACTTGATTTAAGACTCTCCAACCTTTTGTGCACTGCTGAGCAGGTCGAGGTGAAGGACAGGCTTGTCCAGCCCATCCTTGTGTCCCCATAAGCAGCCAAATTTGCCTGGCACATAGGACTGAGACTGGAACTGAGCAGGCCTGAGGTGCTTCATGGAGACCTGTAAATATCTAACCCAAGGCTGTCTGACCTGAGGCTGTGCTTGTCAAGTTCCCTCCCAGAGAAAGTTAATTCCCGTGTTGTCCGTCTTTCTGGCACAACTCACATGCCCGGTGAAGACACCACGCAAAAGAAATATAACTTTAAAAGTGCCTTAAACAGGAGAGCTGGATGCAATTAACATTGCATCCATGCAATGATGAGGGGAGCTGGATGACCTTCATTCCCTGATGGATTCACTCCTGAGCTAAACACATCTAAGGCTCTGGCTGTATCCATTCATCAAATTAATGGTGTGATGGTAGCTGTGCTTATTGGATTAAATCCTCACTGAGCCATGGGTTTATGCTAACGAACAGCAAGCTCCTCAAAGTCCCTGAAGTGTGTGATGTGTGCTGGTTGCTCCTCCAAAAACAACGGACACTGTGTCAGAAGATGCACCATAGAGTGTAATAAAGACTTTTTAACATATCGTAAAGGAGCCAGGTCAAAAGTCTACTGATGCTGGCCATGCCTGAGTAAATACATGCCAAAGTCTCAGATGTGATGGCTCCTTGCTCCTCAGAAGACCCCATAAGGCATAGGACTGTCAGTGCAGCAGCATTTTACGCTGGCCTGCTCAAGGCCACTCTTTTTCTTCCAGCGGTGGGAAATAGGGCAGGAAGGTTTCCATGCTCTGGGAAAAATGGATAAGTGATAAGTGTGGCAATTTGCAAATCCTACAGGAGCAATTGCTCAAGCCATCCTGGTGTTCGAGTGCCACCACTCTTTTGCTAACAGAGGTTTGGGCTGAGGCACTCCCAGGTGCTTTTGTCCATTAAATTTTGCCTCCCCAAAAAGTTCCCCCGAGGTTCCGCTTTCTTATTCTTTATTAGTGACATCTAGTGACCAGCCAGAGTCATGCAGCAAATGAATGAAACCGTAATTAATAAGTTAGACTGAGCTTACATGACGAGAAACTACTTGGACTATTAGTTTAACAAGTATTTCTCACTGCTGCTGGTAGAGAAATCCATCAGGCTCTTGTGCTTAAAATTATCCTTTGCTCCTGAGCCTTTTGCAGAGTGCCAAGGGCTGCCCTAGCTCCTGCAGGAGGTCCTATGAAGAAGGTCTTCAGCTGAGGATTTCCAAAATGTTTTATGATCCAGGTAACAGTATTGGGGTTTGAATTTTGATGTGCTTTAAAGGTTCTGATTTTCAGGCATCGAATTTTCAGCTTTTCTTATAAATCAGGTTTTCTCAGGATATCTCAGCTGGGTGTCTAAAAGACTTGGCAATTTGTAACACCTCCTTTCAACTCGCTTTCCTGATAAAATAAGAATATTTTATTGCTTTGCCACTATTTAACCAAGTCTCTACTCCCTATCACCTCGCAGCCCAAGCAGCGCGGTAGCAGATGTCTCTGAGGTCATTATGCTCCTCCTGTGCTTCGTGCAAATAGGAAACCATGCAGAGCAAAGTGCCTGAGATGGCTGCACCAGTACTGAAATTCTAAGTAAATCCTAAGTAAGTTAAAAAAAAACTCATTTGGGAAAGAAGGCAAGTGGGAGAGGCCATTTATAGTGCAGCTACAGCAAAAAACCACTGGAAGTTCTTGTCTTCTAGTACACTAATCTGATTTGAGATGCAAATCTAGGAGGAAATGAGCTTGGCTTGGCCTGGTGTTTGCTACTGCAAGATTAATCTGTAAAAATAACCTGAGAAAGAGGCTTCAATCTCATGTCCTTTGTGTTGCCTCTTCTTCCAAGGTAATGGTGCAGGAGGTGAACAACAGTGCCCAGGTGCAGAGCACCCCAGGTGTGAGGCTGTTATGACCCACGAGACATGCCTCTGCCCAAATTCAGGTGTCAATCAGACCGTAGGCCAAAGTCAATCACATGGATTCTATTTAACACTAAATGTGAGGTAGAGAGATAGAAAAGAGGAGAGGGAGAGAGAGAGAGAAAGAAAGAAAGATCAATGAGAAGATAGTCACTACCCCTGGATCCAGTGGTATCCACAGGTCCTTCTTCACCCTAGGCTTCTGGGCAATGGGGATCCTGGAGTCTTTCTGGAAGTGCCACCTTTATACAGCCCTAGTTCAGGGTATCCATGAGGTGGTCACAAATGTTCTCAATAACTTGAGGTGGCCTGTGCATAATCAGTTGCTTCCTTTCCCGCAGTTTGACACAGTGGTAATTTTTGGCTGGATGCACCACCCAGGATGTGCTCAGCCAGATCTCACCCTGCTAGGCCTGGAATTAGTGCCCTCCTGCTGTAAATTTCTGCCATCTGTACTTAGCTCAAGGTGCCTCTGTGGTGGCTTATCTTATGGCAAGTTCCTTCTGTGGCTTTGATAGTGTTTTCAGACAGGCAGCTGTATTTTTTAAGTCCTTTTAAGAGGCACAGTAGGGAGACAGAGATGTGAATGCCCCACAGTTTCTATTCTTTCTTGCCTCTTGGGGAGATGAGGAAAGACCAATCTGGTTTTTGCCAAGTGGTCCAGCTGAGGAATCCAGCTTCCCAGCAGGATTTCAGAAAGGTTTCTCAGCAACCAAGCCTCCCCACTGAATGGAGATTGTGCCTCAAAAAGGCATATAAGAGGAGCTGAATCAACATTGGTTTTTGGCTTGTACACTCACCATTGTGCTATGCAGGACACGAACTCTGTGCCATGCCTGGCCTGCTCCTGATACTGCCACAGTAAATGGTGTGGAATGGGATAGCAGAACTGGAGAGACACCCGACTCTCCATCCAAGGCACACTGCTGGTGCACCTCTGCTGCTGAGGGAATCTGAGTGTGAAATGCCAGCCCACCACGTGGGAATCTGCGGAGCTGAGCTGAGCTGCAAGCAAAGCACAGTGAGAGAGGGGGAGCAGGGCAGCCGTGGGCCAGCAGCAAGGCTCAGAGTTCTCTCTGTGTCCCTGCTGTGCTTGTCAGTCCAGTCCTGGGTCCACACGGGTCCCCAGGGATGCCTAAGGGCTATGGGCTCTGCAGGCTGCTCGTGCTGCAGCCCACAGGCTGGGGACGGGAATGTCTCAGCATCATTTCCTCTGAGAGATGCTGCAAATGATAGGACTGGTGACAGACTGAACACAAAACGTGTTGCAGCCTCGAGCAAACCCACAGCCAAAAGGGCCACACCATTATGCCATTAGTCAGAGCAGATGCTTGGGATCGCAGCAATGACCTGAAACTGCTCATCTTGTTACTCAGGGAGGGCTTCAGCCATGGGGCTGGCAAGTGTGGAATAAATAAACCAGGCTCTTCTTTCCTTCCGGAGCCTCCTGCCACATTGGACTCTCACTTCAGGCAAAGAGAACAGTGAAGCAGTGGTGACAGCTGACACAACGCCCTTCACGGCCAAACCGCTGCTGGAAACAGCTGCTGAAACAAATTTTGGACAAAGATGTCTTCCTCAAGGGCTTGTAGCTTTTATCTCCTTTACTCAGCCTCTACTCCTCTGCCTTTTCCTGAGGTTTCATTCTACCTTTACACCACCAGGCACCTTGGGGCAGCAAACCCAGGTTGCCACTGGCGTGCCCACCCTCACATGCACTCGAACAAGAAGTCAATGCCTTTCCTCCTTGATCCCCAGCACCCCTGCTTGTGGGCCAGGCATCCTGTTGGAACCCTGGATTTAGATAATTTCAGTCTTTCAGGTCTGACAGGTAATGATTTTCAAAACCCCCCCCCACTTTACCTGAGGCCTTGGGAAAGGCCTCCCAAGTTATGGGATAACACTGAGATTGTTGCTGGGTAATTAAAGTTATGTCAGTGGGTGGAATATGAAGAAATGTAGAGAGTTCAGGTTTATGGTTTATGGAATATAGTAATATATATGTTACAACATGGAGGATTTTGAGTGTGGATTTTTTACTTCTTCCTTCTTCTGTCTTCTTCACAAACCTAGGTGTTCTATTATTGGGTCAAAAGTCTCGCAATGCGGACCACGAATAGTTAGTTATTGGGTTATAAGTAAAAACACACTACTTGGCAATTCATAATTGGGTAAATTGGGCTTTAAATAACCTTGAAAGTTATGACTCAGTGCCATTTTCCACCTTGGTAACTAAGAGGCACAGTCTGTGCAGCTGTACCATAGATAAGAAAATAATAAACATCAAAATCCTGGTGTCCTCTGTGCTTTTATCCAAACTCAGAGTAAAAGGACTCTCAAAACCAACGAAAAAACTCAGAGAGAAACCAAGACATCCCACAGGAGTCAGGTGCCCATATTCTCTCCTTTAGGGCCCCTCTCTGCTCCAGGACTGCACATCTACTGGAGTAGGTGCAAACAGCTGGAACAGCTGCTACGAAAACAGGCTCAGCCTGCACACTCAGAGAAAGAGCAGCCAGAGAGGTTTTGCTTTCTCTCCTTGAAGAGGAGGTGGAGAAACGGGTGTGATCTACAGCGTGAGCAGTAAAGAAGGGTCCACTACAGAAATTCTCCAACCTCCTCCCCAGGCCATCCATCTTGTCTTGCACAGCACACACCAGAATCTCCTGTTGAATATAAGTTATGCCCATCCCCTGGGAGGTGACTCTCCTTTTCACAGTCCCACCCTTCACAGTGAGTGTCATCCAGGGTAGAATTTGGAAGGTCTACTACAGCCTTGTTGAAAAACAAGGCATCTGCCACAGCGTTTTGCTGGGTACAAAAATGTTTGACGAATGATTGAACTTAAGGACGTGGGAGGCCTCAGACAGCACTAGGCTTTGCTTTCTGCCCTCAAGATGACTGAGAAGTGTACCGTGAGAAATGTCTCTTTAGCAGCACACAAGGCTAAATACCACGGTCAGTGTACCAAAGCTGGGCAAGAAGAGACATGGGGATTTAATTTTTATGCAACTTATCTATAAAAGTCCCGCTTTTGATTTGGAGCATTTCCGTATCTTCAGAAGGACAGTAGCAAGCGAACTGCGTGGAAACTTCCAACTGTTCTCAAAGGAAATGACAACACCTGCAACCACAGTGTGCCCCTGCCTTTGGAAAGTGTATGCACAACTGTAGGCACAAAGAAAAATCACCTTGGATGAAAATTGAATTATTTTTTTTTTACCATCGCCTCCCTGCCTCCCCGGCAATGTTGCAGGCAGTAACTTACTGGAAGCTCTAAGTAAAGCCATGAAACACTTGGCTGCAGCAGTCAGCGTCAGAATGCCTTTGCAATTTTCATTTAATCAGCTGGCAGCTGTAATGAGAGAGATGGATCTGCAAAGGCACCTCTGTCTGAGGAGCTCTGACACACAGCTCCTGGCAGGCACAGCCGCCTTGCTCCCAGACAGACTGCAACAGGAGGTGTGCCTGGGAAGGGCTGGAAGGGCTTTGGCAGCACCTGGAGCACGCACCTGAGGCAGCAGAAGTAGATAGTAGGTGTTCAAGAAGAGAAGGTGACCTTGGAGCACCCCCTGAAATGCTCCACAGGCCTGTCCTGTCATCTTATCGGGAAGTCTGTATCCATAACCACCTCCCTCCTAATCCCTGCCAGGTCATGTTGATAATGGTCCCTCCTTGCCTTCCTGTCTGCAGCATGGCTCCACTTTAAAATCCTAATATAAACAGGCAAACCTTTAGAAGCTACTACTGCAACCATGTCAAACTACACAGTGTTTATAGTTAGCTTAATTATTCTTAATTGCTTTACTTACAACTGGCAGGATGTCATTAACATGGCTAAAAAACCAACCAGACCAAAAAGCTCCCTGTATTTTACTGTGTATATCAAGAACATAACATATAACACATGAGGGCAGACTTTTGCCCAGTTTTCCCAAGGAAACACTTCTGTGTCTGTCAGCAGCCACTCTCGTGCCATTTTCCCTCCTTCAGCATTTTTCCAGTGTTGTGTCCCAAGTCGGTTTGATTTGAAAGATACAAAAATGCTGATTTCTGTCAAACACCATAAATATAGACAGGTGAATAGAGGGGAGAAAATACAACAGGAACACGGCAAACATTATTAACAATGATTTAATATTTACTTTAAAAGCTTTAGTGAGAACATAAAAGTGTTTTGAGCAGCAGACTGATCCTCTAAGGTCCTATTTTTGGCCATCCAACACCACATTCTTCTAAGATGTGCCAATGCATCAGCTTAGAGCCTACTTTTTTGTTCATGTGGTTCCTTTGTTCTGCTTTACTCAGAAGCCCATATGAGGGAAAAACCAGCATTTCTATGACAAGACCTATTTTCCATAAAACCATACAGTGGCTATCATTAAATCTTATTTGCATTCTCTCATTATTTACCCCCTCAATGCTGCATTCCCTTTCATCTGCATTGCTTTATACTGGGGGGTTCAGTATTACCTGGATCACCAACACCATCACTGGGAATTGTTCTGGGTACACTGAGATGAGTGAAGCTCCTTTCCTGGGAGTTTTTCTGCCCTGGGATTCCTCCAAATGATAAGTCTCAGCAAGACCAGACAGTGGCAGGAAAGACTCAGGAGGGCTTCATAAACAGCCCTCTCCTTTTCTGCAAGAAAGGAGAGATTTCTTCCCACCTTAACAGCCTTTACAGCAAGCAAAATGTGTTTTCTCCCCTTGGCTTTTCTCAGCAAGTGCTGGTCCCTCTCAATTGGAGATCCCACAATCCTTCAGCCACTGAATTATTCCTCTCCTCAAATGACTGGCAATGCTGCCTGGAGCAGGGCAGATGCAAAACTGCCCACTTGTAAAGGAAAGTGTGAAAAAGACCAAAAAAATGTTGCCTTCCTTCACAAATCACAGGTGAAAAACTCTGTCCTCTTGCCAGAAATGCAGATGTTTCCTGGGGAGAGCAGCTGGATGGTCAGCAGGGAAAATCCTCACCAATTTGTACCGGTCCAGGTGCCAGCATCAATTGCACCACACACATGAATTTCCAGTTTGGCATTTTCTACAAATTGGATCTACCTTCAGGAGCTACTAAGAAACCTTTTTCCTCCTCAGCCTGACAGATTCAGCTGAAGCATCTGGGGAGCTCCAAAAAGGTTTTTAGAAACACCAGGCAAGAGGATGCAAATTCTCAGTCTGTTAAGCATTATGTCCCCACTGGCATCAACGGGCTCTGGCCATTCACAGCAGCTGACGCCGGGTCTGGCACCAGAAATTCTCCAGCTTTACTTTTATGAGATCTTGAGACGTACTCGTGGCTCACAGCAGAGCTCTGTGCCAATGTCTCCTTGCAAAAAAACCCCAGTGTGTTAGTTTAACATTATTAGTAAATATTTAGCTCTGCTGCAGCAGCACTTTGTGGTTATTTAATATCTCCAGGGACAACTTTCTTAAAATAATAGGTGAAGTGCTGGGACTTGAGAGAGCTGAGTGTAATTCTCTGCTGCTGCAGACTCAGATCTTTAGCAGATCAAAGAGCAATGCTATGCTGTGATAGGGTATCCGTGTGCATCCCAAACCCTTGGGAGGCGGGATGCAGAGTAATGGAATTATGGATGTACAGTTATTTTGTGTGAAAGCACACAAAGCAGTTCAAATGTGAACAGAGTGATAAAACCTCACAGTTTCCAGGACAGCCCAGTCAACCCCAAAACGCAAAAAAAAGGCATTAAGTTGCCTTGTCTCAAATGTGAACACAAGAATATTTTTCCAATCAGCAAAAACCAGTTATCCCAGCAGTCAAGTGAGGTCTGTGTGGTTGTAAAAAAGGAGTCAAGATTTGGGTTCTACAGAGAAACATATTCAGGTCCTGTTCTGCAGATTTCAGAGGTCTATGAGCAAATAGCCAGTAATTCCCACATGTGTGGAGTTATCTGGCTTGTAAATGTATGCACCTTATAAAATGTTGGATTTGTTTGATCTCTTCTGCTATCAAAAATCCCCTAGGGAATATTTATCCTGCCTTTGCATAGAGATAGTGAGAAGAACAAATTTTTAGTTCTAGAATATCTCCATGGGCTGGGTTTCATGCAGACAAAGATGTCAGGTCTAGAGACAAAATATGGTGTCCTGATGCAGTATTTGACTCTGTCTCCAGCCTTCTGGAGATGTATCCAAGAAAATTCCTGGCTTCTCTAAGAACCATTTCGTCAGACCTGAGAGGAGACGGTGACCTGGTTTGGGTGGCCAGTAACTCTGAACCAGGAGTGTCACTTTTCAGCCTGGCTTCTCCAGTACTCCCAGCTTTCATGTTTAGCCCACAAAATAAAGCAAATGAAACAAAAACAGCACAAAGAATCAAACAGCTACCTTAAAATAACATATGAGACATCTAGGTTGATGGTGAGTGGTCCATGACAGCAGTGCCATGGTTCCTTCAGCTGGGCATGCAGAGCCTCTCTCCTTGGCAGGAAAAGGGATAAATTAATTAGTCAATTAGCTAACGTGTAGCAATATGAGGGTGGGGAAAGGCTGCAAGATAATTGTTACCATTATTATCAAAAACGCACAGCAGCTTCTCATAAATGTCTTCTTTATTTCTCATGTAAAGGATATTGTCAGCACCAGAAGAATTTTTCATCACAAAAATTTCTATTAAACTACTTGGTACTGGGCTCCAATTTGAAACATATTCTATCTAGCAGACAATATGAAACAATGCCTGAATTATTTACCACAAAGATTTAAAGCACAAAAACCGTGACAAATCCATCTGAATTTAACGGATGGATGCAGAACATGCTGCATCCAATTTCATAAATACCTTTGTATCCCAGCCTTTCTTTGCGCTTCCTATAAAATGTTTTTATGATGACAACTTTATTGGTGCTGAAATTGCTCCTTTCCTGACTTTCAGATCACAAGAACTTTGTTTGCCTTTCGTGTATTACCCATTATTATTTTGTCTCCTTATCATAATGCTATCCATTATTTCCCTTTTTCTATATAGATTATTTTCCCACAGCCGTGTCTCCTCTGTCTAGTGGAGAGGCATGGCTGGCCTGGTTATGCAGCAGCAAATATAAGACCAACACACCTCAGCCTTATCCCTGAGGGAGAAGTGATGAGCTGCAGGGAGCATCCCTTCCGGGACCTTTGTCTCATATCAGTTGATGTAAAAGGTCAGTTTGTGTTGGGGCAGCTTCAAAAGTGCCACCAACAGTGCATCAATGAAGCTGCTTTTCTGCCCGATGTGTTTCTTTTTTCCTTCCTGACCTTTCCTTTGGAACTGTTGTATTGGAAATCAATGGCACGTTTTATGTTCTGGTTTTTTTAGCTTTGCTGTCACTGCCCAAATTCGGCAAGAGAGAGAAAATTGACAAAAGCCTTAAGAAGCATTTGGCAAGCAAAAAAAATTAACCCACATGCTGTTTTTTTAAAAATCTCACAACCCATTTTGTGGCAGAAGTCTGGGCTCACGCTACAGCTCTGGGAGTTGATTAAATTGCTCCTGTAAGCTGTGTGCATCCCTCTGTATTTAGTGCGACGTGGTTGGAATCACCAAACAGGAACTGAGCAGAGGTGGTGCTCCAGACCTTTGTAAGGAAATGTGTATGTGTTGCTAATACAGCCGGAGCACTTCTAAGATATTGGACGTTGCTCATGTTTGGCAAGTAAGCAGAAAAGCACTTCCTGAGCCATTATCTGCCAAGCTGCTGGGCTCACGTAAACCAGTTTTCTGTAGCTACAACTGTGAGCAGTCCTGGCATCTCTTTCCTGTCTCCAGCAGGAGACGTATCTCCTTGATCACGTCTTTAAGGGACCCAAGGAACGCTTAAAAAGGGAATGTGACTTTGTCTCATCTCAGATTTTGGGCATCTTTGTGCTCAAATCATTATCAGATAAGGAGGCTGTTTGCATCCCCTTTGGCAGTGAGGGATCAGTGGTTTCCAGTAGCTCCTTTTTGAGTGTACTAGTTGAAAGGTTAGAAGAGAATTATTCTTGTTTAGGGCAATATAGGTGCTTGCTGCATATTTTTTCAAAGAAATAGCACTGCAAACCAAAATAGGAAAAGACCTGGTTAAAGAATATTTAGAGAAGTTATGACATCCTGAGGAACAGCTGAAGTTTTACCTCCTGCACTTCGTAGTCAGGTGGGAAGATCCCTGCACCTTTAGGGGTTATCTCTGTAAATTCTCTGTGCCTGAGGAATCAAGGAAGGCAAGCAGAGGAGTTCATCTTTCATGAGAGAATGAAGAACCAAGGAAACTGCAGTAATCTAATACCCAGAAAGGCAGAAGATAAAATTATTAAACAATATCTTAGTAGTCATCTAGGGAATAAACTGATAAAAACAGACAGCATAGATTATTCAAGAACCTACTTTCTCAAACCATTTCTAATTTCATTCCTTGTCAGAGCAACCAGCCAAGTGGATAAAGAGGAGGCAGCAGATGAGATATGTCTTGAATTTATTAAGAGTATGACATTGTCTTGCATGACATTCCTTAAGCAAAGAGAGAAATATGGCCCAGCGGGTGCACTCATAAAACTTGTGGATGGCTCTGTGTCGAGAACAGCACCAGGAACTTCGGAGGACAGGATTAGCAAAGGCTGGATTAGCTGGAGAAATAGCAGAAATCAGCGTAGATGACTTCAGTAAAGACAAGAGCAAAGGAATTCAGGCGGCTGTGAATGATTTCTTCTGGAGTATCCACCACTGCAACATGAGAGTTTTTTGCCACAGCAGTCCTTTAGAAAATGTTTGCCCTTCACCAAAATGAATTGTGTACTTTCTTTCATTGAACGGTCACTGGAAAAGCACACAACTATCAGGCTTCATTTCTCGAAAAAAAGCTGAAATTCTTCATGCAGGTTTGCTCCTCAGTTATTCCAGCCCCAAACCGACCACTGAGCAATTCTTAGTTTAGATGGTGTACTCAAACATCTAGGGCTGTTATTTTTCAGCTAGATAGAATTCATGGAAAAGAGCATCACTAACAAAACCCACATTTCCTGTGGCAGAGGAAAAGATGTTCGCTTGGGATGAATCTTTCGGAGTAAGTAACTAATTAACCATGGCTTTCTTCAGTGCTGAGTCCCCAATTCTGATTGAAAGCTAGAGGAAAGGGCATTGCTGTGGAGTTAAATGCTTTGGCTTTATATTGCAGTAGACATTACCTTTACCCTTTTCATTTTTGAAGGATGCAGCTGAACTGTACTGCTGGAAAAAAGGATGTTGTGAAAACAAATACAGAAGACAACAACAAATTGCTTGGATTGAGAAGTATGTGCCATAGCATAAGCCAAAGACTTTTCATGCCAAGAGCACTAAGCTGCTACCAAAGCTGTATAAACTCTTATTAAAACATGCTACAAGAGTTTAGGATATCAAAAAAACCCTCAAAAACAAGCTGCTAGATTTGGTTATCAGTAATATCAGGACCTGCTTGTCCTGTTTCAGCAGCAGGAGTCACCACAGCACCAAGCGAGCCAAGGAACAGGGGACAAGAATCACAGACACACCTTTTTTTTCACTTTTAATATATGTGGCACAGCTCACACAGAAATACACCACTGCTGTTTACAGGGATGGAAGACAACGAATAGACTTGATTGGAGACTTACACTTTTTGAGGAAATATTTAGGTGGACAACTTTTTTTTTCCACTACATGTTGAGCAGAGCAGGAAGGAGGCAGGAGGAGAAGTACTGGGGAAAAAAAAAAACCTACATGAAAACTTGTTTTTTGGTGTTCAGTATACATTCATTCATTGACATTAAAAAATTCAAAAAACACAAGTAAGGAAGCCTAATTAAACCAAAACCCATTTTCCACTAAAAAATACCAAGTAATTCTTCAAGGAAGTACCAATGCCTTAACTGAAGGATTTTCCTGTGAGCTCTGCAGGGTTCATTTCAATGTTATCCAATGCAGACATACATTTTGGGCACTGCACTACCACCTCTCTTAGCTTTCCTTTTGCAGGGAGGGTAAAAGCCCTGAAAATTGGTAGTACAGCAGTACAGACAATCCAAGGCAGCGATGTTCTGCACTAACCACTTACAAACAGTCTGAAAAGCATGAAAATCAAGTTGTATTTCAAGACAACATGTTCAGATATAAAACCTGGGAGCGCATTTACGCATTTCCAAGAAATGTATATCCTGGAGCTCAGGTTAAACACACACAGACTTTGCCTGTTATTTCTAGTATAAATTATAAACTTGCTTTCGTCTTTTTCCCTTGAGGGCCTTTGCAAAGTTAATAGTCCCTGACTTCTTGCCAGTATTACCTCAGTAAATGCAATATATGCACATTGGTAAATGCCTTGCACTGCGCACGTGTCAATTTTAATAGATCAATAAATTATTTTCCTGTAATCTCCAATCAAAGATATATTCTACAGAGTTTGCAGAGAGCACATCACTCTGTGGAGGTGCTGGTGTACCACCACATCTATAAACACATTAAAATATTCAGAAGGATGTAAAAATATTTTTAGCTGGACAGCCTTCTGTATTGGGTGTCTCTGGCAAAGCTGGATGACTTCTTTCCTCAGGAACTCTGCCCAAGGCATGGCTAGTTGCGCCTAGAGGCGGGCTTCCCAAATGGAGGAAGAAAAGCACAACATCGTAACCCTAGTACAGTTGTTTCCTCTGGATCTGGATGTGCCCTGACCCTCCCAGGCAGAAATTCCACTGTACAGCCCAAGCTACACAGCCACTTGTTTCTGGACTTCCAGCTGCGTGCCCATATCACAACCCACTACACAACCCGACAGGAGTGTCCCTGAGTCTCCAGCTGCTTTCCCCTGGCAGGTCAGAGCGGTAACATCCGTCAAGTCTTTAATCCCAATGACTGCATCATCACAGGCTCACTCCAATGCAAGTCAGAGGATAACTTGATCCATTGCAAAATTATGGCTGAGTTAGCTCATCATTTCCCCTTTTCACGGCTGCATTCATTGCTCCTTCCCATTTGTCAGCTTTGCAATTTCTTTGTCAAAATTCTCCTCTACCATTTCGAGGTCGAAAGTTCCCCAGTACTGTCGCAGTTTTTTGGGTCCAATTAGAGATGAATTGTTCATCAGAACGATGTCAGAATTACTGAAGCACAATTAACCCTCATTGTTTCCAGTGGCAGGACAAGTCCAACCAGCCCCAGGTGAAATCCCTTCGCTCTATAAATCCCAGTTATGCTCACATTTGCTATTATCGATATGTGCAGCCTGACAGATGCATTTTTCTTAGGCGGTGTGCAATCTCCATTTGCATGGTAATGAGGCCTTCCAAAGGCATTCAGCAGGTGAGACGGGAGATGAACTCCTGCCATCAGCACCCGTGTCTCGTGATCAGCAGTGTTTTTCAGGAACAGGAGAAGCTCCAAGGGAGCTGCGCCTGAGCTTAAAGCTAAGACTTGCCACCACCAGTGATGGGACAAGCTGCTGCCAACTCTGTTCGTGAATTAACCAGCCATATTTTAGGATACACTAATTTATACACTCTTATCATAATATTGGATTAGAAGAGTGGACAGGAGACTATGGATAATAATTTAACCAAGCTCTGGTGGGCTCTAGCCTCAGTTTCCTAATGAGGCTGGGTTTTCATACTGCACAGCATCATTTATCTTCTTCCCTGCCTTTTGATGACTAACACTGAAGCTGCTGCCCAATTTAAAGCCAACTGGATATAACCTGAGCTCAGGAAGATAATTAAATTCCCTGGGTACTGCCCCATCTCCAGCTGTTTTCTCCTGGGCTATCCTTGGCATAGTTCACCTCATGCATTTATGAGAGCCTCTACTCTCCAGCCCTCCCTTACCCCTAAATTTTCTCCATCGCTGTATTTCCAGGCTGATCAGTCCTAACCTGCTCTCCCATGGTTTCCTTGCTCAAAAGCTGTGACAGACTCCCGCTGTCCCCACTGGAATTTGTTGAAGCATCTCCTAAAGACCCTCCCGAGGTGAGCAGACAGGAGACAGATTTGTTCCACCTCGTCCAAGTTGTGGGATAACAGTAATGTCCTCCCACAGCCACAACAATGATACCCTCCAATACCTTCTCCAACCCTTCTCTAACGACTCCAAACAACAGATTTGTTTTTCCAGCACAGGTGGTATTTATCCAGGCACCCACCATCTGTTTTCACAACTTTCCTGGCACAGGTGCTGTTCACTGGGTACGGTGTTTCCTCCTTCTGGGGTGGTGCAGAAAACCAGGTCCCAGCTGTTTTCTTCCTGATGCCTGGCAGTTCGTCTGGGCTCACTATTCCCACGCATTCCCACTATCTCATTGCATTATCTCGTGAGTTATAGAAAGGTAATGTTGTACAGAAACCCCTTTCCCCAGACAGTGATTGAATTTTGCTTGTGTCATTAAAGGATTTGTTCCTCTGTTGTTTTCTGTAACAGCGAGTAATTCCCATTAAATATTAAGTAATTGATTTGCCATATATGTCTGGAGGCTTTCTTTTTTTTAAGTAATTGATTTATTTAGTCATTGCAATTACAGTAAATCAGCTAACTAAAAATAATGCCAAATAATTAATTTACTTAGTATTTAAATATTACAAATTGCCATAAATGACTGCAAATTACTTGCACACAGGGCAAATTTTCTTATCGCTTGCAGGAAATGGAATGATTAATTTCCAAATGTTATTTATGTGTGCTGTTTTTTGGTGTTTTGCCATTGCCATTCCACCTAGTGAGCAATGCACAGGAAAATCCAGTTACTGAGGTTGATCCCAAAGCACTGAGATCACCGGTGTTCCTCTTCTCAGCTAAACGAGGCAGTGTAAAGAGAGGTAAAAAAAAAATCCTAATGGCACCTATGTGGGAGTCTGAGCACCTTGCTAACAGGTTTAATCTCTCATCTGAGGATTTTCTGTTGTCTAATATGGCTGAACTTTACATTTTGGTTGTTTCACTCACATGAAACATGAAAATTCTGGCAATGCCTCCCCTACAAGGCCATCTCTTTGAGGAGGGGGGAAACCCTGTATGAACATATAACTTTTGTAATCTCTCAGTTACTGGTAAATCTGGTGGAAACTACCAAAAACAGCAAAAAGGGATGGAGAGAAGAGTAAGGGAGAGAGATACTGATTTTTAAAAAATCACAGTACCCTTGTTTCTATAGGAAACCATGTGAATAAATAGGTTTCGTGCCTTTCATCTACTAAGATGCCAAAGTATCTCTGTGCTGCTGAGGATGGGATTAAGCCAGTCCCCCTCCAGTCTCTGCTGCAACAGAGATTTCTCCTCTGAAAACTCAGTGCTGAGGATGGTAAAAATTCAGCCTAATTAGATTCAAAAGGACAAAACAGTGGGCTGTCTTGGGAGTCCCACTGCTTTCCTCTCAGTCCTTTCTGTGTTCATTTTGAAGCATTAGTGAAATGTCCTTGCCTTCTTGTCACAGCCCCGGTGGGAGCAAAGCAAGTACAGAGAGGAAGGGGCTTGGGAGAGTCCCAGACCAGATTTTATAAGCCCACCTCTAAAAAGCACTCAGGAATTTGCTCAATTATAAAGCGCTTGATCAAAGAACCATAGAATCCTGGAACTGTTTGGGTTGGAGAGGACTTTAAAGATCCATGGGCAGGGATGGAACTCACTCGGGTCAGGTTGCTGAGGGCCCCATCCATCCTGGCCTTGAACACTTCCTGAGGGGAGAGGGTACAGCTGATTTTGAACGTGCACACAGGGATTACAACACAGGGCAGGACTCCACATCTGATAAAATCCCCCAGCTGTCCCCCTCACAGAGCTTTGGGTCACATTTGGAGCCTGCAAGAGAGATGCTTTTCATACCAAACTGGACAGAAGATGTGCTTCAGGAACGCAACTCATGGTGACCAAGGCAACATCATTCTGTCAAGGACTTGAAGTCCTCAGTGCCAACCACTCCATAGCACAGGACCAAAATCTCATTTGTACCTCATTTTTGTCTTCTGTTAGGCTGAGTTTTTTCATTCAGTCAGTGGTTAAACTTGAAAACAGAAGTTTAGAGACATGAGATAATTTTATCCTTGGAAATATTAAAAACTTGAACAGATTCAGCCATGAGCAACCTGCTCTTTCTGGCCTTGCTTTGAGCAGGGGGAACAGACCAGAGTCCTCCAGAGGTCCTCTCCAGTCTGAATTATTCAGTGCTTCCCTTGCTTGTGTCACATATTAAATACATTCTGTCTGAAAAGGCCTGTAGTCAGTGTGCCTTAATGAGGTCTCTCAAAACTTCCTATCACACACAAGATAGACCTGCAGGATCTCTTCCTCTTCATTTCACCCTTGGTGTGCTTATGTGGGTGTTGAAAATCACTTCAGAAAGTTTAACTAATTTTAATTGAACCGTTCTCATTTTCTCACCGGTCTCACTCACTCCATAAATTGGCCATCCCCGAAGTTTTGCTTTCAGGCTCAGCCTCAGGTTAGAGAGGGAACAGGAACATATAACTAATAATGCCATTATATTTACTCTTGCATTGCTGGCACTCAAAATTTAGAAGTGTATTCAGACCCCTCCTTATACAGAGTAGCCTTAATATTTCCAACAAACATCAAAATGTTTCTCTAAGTTCAGTGAAACACTGAAGAAACGAGGAACAGATTATTTACTTCGCACAATCTTCTTTTTTACTTTTTTTATACAAAAGGGAAGATGTTTGCAATGAATATTTCATTTCCAAATACCAAGAGGGGAAATTCTCTTCTTATCTTGCTTGTTTTGCTTCTGATATGGTTAGCTTGGCAGAAGCAAAAGGAGTTCCTCAAGTATGGCAGCACTGAGGAATTTACTTTTCACCCTGGAGGAAAAAGGTTCCAGCTGCAAAGCTGTGGCAGAGCTTTACTCCAAAAAGCCCCCATTGGCTTCTGTTGCCTTTGCTTTGTGCCTAGTTCCCCTGCGTCCCTCTACTTCATTTATAATCCACAGGACACTCCTCCAACAGCTTTCCAGACCATCTTCCATCTGTCTTCTCACCAGGTGGTCATAAATCAGCTGCTTCTTTACCTTCTCCTTGGCATTCCCTGCTCCAGTGGGTCTCTCCATCACCACGCTTGCTATATTTCTCTGCTCCTCCTTGGCTTGCCTTCAAGTAAGTTTCCCTTCATCATAATCCAATTTTCAGTCCTGTAGGAGACAAGGAAGAAAAAAACCACTAAGTGAAAAGAATTCAATGGACTGAACAATCATAAGCATATTTGCCAGGAATGAGTTGTTAATGAAAGTGAAGGATAAAATTGTAACAAATGCAGGGTATGCTTTTTTTTTTCCAGTTGAAAGTCTTTCTAGCTTGGAGGTAAGAACAATCATTTCATTATTTCTGAAAAGACCTGGCAGGAGTCCAGGCCCAGAATTTGATAGTGTTGAGAACTGAGGTAGGCATAAAAGAGTTATTTCTATCTCAATGAGATTTGATGTTCCACTTAAAATCAGCAGATCCCCTGCTAGAGTTAATTGGTGTCAGAGAACTGTTTCTTCTGGAGCAGCTCAAAGAGACACCAGCAGAGAAACTGCCTTGCTCTATTTCCATGTTTCCCTTCCTTCCCCTTGCTTCTCAAGGGAAAAAAAGCCCATCTGAAGTATGAATACAGATGAGAAGCCCGGAATTTACTGCTCCTGACCTCCTGTAGGGACTCAAGTGAGAAGTGATTTTTCCAAAGGCCCCAACTTGCGGGGCATTTAGGCACCTGTGCTTGTTCAAGCATTCCCTTTCCTGAACTGAGCTTGGAGTGTTCCCATGCCTTCAGCCGATGAGCCCAGCAACAGGGATTTCAAACGCTTCAGTGTAATGACCCCCTCGCTCAGAGATTTCTGGTGGGTGAAATGTTTCTCACAAGGCAGACAAAAGACGTGGTTTTTCGCAGGGTGGCTCATTACTATGGCAACCAGCACAGTGACCTCCCCTCGCCCTGCAGCACTGATTTCAGAGATCTGGGAGACATTTCTGCTGAGTGGGCACATCACTTCCCACTCAGCTGTAGTGGCTGTGCAGACAATCCTAAAAGAGGAGTTAAATGGAAATTCAATTAATCAACATGCCCCACAAAGCCAAACTTCTGGACATAGCAGCCACTGCGCTGTCTAACAATTAGGAGGTGGCAAGGGGTCTGGAAGAGGTTTTTCATCTCTGTATGGTGATGGCAAACAACTGGCCTTTGACGCAAGCTAGAGCTCAGTTACATACAGTGTACAAAACCAGGGGAAGTTTGCAGCAGCACCTTTTCAATCTGGGGAGGGGCAGAGAAAATGAGAGGCTGAGCTTGGAGAACGTCGTGTTTCCCGGGCTGCGCAGGAGTTTAACTTTCCATTCAGTGCAAGATAAGCTTCTGAGAAAAATTACTTTCTTTCATATCTGCAAGAACAAAATTTGATTTTTTTTTAAGAGAGAAAAGGGTTTTCTTCCTCATTTTCAGTAACTACCTATCAGTTGCCAGGCGAAACAAACAGAAGGCAGAGAAATAGTTTCACTCTAGGCAATCACAGCCACCGCAGCATTTAGCTTTTGCAGAGTGTGCTGCAGTCTTAACCTGCTCATTTTCCTACAAGAGCAGCCACAGAGGAACCATTTGCTCCCTCTTTTATCCTGTTCTTAGAGGGCTGATGGTCCACCAGCACCGGCAGCTTCTGTGCTTCGGGAAACAGCCTGGACACCTGCTTATTTTCCTCTGTGTGCAGACAGTCCCTTCCCTTCCCACAAAACCTGCAAGGTGATTCCCTCCCACAGACGTTCCTTGTGCCTATCTTGACAGTACTTGTTCCTTGCACCACTTTTCCCACATCCCCAGGGACCTCTCTGAGATCTATTCCCTGGATACCAAGAGAAGACAACCTTACTGCAGGGATGGTGCAGTCAGGGAGAATGGTGGGACACTCACAGGGCCGTGAAATTCAAGTGCTGAAACTCAGAAATCTTAGCTGATGTAAAGGATTATTGAGATAGAGTCAGAGTAGGATTACTGAGAACAGTCAGGCTGTTCTATCACAAGCTGTCTGCACCTTGTCACTCTCCAAGCTCTTGCCACAACCCACAACAGGAATTAGAATTCAGAAAGCAGGAGGCAAAAAAAGTTGCACCAAACCATTAAGTCAGCTCCTAATTTCAAACCCATTGCAGCCAGAGGACAAACTCTGCACACTCACCCTGCTTCATCCAAAAATTGGTAAGGGGTGACTTTGGCAAGCTTTGCACCGTCTCTTTCTGTCTCCTCCTGTGGCACACAGATGCCTCATCCTCTTGCTGCACGCTCTGATGGCTTCAGCAGACGTGCAATCCTCCGTGCAGAACCAGTCTGCATTGCCTTGGCACTGCCAGGGGACTGGGCATGGCCTTGAAGTTAAAATCCAACGGTAACAGGTGGGAAAACACCACACAGTCCCTGGGAACTCTGCTTTTCCATTGCCAAATTGACTGCAACTGACTCCCTTCAGACGTCCCAGACGAGGACTGTGCTTTTGCAACAGAGAGAGCTGCATTCAGATTGGATGTGAAAAGATGGGATTTTTGTTGAGCTGGACCACATTCCCATCTGGCAGGTGTCAGCATGCCAGAATTGCTGGGGCCATGCTAGTATCCATCCATCTGCCCATATGGGTCATCACGCTTGGAATACCACACAGGAATAAAGTAAAAATCAAAATTCTTCTGCTCAACAGCTGCATGCTCTGGTGATTTCACAAAAGGAAGCGGGGGGGGAGAAATCTGCCTTCGTGTGGTCACTCAACCTGTCGGTGTGGCTGTCTACAACTCCACCATCTCCCTCCAGCTTTTGAACCCATCAGCTCAAGGCCTCGGGACACAAAGGATGAGAGGTCACGTTGGGCATCACTCATTCTCCCTGCTCCTGGTGTGTCAGATCAAGGCTGCTGCCAGCACAGTGTACACAGCTCCAGGCCGTGACAGATTTACAGCCCTGTCCCTCCGTATCATGAGGATCAAAGGGGCCCTGACCCTCAGCCTCCAACACCCCAATGAAAACAGAGAGGTTGGACTCAGGTCAGTTCAGAGGAGAAGTGAAACCTCACTGCAGTCTGGATCAATCCTGCCAGGGGCAAACAGGGTGACAGCTGGGAATATAATGTGTAAAATCACAGGTAAATGGGCAAGAAAAGGCAGGGAGGAAAGAGGAAGGTCTCAGCACTGAAAAACAAACGACCAGTATTTAATTTCAGCCCTGCTGTCTGTACTCAAAATACAGGCTGTCTCAGAGAAAATAGTGTTTGATTAACAAACATAAGCTGCAGCCTGGAAAATTTATCTCCTGAGAGGCCCCACACCTGGCACTTGCTAAACGCAGCAATGTTTTGTGCAGGGTGACCTGCCACTCATCAGCCAGAGTCTGGCTAGCACAAGTCCCACTGATGGCTACCACGTGGTAGATGAACATGCTACGGGCAGGACTGAGACACTTGCAGGTAATACAGTAGCTACTGTGGTGCTTTGGGTCTCTCATAATCTGACTGGTCAGAGCAAGATCGGCCACTGACCGTCACCACCTTGTGTGCACAACGCAAGTTCCCAACCTGCTTCAACTCACTGAGAATCACCAGGGGTTTCGGATTACTGCTACCAAAAGTTAAGGGTCACATCTATACATACACCTGCCTTGGATGTTCTTACGAGGTTTTTACAGAGCACAAACACATCCTGGTTACACCTACAACAGTATCAGCCCAGTGCACCTGGTGTCCAAACCCAGCCACAGCCAGAGCTTTCTGAGGCACAACAAGATTCTGTCAAGCCCCATTCCTCTATCGCCTGTTTGAGTCTCTGCTGTCCCTCTTTAATTCAGTGGCTCAGACCTTTGTCCACTTCTGTCCTTTAATGACAGATCTTCAGCCACAGACAGGTGATAGAAGGAACATGTTACAGCATTTGGAAAAGCCTTCCTTCCCTCATCCCACACTGGACTGGACACTGTAATGGGGCGTCCTGAGAGTTCTACCAGGGTTCTTGTGGAAGGATTTCAATGTTAGAGAGTGTTTGCTCTTTAACTCATAGTACTTATGGACCACGGGAAACACAAATCACATCTGCATACGCCCAAAATCCTTCCTAAGCATCAATTCATTCTGCAGCAGTGATCCCCTTTCTGTTCACACCAGCTGATCTGTGCTGGGGGCAGAGCTGGTAATCCTGCATTTTCAGCCTCAGAACCCAGAGGGCAAAAAATAAGAGGAACGCCCATTTATCATCTTCTACAAGACAAGGAGCTTTGTGCCCATCTTACAAGTTTGGGGAATTGTCTCCTGCTCTTGAACTCACAAGCTTGACAGTGCTACGGTAAAAGCAAGTAGATTTTAAAAATTCAGCGGTCCAGGCTCTTTCCAGAATCTGTCACTCATTCTTTCCCCAGAGAGACAAGAAACTGAGATGAATGTCTCTGCTGGAGCTGTGCCACATGGATTAGTGAAGTGGGACTTTTCCCCTGCGTGCAGATTGACTTCAATTCACCCTGGCTCTGTTTCAATGAGCCTTGTCCAAAGGCAGCCGCCTGGGAAGGAGGAAGGGTAATTAACTGATGCTTTTGGGAACAGTCCTGCCATGAAGGTACAAAAAATGAGCCAAGGGCAAGGAGATGTGGTGCTTTCATATATGCGTATTTGTGTGTGTGTGTTTTGGCAAGCAAACTTCAAACAGTGGCTGCCATCAGGGCTTTGCAGAAGAAGAAAGCCAACAGCAGTAAATTTAGGAAGCAGCTGTTTGACAATCTGTCTTCAGATAAAGTTTCTTCCAGACCTGAGTCCAGCCCTGGGCTTCCCAATACCCAGGCTCCTCATCTGTCTAGCTTTGACTCTTAAATATGTCAAAAACACAGTAGGAGCCAGAAAAATATGTGGTTTCATTCAGATCCTATAGCACAGAATTGGCTGTGATTTTTAAGGAGAAAAAAACCAAAACCAGGATTCCTTAATTTGCTATCTGGCATCACCTGTTTTTGCTCTCTGACCATTGTTCCCATGCTCTACGGCACAGGATAGGAACCAGAGCTGGTCCCCCAACTCCACCCTGCTCAAAACTTTCAAACCTCAGATCTGGTCTGCCTCTGAAATCAGAGCTTCCCATGTTTAGTTTTTCCTTTTTCTTCACGGATGTCTCACTTGCAAGCAAAGGCAGGTGTTTGCCTCTGCACAGCAGGTACCAGGACACACCCAGCCAGATTTGGGGAGGAAAAAAATGAGCCTGGTACACCCTGTGGGTCAAAGGGTGCAGCAAAACCCCTGAGGGGCTGCTGAAGCCCTGGCAGGAGCTCTGGTGGGCAGCACTTCTTCCCCCAGAAAACCAATTTGCAGCCCTAGGTCTCCCAAGCACTTTTTTTTTCTGTTTTTCTGGCAGCCATATCCTGTCTCTTCTCCCCATGCTGGCTACTCTTCTCGATAAAAATCAGTGCTAAAAATAAAATGGGGAGATTATTTTAATATCTTTCAAACGCCTAAAAATCACTACACCCCAGAGGAACTCCTGTTAGAGTTTAGCTCTCTTCATCTGTTCTGACCTCCACTGAACACTTAATTCATGAGTTTCCAGGGCACGGGGTGATCAGAAGCCAGTGTCATTATTATTCATTGCATTTGCACTTTGTCTGAAGCACTTGCAGGTGAGATGAAAATGCTTATTCAAATGCAGGCTCTAAAACACTGTTCACAAATCCATCTGGGCACCAATTAAATTACATCATGAATCCAAGATGTAGCAACTTGTTTTATCTGGAGACAACCAGAACAATGCCCGGGTGAGGAATCCTGAAAGCACACAGCTTCTGCTTACAGCTTGAGGCTTTCATTAGGGAAAGATTTCACTTGGCCTTTCTTTAGTGGTTTTTTCATCTTTTGCTGGAAGTCCTTGAATCATTCTTTCTCCTGACTGATACTGACAGCTCTTTCTATAACAAGATTGATGGCCCATTGTCAATACCCATCACGCTCCTGTCAGAGAAGTGGGAGACATGAAATAATTCGGTTTTCAATAATTCAAGTGATGTTGCTAAATTTGGAAAACAGACACAGGGAGGAATGGGGACATGACAGAACCTTTTTAGGGGAAAATAATTAAGGACTTGTCACTGAGTTTTAATTTGATCAAGAGTGTAGTGGCATCAATAGACCAATAGATTCGTATTCCAAATATTGCTCTACTACTATTATGAGTAATAACCACCTAGAGAAAATAATCACCCAGAGAACACACAACACATAATCTGATACATTTTTGACCAGAGTTCTAGGTATGTTTACTCTTCTAGTTCACTTCTGTTGTTCCTGAGTCCTGACTCCACCTTAGACTGTTGGGAGTAGAGCAGACATCAGCCCATGAACACATCCACAAGGTTCACCCCAGGACTGATTCCCTCCCTGCACAGAGATGTGCTCCTGTACCTAGGGGGCAATTGAAACAGACTTCATGCTGCAGTTCCCTTCCCTGTCCATCAATAACATTTTACTTTCCAGCTGGTACCTGCTGAGTCCTGCACTGCAGGGCCAAGTCCAGCATTTGAACAGACTACTGATAGATGTTTTAAAACCAGTGAAGGTATGAAATAAACTTTAACAGATGGAAAAAGACCAAAAAAAATCCACTAGCATGTCTTTCTCAGTTGAATTTAATAGTCTCTTAGCAGCTGACATTGTCCCTCCTGGAGGAAATTACACAATGTAATCAAGCCACCAAATGACCTCCTTGTGCACCATTTATGTGCTACCACTCAGTAATGCTACTGCTTGGCTCTTCCCTGCTCATCCTCTCCAACACTCTGCTCCAAGGGAGGGCAGGACACCATACCCGGAGCAAGCTGAGCACAAAGGACCAGAAAGGCAATCTATCTCCATCTCAAAACCTCCCTAGATTGTGAACACCTAGAAAATCTCTTTCTGCATGTGAGAGATGAGTAATTTTTTATCACAAGTGGATCATAGAATCACAGAATGGCCTGGACTGGAAGGGACCTCAAAGATCATCACCATGGACAGGGACACTAGACCAGGTTGCACTAGACCAGGTTGCTCAGCGCTCCATCCACCCTGGCCTTGAACACTTCCAGGGATGGGGCATCTGTAAATTCTCTGGGCAACCTGTGCCAGTGGCTCACCACTCCCACAGCGAAGAATTTTTTTTGCTCTCCTTTATCCTAACACCTTGGAGCTCCCTACTGTTTTGTCAAATCCTGCTAAAGCGAGCCTCAGGTCTGAGACACGCAGCTCTGCTTGTCCCAGTACACAAACATTAAGAGCTAACTCTCATTCCACAGGAAACCAACCTAAAAGTCTCCTCACTGAAACTTTAGAGCTGAGTTCTGGCCTTGGAAGACAGAGCCGCGCAAGCCTGGTAAGAGTTCCATTAAGATCACACACATCTAGCTGAGGTTCAGGTCTCCAAATGGATACCTTAGGAAAGGAATAGGCCTTCTCCTCCTGGGCCATCTTAGCATGGAGCAATCCAAACAGCACCCACATAACTGGAAGAAAGCTGTTCTTATCTACCACTGGGAGTCAAAGCAGGTGCCTGAGAGCTTCTCTATTACAGGTCATGCCTATATATGGGATTAGAAAAAAGAAGAAAGAAAGTAAGAGCAAGATCAATATAATAAATTTACTCTTCATGGTTCTCTGCTCTCATTCCGCTTTGATGATGGACGGAAGAATCAGCAACAAAGTGACTGGAATTTGAAGTGGCAACATGAAAATTTAGCCAGCTGTCTCCTCTTCAGATCCCACTTTTCTCCCACCATTTTGTCTCCTTCTACCCCAGTTTTAGAAGTTCCCTTTCTAAGAGGGTATTTCCCAGGGGCTTGAGAGACCGTGGAAGGTCCCCCAGTCACCCCCCTGGACAGCAACCCCCTTGCAAGCCAGAATCCCTGTTCCCAAGCCACTCTCCTGACAGCTCCGGGGAGTTTGGCTCCTGGAGAAGAGCAACTCTCTGTTTAATAGCCTGCAATTAACTTTTCTTCTTCCAAATTGCCTTCCCAAGAGCGCTTTTTTAACCCAAACCTGCAGAGGTTGGCTGTCACAGCAAGCAGCAAGAGGAAAAAAAAGGTGATTTCTGAGAAAATTGTGACCACCATGTGGTGCCTGCCTCCAACAGATATAAGAATGTGTAGACCACGATGCTTGCAGAGCACAGCCATCCTCAACCTGCCCCAAAGAAAGCTGCCACTTGGAAGCTGGGAGCACACTGCTGGGAAGAAAGCCCAAATCTGTAGAAATCCTTTTTTTCATTCCATTGTTTTGGAGGGAAATTCTGAATGTAACTTTCATGACACAGAAAGTTCTGAACAAATTTCTCATTTAAGCTAATTGTTGAGTTCTCCACAGATGTTAAAATGAAACTGCTCCGTAACGTGTGGAAGATTGAGCAGGATTAAAATACACCACTATGAAAATGAAGTTTTTCCTTCTCAGACCAAAACAAAGGACATTTAAGGCCAGAAAGTGCAGCACGCACACACTGCATTGTTTAAAAAAAAAATGGCAGATCCAAAATGATTCGCAGCAATTTTTTTCCCCATTAAAAATATAATCAAACCCACCACATTCTCATAAAAGAATTTGCTTTCAAGAAAAACGGCAATTTCTGATGGCAAAATCTGCTGTCTGGAAAGTTTCCTATTTAGCCACAGATGGAATGCACTGTGAGATGCTGCATTCTGGAAGTGCTGACAGAAAATAACCTGGTTTCTGCTCCCTTCCTCCTGTACCTACAGCCTGCTGATCTGTGCTTGACCTCTTTCAGGAACAGTGGGACCAGTTAGGAGGGAATTGCACAGATTCCTGTGATGATTCTCTTTATTGATTTTGCCAACTAAGGAACTCAGCTATTCCTTCAGGAGGTGATAACACAGTCAACACCAGTGAGCAGTTTTAGCAGGCACAACAACATCTAGGTTGCAGAATCAGTATTTTGCAGGAGAGCTTGATGGAGTACGTCCTGCTTTTTTTCCCTTGAATGTTCTCTGCTGAGAACTGGGGGGCAGAAATGCCCCACTCTTCAGAGCACATGTAATTTCTCCTTGTGCTTGAACCCAAAATTTGTATTCCCTACCTGCCAGTCTAATTTTCCTCCAGGTGCAAACACTGAGGGTGAATAATACAGGTGTGTGCTGGACCTTAAGGGACAATAA
This sequence comes from Rhagologus leucostigma, assembly GCA_013397725.1. NCBI lineage: Eukaryota > Metazoa > Chordata > Aves > Passeriformes > Rhagologus > Rhagologus leucostigma. The sequence goes on along the minus strand of VZTD01010886.1, from coordinate 156,579 downwards.
TTAAGGGGCGTTAAGGGATGCAATCTGAAATGCTAAACCTGCAGTCCCTGCTGATAAACATTGCCCCTAACTCATGTTGGTACAAAATACTACTAGACCAGTGGAATTTGCTGTAAAAATTGCCTTTTTGCGGTCAGGCATCCAATTTTTGTCCTTCCTTGATGGATATTCACCGAATAGGTCTTTTATTTTTTGACAGAAGGAAAAATGGGAACATTCAGGACAGTTATCTCTGCATAGTTGAGCTATACAGATTTAATCAGTTCCCATCATGAGCAGCACAGCTTCTACGAAGGACCCAAATGGTGCAGACTGCAGCATTGTGCTTATTAAAGAGCCTGACTCGGCCTTCATTAGGATTAGTGGGGAGACTGTCAAAGACACCTAAATAATTCAGCAGCACAGGTCATTAAGGATAAGAAACGTCCTTCTGGCAAACCTGAGGCACTTCTGAAAAATCCCACTGAAGATTATCTACTGTCCCAGACAGGGCAGTTCTGCTGTGTCCCATGAAGAAAATCTTCTTTAAAACTGTGCATTCCCGAAGGCTATTCAGTCGGGCTGTTGAGTCACTTCTCCCTGACTGCCTGAATGAAGCATTCCTATTTTTTTTTAACAAACCATCTGCTTTCACAACTGTGCCTTGCTCCATAAACACGGTGATGTGCACATAAATGCTAGGAATGGCCACAAATGCTGCAACTGGTCAGGAGATGTTTTCTGACTTATGAACATGCAGCAGCGTTGAAATGAGTGCCATCCCATCATCAACCACTGGGAGTCAGGGGGTAATGGACACGCTTTGCTCTGACTGTCCAGAGCACAGAGGGAAGAAGAGCACTTAAGAAGAGATGCCAGATCTTCTCCTCTTTCAGGGCTCCTAATTTAGAGGAAACAAGGCACCATCCTTTTGCTGTCAGAGTGCTGGGGTTTCAGGCAGAGTAGCTAGGAAAAGAAATTTCCTGGCTGTAGGGAGCTGAGTGTCTCATACAGCTGAATTTTCTGTGTTATTGGGTGCTGCTCTGCCCCCTGTTGCTGTCCGTATAGGGAGAGCTCCAGCAAGGATCACTCAGCTGCGTAGCTGAGCATAACAGGGAACATTAGCGTGGCCTCGGGGATGTGTAGGAAAATTACCTGAGAAAATAAATGTTGCAAAGGAAGCAATTCCACCTGCTGCTAAAGTAACCCTGGCAGTAGAGAGGAGCCTTGCTTCGTTCAGGGACACCTGAATTTCTTCCAGGCTCCCTTGCAGCAGTGGTAGTAGATGGAAGGAGCGATCTGTGCCTAGCAGAATTATTTCCTTCCTGCCTGCTTGGGCAAGGCATAAATCTCTTCCCTATTACCTGGGGTATGTCTCCTCATTGAATCAGGGAGCCCTTCAATTCAACAGCAACATTCATTTACTCTCCATTTCCATGTGCCCAGTGTACAGGAAGCAGAGCAGCCGGGAGCTGCAGTGGCAGTCCCAGGTCAGGGAGAGCTGTCCCTGTCGGCAGTTCCCACCTCCAGAGATCTGGGTTGCTAAACGAGATGCCTTTTCCCTGTACCACCTTCCTGGATTAAGCTGAAGGGCTCCTTATCCATCAGGGCACAGCACCAAATGGATTCTAGTCTGGTATTTCCACAAAGCACTGCGAGAAGAGGGAAGACAGTAATCACACCCTCCCCATCCCTCACCTTTCTCCCCTTCTCTCTGGCCTGTTCTCCAGCACTTCCACCTTCATCAACAAATCCTGCACAGTATCTCCAATGGTAAATCATTCCCCTAAGGGAAGATGGGGTCCCCAGTGATGCCCAGCGTGTCTGGCAGCAACAGTTTCTCTCCTCAGCCTCTCCTTGAGAGCCTGGAGACATCCCTTGGCTTAGGGCCTTTTCATTGTCAGGGGTAATCTCTCCCTCCCTACAGCCATGAGTCTGGGGGGTGATTCATCCTCCGGAGATTTGGTTCAGTCCAGCCCAACCAAAGAGACAAAAAAATTCCCGTGCTGGAATACTGCTAGGGAAGAAATCTGTTGGGATGAAGAAGTTACCTGCGCAAATTTTGCACAGTTTGCAAGCTGAACTGCCCCATCCTAACAGTGCTGATGCTGCCCATAGGAAATGTAGCAGCAAGTGGTCTTGTGAATTCCTGCCAGCCCTGCTCTCTGTGATTCACCTGCTGCTGTAATAATTAATATTACCCAGGGCCAATATTGATGGCCACCAGCATGGCACTGATCTACCTGCTCATGAAAGGCACAGGGAGGGGGAAAAGGAGATGAATGAAAAGCTGTGCTTAAATTGCCAGAGGGTCTTTCTTTGTCCTCCTCTGCAAGTGTGGGCACTGAAGAGTTTGCCAGGAGGAGTCCTGTCTGGTATGTTCTTGACAGGTGGGAGTACGAACACAGGAAGAGATAATTTTCCTTCCAGCACCTGGACCTACTGGTTATCCAGTGAATGTTAAATTATGTTGCTGCCTAGGAAAGTTTTTTTAACTTATCTGAAAGATTTCAATGGAATACAACAGAGAAGCAAATCATCCTCTCCCTCCAACCTTTTCTCGTCTTTAGCATTTCCAAGTTTCAGTGCACTTCTTCCTCATACAACTGTATTAGGTGCTTCAGTTATCCCCAGAGTGAAATCTGCTCCTCTTTTTATAAAAACTTCTAGATTGTTTGAGCAATTTGTTCCAAAGGCTTAATGCAGTGAATGAGGTTTTCTTTCTTGTCTTCTTCCCCAGCGGTGCGCTGATCATCCTTTTCATAAACTTATTTCTTGGTTCAAATGAAGGGAAATGACATGGGAAATAAGCTGGGATCTCTACATTGTTCATAATTGATTTGATACAAATATTTGATAGTTCTGAAACTCAATCATTTGAGCAGATTGCAGAGTATTTCTCAATATTCACACAGAAACCGTTTTTTTTTACCTTCGGAACTGCCCCTCCTGAGAGTCTTTACTCCTAAAGTTTCAGCAAATTGACATAAAACTTTCAGAACACAACTTAGCAGACTGGGTTTTTTCATCTATTTTTTCATCTAGACTGTCTGTCAAGACTTGAATTTCTCATTAAATGGTTTAGGACTTCTGTCAAGATCCACTTTTCTGAAGAAATGTTATTTGTTTACTCTGTTCTGTTGAAGGGGTTTGTTTTTAATTGGTGAGGGGAGAACTGCACTAATTAGGACTTTAAAATAAATATTTTTTTGCCAATGGTTTCCCTTTAGAAATGATACAACAAGGGAGTCTGACTCATGAGGGAAATTAGATTTATTCTCCAAAGGACAGCTCCCATGTGGCTCTCTGGCAGTTTCACCAAATAATTGTATTTCCATATACTCCTACAAAAATCAAATAAAGATTTTAATTTCACCAACATTCTCCATTTTTGGACAATTTTCATTATGACACTTTCCAATAAAAAAAAAAAACAAAAACCAAACACTTTCTGTGGGCAAGGCAAGCAAGAAATTTTTGAGCAGCTTTGGGACAACACAGTTGACATGCAAGAAAGTCACGTGAAACCTTCTTGTGACAGGCAGGAATTGTTGTCAGCTCCCTGGACCTCCAGTTAGGCGGTCACCACCTTCCTGCTGTTTAAGTCAAAAGGAGATATTATACCTCTGGGAGAAAGTGGGCCCCTGTGGCCACACAAATTTTTCAACCTACCACAATCTATTAAGTAGGGCAATATTTTACAATACGTATATTTTACAGTATGTGTGTTGTAAAAGAACAACATGTGGAAATACATATAACAGTCTCGAAATTATCTCTCTTGGTGGAGATTTACTTCAAACAGAGGAAAGCTAAAAATTTAAAGGCACATTTAGCTACTGTGGATGTTACTCCAGAGTCTAGAGTGGCTGGAGTTTGTTGTAAAGCTACGAGGGACATTTCCTGAGCTGAAAACCTCTCAGGCAAACTGAGCACGGAACTCTGAATCTTGTATGAAGTGTCATCATTGTGACATCATTAGAGATGAGAAATGTCAACACAGGGAGGTGATGTGACCAGGAGTACACCAAAATTCAGTGGCAAAATAGTGACCCTGGCCCAGAGACAAACAGCACACCCCCAGCACCCACCAGGAGGCTGCTGAGGAGGCAGAGCCCCACTTCATCCTGGCCCATGGAAGCAAGAGAAATGAGCAGAAATTATAGATCCTGGCTGGATTTAAGGAAAAATACTTTATTATAAGGATAGTTGAGCACTGGAATGGCTTGTCCAGAGAGCTGGTAAAATTTCTGTTCATGGAGAACTTCAAGTCCCCCCAAGAAAAAGTCCAAAGTACGCTGGTTTGAATTCACAATTGACCCATTCTGGAGTACACACCTCCAGACGTTTCCATCAATATGAAGAACCCTCTGAACTTGTGCAGCATGTTAACCACTCTCCTGGTTTTTCCCTCGGTTTTTTTGTGTCTGTGCTCTTCTCTCTGCCTGTGCTTGGATTCCTAGAGGGTGATCAATACAGGTCAAGAGCTGGACTGACAGCTCTGTGCAGAAAGAAGAAGAAGAAATATTTGCTTATTGTTGCTGCAGCTGAAACCACAACAGAACACAGTTCCCCTCTCATTGATAACTTAAGAAGTAAAGAGGCTGCACCAGGAACAGAAAACTGGTGAGCTGGTGAACAAGCTGCTGTCAAACGGATTTGTACTATCAGCAATTATGGTTGTGACTGATGAGGTGAATGAACTCTGCTCAAAAAATTGAAACAGTTTCTGCTAAGCACATCACAGGCATGTCATCATCTTCTGCACTGTCCAGGGTGTTATGACCTGCAGCACAGGTAAGCTATAAACCACTGCTCAGAAAAAGGGCTTGACTTGCATGAAGCCAGGAAACCAGAAAAGAAGGAAAATAATGCTCAATCTACTGGAACAGAACCAGAGAGAAGGGGAGCTGGAGAAGTTGCCCACACTGTGCACCTCTGCACCACAGCATAGAAGAGCTGACACCACCCACAGTAGCAAAACAAAGCCCCAAAGCCATGCTCGTGGTGCTCATCACCCCTCACAGGCAAGGGAGGGCAGAGAGGAAGCCTCCTGAGGCTCGTAATGTCACAGGGCACATAATGGCTTTAAACCGAAGCAGGGTCAACTTAGATTAGAAAGAATGTTTCATGATGAGGATGGCGAAACACTGGAACAGGTAGAGGTTGTAGGTGCCCTGTCTCTGGAAACATTCATGGTCAAGCTGAACTGGGCTCTGAGCAACCTGGTCTCAATGAAGATGTCCCTGCTCATTGCAGGGGTGTTGGGATAGGTGGTGTTTAAAGGTACCTTCCAACCCAAGCTGTTCTATGATTCTATAATGAAGTCATTTGCTGAAAACTCTTCCCTTAGTAAAAATCCTCTCGAGAGAGAGAGGATTTATCCTTTGCAAGAGGGAAATAGCACTGGGAAGGCGTCACCATCCCAAATTATCTTCAAACACCTTCAGTGATGCATCCTTCAGCACAGCCTGCTGTAAACACCCTCCTCACGTGCAGCTCAGAGCCTGGCTTCTGCTCCCTGATCCGTGCGACTTCCCAGGCCAGCACACACTGTGAATCCTAAAATTAAACAGATCGCTCACAACTGGCTTTCTGTGGAATAGCCGTGCTTAAATTGGCTTTCCCTGAGTGTTCGGCCCAGCGTGCTGCTGGCTTTTGCAAGAAATGAGCCGAAACCAATTCCTGGTATGTTCAGATGAAATCCAGCTTTTGAACACTGGCAGGAAGAAAGCAGAGGTGGCTGAGCTGCTCAGAAGCACTCCGGCACGCTTGAATCCAGCCCCTGCAGTCCAGAGTTGGAGGCACCCACAGCTCCCTGGAGGGCATCAGAGATGGGGCAAAGTAGATCTGCATAATTGCAGCTTTGGCAATAACCACAACGGCACAGATCAGGGACACTGATTCCCATCCATGGGGAATATCAACCCCGCCCCAAGCCTTGGCACGCATTGTTGCTAAGATTTCAACCTGCGCAGGTGAGAAGCAGCACATTGTGTACAGCTGCTGTGTTGGTGCCTCACACACGTTAGACAGTGTGAGGATGGGTAATGCCATGTGCACAAAGGCAGGAACACGCCAGGAGCACGTTGCACAGCCAGCTGTAGGAGGTGAGTTTATGACTCAAAACCCTGGATAGCTCAGGCTATAAAATACCCAGGATTTGGGGTTTTTTTTAAACTGAAGGTCCATATCTAATATAAAATGGAAAAAAAGCCTTTTTTACCTTTGCAGAAGATGGCTGCACAGCAAAGGGGCTCCTGCAAGAATGAGTTTGGTGCTGAAAAACAGAGAGATGATCAGCTTTTTTATCTGCCCCCATCTTTCCCTTCTCCAGCCTTGGGCCTTTCCTGATTAGCTCTGCAGCAGGAAAAGCTCACTTTGGAGCTTTATTGTCACTGCCCTCTTTTCCCCTGCGGAAGGAGATCAAAGTGCTCATCTGTGGCTTGGCTTTTGGACTTTTCCTTATGGCAAGCTCAAGAGAAGTCACGTTGTTCTCTGTTTGTCAGGTAGGATGCACCACAGGGGCAGCTCTGAAAGTGAGTGAGGCAAAAAGCTGAAGCAGCATCCACTTGGAAACATCGCACAGGGACAGAAACCACAGGGCTGGAGGGGGTTCCACAAGGGATGAGACATCAGCAAGAGGGGCAAGGGAACGTGCAAGAGTGTGGAGCAGTCACTCAGCTGTGGGAGGAAAGCCAGAAGGAGCTCAGGGCTACATGCAGAGCTGCAAGAGTAGAACAATCCATGCCTTCCTTTAGCTGTGGAAGGCCCCCACCCACATAAACATCTCTGACCTGCCAGTGGAAGGCTAGATGATCCAATTTGCAGTGAGAATGTAATTCATTAGAAGCAGGAAGGAAAAAGGACGCATCATAAATTCGATGGAAATAACATGGTTTTGAAGGTGCTGACATGAATCACAAATTGCAGGAAATTTGTTCAGTAGAACTGGGTAGCTCAGAGTGATTCAGATGTTTCATTTCACCTTTTATTTATGCAAGTGCATCCATTCTTCTCTTTGAAAGGAGACTTTTATTTCATATTTTAAAGGAATAATAGAAAGAGCTAAATAACCTGAAAGTTATATGAACTATTTTATCAAGAGAAATCCAAGGGGTCCAAGGTATAACGAGCACTTGAATAACAGCATAAAGCACTTATTTTACCTCAGCAGTGACCCCAGCACACCAGGTTCCCCAGAGCAACACGGGCCAGAGCCCTGAAGGATTCTGTCCTGCAGAAAATGTTCTGGTTTGTGCCAATAAAATGTAAGCATTAGTGCATGAAACTGGCAAAAGTTCCTCAAAAGGATGAATGTTGCGTGACAGCCGGAGGCAGAATGAAATCTCATTCCCCATTCATCAGCATGGGTCTATTTTCTACGAGGTAATGCTGGTACAGGTAATAACTAAAGGAGGTGGAAGGGACAGAAAAGCTTCCTCTTCCTCCCCTTCACAAAGTAAAAAAGTTTATGAATTATGGGATGTCTGTTTGTAACAAAAGTGGCACCTTAGGCTTTGAAAACCACACAGTTTTCATTTTGAAATCTGATTAAGCAGGAAACTTTTATCATTGCTAATCATTTAATTACAATTAATACATTGAAGATGTTTTTCGTTTTAGTGTCTCACCTCGGAACAAAAAGCAATTGCTAAACATCTGCCTTCCACTTGAAGCTCTTGGAAAAAACTCCCCTAGGCCTGAGAGGAGCAATGCTTTCAACCCCATCTCAGCGGACACCATGACACACTCTGCATTGGGCAGAGTTAAAAACACCATCATCCAAAGGCCAGATGTTTTTATTAAGATGAGAATTACATAATGTGAAACCCATACCACACTGTCAAACTTCTGCCTCCAAGAAGATTTCTGCCAGGTCCAACCTACATCTGGCTGAGGGTTCACTCCTCAAACACATCTGTACTTAACACCTGCATATGGCATTACTCAACTTCCTTCCTGAACAGCATGGGAGGAACATCTACATTTTCCCCAAGGCAGTGATTCATGATCCCATCTCTCCTGCTGCAGCTGTTCAGGAGTGACATGGAGCCAAAAAGGAGCACAGAGGGAAAAGCAAGAGGTAGAAACCTTGTGAATTCCTGTTGGGTTGTGTTTACCAACAGTCCTGATTGAAAAGTAATTCCTCTCCATAAAATGGAAGCACAGTTGTGCTGAGAATGATGTGTTCAGAAAGAAAAGCCAAGGTCAGAGAGCTTGAACCACATTGCCACTTTTCAACAACTGCTTCATCTGATAGTCTCCAGAATCAATCAGAAAAAACATTTCAGCTCCAGCTTTCCTCTGCACAAACGTCTCTAAGATTTCTGCCAACTGTCAGCATGTCTGGCTCATCCAGGAGAAGCAGAAAAACTTCTAAGCAAAGAGATCAAGTGATCCAACTCCCTGAACATTTAACTCCTCTGATTAAACACTCAAGGCTGAGGCTCTGCGGGTTTATTTATCCTGGGGTGGAGCAGCCAATTAAACATCTGACGCTTCTGCAGCCTGTCAGGGAGGTGTCACTCCCAGCTGGCCTCAGTTACCAGCATTTGTAGCCAACAAAAGGAATGAAAAATGCACTCTTTGAAAAGCAAGGCAGAAAATTATAGGTGGGGAGGAAGCCAGAAGGATGCAGGCAGGAAACAGCAGCAACCTGCCCTCTCTACCTATCTGCACAGGGCTGCAAAAAAATGGGGATGGAGTGACACTGGCTCTGCTGGAAGGGGATTGCCAGCCCCGCGAGCAGCAGTGGGTGTGGCAGGAGCTGGCAGCTCATGGCTTGCCCTGATTTTCACTCCTGCTTTCATCCCCAGTGCAGCCAGGCCCTTTGCTGGGCTGCAGCCTTAAGTCCAGCTGCCAGCCCCTAGCTGAGACTCAGCTGTTCAGCAGAAAGCAGATTTGTATCCCTAGCCAAGGTCTTGCACCACCTGAGAGATCCATCCTGGTGTTACCCTCACATGGCTCTTCCCTGGAAGATCTGCATGGATGCATTTTGCATACGTCTTCTGTGGGTGCCAAGGGGATGGAGCTGGGCTCTGCTTGGGGATGCTGAGCAATAGGAGGAGAGGCAACAGGCAGAAACTGGAATGCAGGAAGTTCCACCTGAACATGAGGAAGAACAGGTTGCCCAGAGAGGTCGTGGAGTCTCCCTCAACTGAAATATTCAAGAAATATCCAAGAACTGTCCGGATGCAATCCTGTGGAATGTGTTAGAGGACGAACCTGCCCGAGCAGGGAGGTTGGACCAGATGACCCTCTGTGGTCCCTTCCAACCTGACCTGTTCTGTGATTATATTTGTCTGCCCCTCTAAGGCCCATCTGGGTGTTGCTTTACTGTCCTTACAGCCCCTCCAACAGCATCTCTTGACTGGAAGAACCTCCTGAAAACAGTACTAGCCTCCAAACCAGATCAGGAGGAAGGTGAATCTTCACTGTTGCTCTTGTTGCTTCCTCACTATTCAAACCACCTTAGAGCAAGTTTGCAAAAGCACAGAAGAGATAATTAATTGCACATTCCGATGTGCACAGCAGATGCTGGTGATTTGTTCAGTGTAAAACTTTTAATAAAACAAAACTGCAACACCAAAAAAAAGAAAAAATATATTCCTCCATCTGTTTATGGAAAATAAAGGTCCTGCCCTGCCTGAAATTATTATTTTCCTGTAAGGGGAATGAATAAAGCCTATCTTAAATCATTTTTTAACTCATTGAGAATTGGGAAAGCATCTCAGCAATTTATAGCCAGATATTCATTGAAAATTGCCAAGGCATCAGCAGCACTACCTAACAAAAACAATCCTAAAATTTCATGGAAGTATGTAGGTGGAAAGATACAGATACAGTACAGCACAATTAATTTCTCCAAGTAGTAAAACGACCCATGTTTCATAAGGGTCAGATTGAAGGAGTTAGGAAACGTTCCTCTGCAAAACCTGAAAATGGTTTGCATTATTATGATGAGGCAGTTTATTCTGCGGTTGCCAGAACAAATTAAAAGTTACATATTGACAAAATTGCCCCAACAAATAAGAGCTCAGCTCCTGTGTAACTGCAGCACTGAATATTTATTTCTACCAGCAGGTCCCAAATGAGTTTGGGATTCTTATCCCAAGGGTAAGGGAGGAGCACCTCATTACCACAGAATCACAGGACAGGCTTTTGGGTTGGAAAGGACTTTTAAGGCCATCTAATCCAACCCCCTGCAATAAGAAGGGACATTTCCAACTAGACCTGGTTGCTCAGAGCCCCATCCAGCCTGGCTTTGAATTATTATCACCATTTTACAGGCTAGGGAAACTGAGGCACAGAAAGATGAAGGAGCTTGCCCAAGACCACCCAAAAGGCCAGTAGCAGAGCCAGAAAGCAAGTCTCTTAGGATCCAGTCATGGTTTCTGGGACACTCTGTCTCCTTCAGGAAGCAGTTTGGCTCCCTGTTGCCTCCACCAAGGCTCTCTGCCAAGCTGGGAACACCCAGAGGCCAACCTTGCCAAGGTATAAACCTCAGCACCAACAAAGGACCTCCCAAAACCTGGCAGTGGACCACCTGCAGCAGATGGGGATTCATGGACTTGCGTGCTTGCCTTCTGGATGAATGTGGAGAAGTTGAACACGGGTGTCCAGAATTTCATCCTGAAGCTCACACACACTCTGAACGCCCGCTAGGACTCAGGGGAGCAGTGGCGGTCACACAACAGCCTGAAGCCTGCAACAGGAGAACCACAGCACCAACTATCACATCCTTGGAAGAGTCACAGATTGATGCAGACCTCCTTGTACTACTGGGAATCTGCTCGAAGGTCCTCTTGAGCCATCCATCCTCCAGGCTGAGCCTCTCAGGGAAATGTCCCAGCCCAATCACCTCACCCATGTGCAAGGCCTGGGGCACTCCAGAAACGTGGAGAAGACACAATTCTTCCCCAGCACAAAAGGGGCGAGCCAGGATTTGTCCTGGCCCATGAACACCTCCGTGCATGCAATCCATTTTCTCCTGATGCACCCACCACCCCGCCATCCCAGTTACTATGCAGCAGCCAGATCAGTGTGGAGCACGTTTCCCTCCAGGATCAGCAATTCATCTTTCCTTGGCAGCCTCTCAGCTCCTGCAAAAACACTTTGTTCAGGCCCGCAGGGCTGGGAGCTTGAAGAAATGTTACTTCAGCTCTAGCACAGCCCAGTCAATGTGATTTGTGCCATTGCTGGTAAAAGGCCACAAGCTTTCTACTGCCCTGACAGCACAAGAACTCAGGGCATGCTAATACAGGAGGAAATGCACTAATAATAACACCGTTTTGTGACATTTGGGTAATTGGTTTTATGAAGGACTATAAATAAACACAGTTCAGGCAACAGTTTGTGCATCCTTGCTGGAGTGGTGGCAATCAATCAGGGAGAAAAAGTGGCACTGCCACCCCTGCTCTAACCACCACCAAATTTGTTTAAACATCCCCAGAACCTCCTTTTCCATCCCTCACAGCCTGAGATGTCCCTCCAAACAAGGTGTTACTTTGATACACAGATGGCTTCTGCCTTGGGAGCTACTGGTGCCTGTGCTGAGTTCTGACTTGTAAGGGAAAGGAGGAGCCTAGGAGAACCAAGTAACCAGACACCATCCTAAGACATCTTTCATTTTCAAAACTGTTAGGTTTTGGTGCAGTCTGAAGGTCTTATCCACCTTTTATGGTACTCCATAATAATAAACGTTGAGCATACCAGCAAAATAGACCTATAAAAATAACCCTAAACACATTAAAAGTAAGACATATGATAAAAGTCAAGTTACTCCTGAGAGGAACTAAAATTAGTGAAGCTTGTGTTCTCTCAGATCTCAAAATCCTCAAAAAATGGTAGCTGGTAAACAAATCCAGACAAAAAGGACAAAAACCTCACACCTGAGTGTGAAAAAAATCAGTTTTTCTCTACTCTGGCAATGGCCTCAGAGCACAGTTAGCTCTGACCAAGGGTTGAGCCATTCTGTGTTAAGCACAGAAATCAAAGTGTTTCCTTCAATCCCACTGTTGTTTTCTCCTTAAATTGAAGGGTAGAAAAAAAATAATCATGAGTTTTTCTGTGCTCTCACTGAAGATTTCTTTCCAAGCCCAGTAACTGAGGACTGAGATGCAGCTGGTGACAAGCATCACTACAACCCTTCTGCTGTTGAGTAGCTGTTCGGCAGCTCTTTAGTAGCTGATTTGCCTCCAGAGAAGTAAGAGATTTAGCCTTCCACCACCCCAAGCAAGTACTGAAGAGAGGGGATCTTGTGCAGAGCTCTCTGGGGACTCCAAAAAGGAAAACAGTTTTCTGAACAGCCCACAGGAGGGCTTGGAGGGAACATCCTGGCTCCCCCCGACACCGCCCTCAGAACACCACAGTCGGCACTGCGTCATGCTATCAAGAGCCCCCATCCTTTACTCAACACTTTGCCTTCACTCACATCCACCTCATTAAACTCTGGCTGTTAGCAGAAAACAAGAAATTCAGCCATGCCTGACCTGGGCACAGGCAGGACCATCCCCAGCCAAGCACTCCCAATTAATATTTGCACCTTCACAACCTTTACCATTTGATATGAGACAATTTGCAGTTTTCCCAGTCCTGCCTCAAAGTGGGGACTTTCACCCTCACAAGGAATAAATGAGCCTGTAATTGATGGCACAACATCCCAGGAGTGAGCAAGCAAGCAGCAAGCAAAAAAAACCCATCCTGATTTTAATTTCTTCTGCACAATGATCCCAATTATGCCATATATCACATCATTTGCATTGCCACAACACAGCCTTTTATATCTGCTTGAGTTGCCAGCTATTTAATCTCAGCCTACCTTTAAAAAAAGGCTTCTAGAAAATGAGATGCTTGCTTTATGCTGATGCAGTTAAGGGAGCTAATTTCAATTCCAAAGCAAACAAGATTTTTGCAAGTCAATAGACTGAGGGGTCCAGGAGCCAACTAGAATAAGGCTCTTGTTGTTCTATTTTAATAATCCATGGGACAGTCCCAGGAATTTACAAAAATTGAATCCTCCACTTCTCATTTAATTTTGGGCAGTAATTTCCTAGGGTTTGGAGGACATTTACCACTGACTTCAGAAGTGCACATACAACTTTTGCTGGCTTTGCACGTGGCCCTGAAACATATTTCAGGCAGCATAAAGAGAGTTTCCCACTTGGTGCTTGTTTACCAGGATTAAATTCCACTGGGATCAAAAAAGGGCAGTTTCAGTCTCTGCAGAATCAGTGGTTTACCTGCCCATTGAAGGGTGTGCCTGTGTTCAGGAGCTCCGATATTTACAAGCAAGGCACGTGTCGGCAGCTGGTTTTGGGAAGGCCATGCAAAGTTCTACATAGGCACAATAGGCTGCATTTCTATTAGACCAGAGATCTGAAGAGTCACTAAATTAATCTGTCATTAATCTATTGTAAAATCCAGTTTCTGCTTCTTTTCTTCTGGCAGCTGATTATTTCACCAACGTAAGTTAGTATTTTCCTATCTGATCCTGGTTTTCCTGAAGAGCTAAATGTTAGGAGATATCTTCAGTGTAAGGTTTTCAGCAGAGCTCAGGAAAGGTCATAGCCCTTCCCTGCACACATTTATGTTGATATCTGTACAAAATCTGTAGCAGCCAAAAATACAATTTGTCAGTCTCTGGGTTAGAGAGCTTCTCCAGGCACCTGCCAGGTACAAGGGTAGTAGAGGATCAGTGGTCAAGGATGCTCATATTTCAATATCCCAATTCTCACACTTGCTTACACAGCCTCAGGATTTCTGCTTGCAGGTACACGACCAGCAGAAGCTCTGCAATTCTTTTCATCACATCTCAGCTATTGAGAAAAACACATTTTCTATTACAAAGTGAATAGAAATCCCATAGCAACAAAACCAATCTTTATCATGATCTCAGAGAACATTGTAAACACTCCTCCACCTAGGGGCAGATACATTTGGGTTTGCTCATCACACTCACACAAACAATTCTCTTCAGAAGCAGGACAAGAAGATGGGGTAAAATTAGAGTAACTCCCTTCAATTTGAAGAACACCTGGATGCAACTGAGAGGTGTCTTGTTGGCAGTGGAAATACCCAGGCAAAGAGCTGCAAAAATGGGTGCTGATCCTGCAGGAGAGCATCTGTTTGGGACATCCAGGATTCTGAAGGGATGACTGATGTAGTCCCCTCAGTCACCCTCACTGACCAGAGGTCACTGATCAGTCCCCTCCAGTGTCCTTTTGCCCAGGTGATCAAAGCAGGCTCCCGGCAGGCTGGATCAGATCTTCCTCCAGCAGACACCTGGAAGTAGATGGACGATTACCTGCTGGGATAAGGAACGGGGCTGTGGCAGATGCTTGGCGCTGCCCTCCTTTCGCTGAGGGTAAGAAACCCACCTGTCTTCCACTCCTGTGCATCTCCTGTGAGATGCTGACCCCCTGTGGAAAGATTTTACGTTACATGTACGAGGCTACAAGAGTTGAGGAAGGGAGGCTTGCCTTAGTCTCAGGTATCTGGGGGACCCAGGGACCAATTTTCCATGCTGGAAATTCGTCCAATATTGTCGTTTGTCCTGCTCCTCCCTGCGAACAATACCACGTTCGGCAGCAGTGCCTTTTTCTCTCTTCCAGTCCTGGGAGGCACAAATGTGATGGTCAGACATCTGTTTCAGGAGGGCTTGTGAAACAGCATCTTCCACAAGATAACACAAATGCCCCAGTAAAATGAAGATAGTAATGATTAAGCCCAGGGAAGAGCAGCCCAGAGGGACATCTGGTCACATCTGCAGCTTAAGTGCTGGTTTCAGATGCCATCACACGGCATCTTCCCCTATGGTAGGGGTTACCTCAACATTCTCTATAAAAATAAAAATTTAAAAAGTAAAACTAAATATATAAACCTTGCTTGCCTGTGTCAGTATTTCAGACCAAGGTCCGGTCTATGCTTCTCTCTAGCAGGCATCTGGAATGTGACCAAAACATGTCAGTCTGGGGCCAATGTTTAATTTCACACTGCTCACTCTCACTATTTCCCGATCGACCTGGCTCTGTTGATAGATGGAGGATGCTCAGTGGAGCATCTGAAAAACCTGTCAGGCATTTTTCCTCCCACCTTTCCCCCCATTATCAGCTGAGAAGCTCTTCAGTTAATACTGAGCTGGCACTCTTTGTGACGAGGTGGAAAATTTGGTTTCCAGCAGCCACATCTCTTCCCTGGTGAATCCAACCATGACAGACTCATGCCTGTGCTCTTTTCCTCTAGTATCTGAATTCCTTGCTTCCCCATCACAAGCATCTGCAAGAAGTATTTCCTACATGTGGAAAGTAGTTTACAAGAGCACAGAGCAAATAAGTTTCTTGTCAGTTCTCCAACTTCCTATCAAACTGAGATCCCAGACAGTTTTGTTCATGCAAGCAGCTGGGCAAAAAGCGTGTCAGAGCTGTAGAAACATCATGTTTCATTACTCTCTCAACATCTCACAGAAGAAATAATTTTCACTGAACCATCTCGGGTGTGCAGCAGACACTGAAAAATGTCAGATTAAATACGAAAAACATTTCCATCTATGTTATCTGGCTAACACAGAAAGCAGTGAAAAGACCTGCTGTTCGGTGAGGAAAAGCAGGTAATTAAAAATCTGTAGTCATCTTAACCAGTCCCATGGGTTTTATCAAGGGAAGGTCACTGTAATTAGCCAACCCGCCCAGCCAAGCCACGCTCAGAGGCCCAAAACTAATTCCATTTTATAGGCTATGGCTCATCTTGAGAGAAGCCTGTTCCTGAAGAGTTCCCACATATCCCTTGTGGAACCAGCTCTGTGACCCCTAAGCTCACCAAATTGTGCCTCTGCACTGATGGAGCTTGATACATCCAATGTCACTCAGGTGACCTGCAGCGTGGCATCTGAAGAGCATCTGTCCCACTGGCTCTGGTGCCCCTTCTCCTCTGGACATGCTCAGAACTGTGAACCAAAGTCACCCTTAAAGCCCAGCCAATCCTTTCTCCAGCCTCCTCCTGCTTTTAGCCAGTTCTGGCACCTGGAGATGGTAATTTTCCTCCAGGGATGCCAGGGCTTCCCTCCTTGGCCCCACAAGAACGGAAATAAACCCACTACTCACCTGTACAGATGAAGAGACTTCACTTAGGACACGGAAGAAGGCCATGCTTCGTGTAAGCATCACTATTTCACCTGGAACAACTCTTCTCTTGCTAGCTTTTATACTCAAGATATAAAATCCATTCCCTGACCTGGCCTGAGTTCCAGATTTTTCCACAGCTGGGTGCTGAAAAGTGGTGGAGTTGGCAGTGCACAAGGTATGACATTTCCCAGCTCATGGGGAAGAGAGGACAGTGCCTCCCAGCAAGGCGTGGTACAGTGAGGGCATCGTGAGCCACTGGGGGTTTTCCTCCAGCTGGAAACAGGGAAAGGTTTTCCTCATCATCAGCCCTATGCTCACACACACCCACCTCTGCCTCCAGAAAGCTTAAAAATAGTGTCCAGCACACACCCCAAGACTCATCCACCAGCTTATCACGGGGATGAGCAGCTGAGCTTCTCCTTTTCTTCCCCGCTGCAAAATCCTACCAGCAGGAGCACAGCAGCTCACACAGGTTGGGCAATGCCACGTGGGTGAGCAATGACACAGAAGAGAGGCTTCAGCATGTGTCACATCAAGCCCTGGGTCCTGCCCTGGGGTCTGCTGTCCCAGTGAGCCATGACCCATGCCAGAGGGTCAGCAGGGAGACACTCATAACGGATTTGCACTGTGGAGCCTGCAGCTTTGCTGCTTTTCTCACCCAAGAAGAGCCCTCTTCACCCTTCCTTGCCCAGCTGGGACTATGCTGTCCCGAGAGGAGAAACGGGCACTTGCCCTCCCACCTTCTCACCTGCAGGCCACCACCAAAGCCGGGTGAAATGAGCAGGGAAAGGCTCAGCACTGCCAGCAGTGACCCAGCTTAGGACACTTTCCTGCTTAACCCTGCAGAAATGATCTCCAGGTGACCATTGCATCCCACAAGGAAAGAGACACAAGTCTTCCCTCTCCCAAGTAAAGAGATAAAGCACCAAGATTCAAAACTGGATGTGTGTTTGATGGGTAAACTTGACCTTCTGAGCGATCCACACTAGGGATTCTAAGGCACTGCATGTTAACAGTGAATACAACCAACCAAACATCTTTAAACACTCACTGAGAGGTCTCCCTGTCTTAGGCTAAGCAATATTGTGTACACTGAGCCCATGCACATCAGCAACAACACTGGGTGGCCCAGACTGAGGGCAGCAGGTTGACCCAAATCCTCACGTGGTCATTTCCTTCCATAATTGCAGGAAATTGCAATTTCAGCTGCGTGCACAGGGAAGTGTCCATACCTGGCAGGAGTGCTGATACAGCTTCAAGAATCTCAGAAAAACCCTGCAGGGCCACAACCCAAGGAGCAGCATGAGCAGGGAATGACAATCCAGGAGCTCGGAGCCATAAGGCCATGAGAGCACAGGCCTGCAAGTGCAGGCAGTGCTAAGGAGAGCTACACTCCAACCATGGTTGGACCTAAATCTGTCCCAGAACCAGAGCCAAGAAAAAGCCTTCGGTTCATCAGCTGTAGTGGCAGCAAAGCTCTGACCCCACTAAGTTTCAGGAAGAATGTCCCCAGAATTGATCCATCAGATGCAAGCAAAGCAAAGCAAGAGATTACATGAAACAAGCACTTCCCTGTTCACATCCGACACCAACATTTGAAAAAGTCAGGCAGAGAATGCAGCTAACAAATGAGGGCTCAGTGTTCAGCTGGCCCAGTCACTGCCAGCCAGACAGCCAAGCAAAAAGACGTGAGAAGCAAAATGCTCTTGGCAGAAGAACTTCCACTAATGCTCTTAGCCTGTTGCAAACGCAAAGTAACACAGCCCACAGCGGAAGGTGTTTAAATTAGGTCAGGCCTTTTTGGCACTTCTCCAGGTGCAGAGCACACAGGGATAATCACCAATGCTGACACTCAGCAGCTTCTGAGCGTGGGGTAAATCTGTGCCATTCATTCATGCCCTTAGTCACTGGCATTTCAACAGGAAAACGCAACACCTTCAGATTCAGGAGCTCCTAACGCTCAAACGCTCATCTTCTCTAGCACAGCCACTTTTTCCCACGTGCTGTTCTGAGCTGATGGTTAATAAATGCAACAAAGTGCTGGAAATGCCTCATTATGTCCATCTGCACCTTCATTTTTTGCCTAGACTTTTCCAAGGAGACCTGTGCAACTACCCATCATCAAGCCAAGGGGATAAAAGAGTAACAAACTCACCTAAAGCCTGAGGGAACCCCTTCACTGCTGCCTTGTGCTTGTATAGATGGAAGCCCAGGAATAAGCACATACAAACTGAGGACTTAAGAGAAGGATGAGTGAAGGCACCTGAGCAGCTTGACCCAGGATTTCCAGGGTCAGCAGAAGGAAACATGCAGAGTCACTGACCCGGCCAGCAAGAAAAAACAGGCCTTCATGCAGAGAACTGTGAATAGAGTGATGAGGAGGGAAAACCGGGATTTATTCCTCTTCAATCTGAGCACAACCCAGATGCAGATCTCTGGGGTCAGGCAACCAGCTCATCCTCCCAACAACACGAATCAAGATGTTGCCTAATGTTCACTGCAAGCTTGGCAAGCCCTGGGAATGATGGGAAGTGGCATTTCCCTTGGGAGGAAGAACAACCCACAGAAATGTACTCCCAAGGAGCTGGACTCACTGTATCCATGGGTGAGATTTACACCAAAAGGAAAAGGCTCACTTCAAAATACAGAAAAGCAAAGACACAAGATAGAGCATTTCCTACTTTATCAGGACTGTGAAAAAACAAGAAGCGCCCCCATTGCTCACCTCAGAACCTTCACCCCCTACCAAGACTCTCTCTGGATCTGGCACCTTCCCCTATTACCTGAAAATGTAATTTTTTCAAGGGGATGCTGTTCCTTCCCTAAAGCCTTACGACAGAACAGTACAGCAGCCAGGACCCAAAACCGCTACAGTCTCAGGACCAGCTTCAGCTAATCTTCCCAAGATCAAGAGTTTTCCAAAGCAGAGTTCCTTCAGTGAAAACAGCTAAGGCTTCTATCTCTTACTCAAAACCAGAGGCCAGGTTAAGGGACAAGGAGGCATGGTTTGTTTCCTCTGTGATCAGAACCCCATATTCCTTCTCATCCCATTCTTTGGGCAGGATAGCATAGGTGACAAATAAAAGCAAACCCTCCCTCCAAGACAGCGGATGATCAAAGAAAACCACACATCATGGCAATTATTAATTAAGTTTTTATGTTTACAGTAGTCATTTAACATGGATACCAAGGGGTTTTAATAAGAATTCTGATGCTGGAG
Source organism: Rhagologus leucostigma (assembly GCA_013397725.1). Classification (NCBI taxonomy): domain Eukaryota; kingdom Metazoa; phylum Chordata; class Aves; order Passeriformes; genus Rhagologus; species Rhagologus leucostigma. Next base: position 137,256 of record VZTD01010886.1, on the reverse strand, counting down.
TGAATTCATTGGGAAAGCTGTAAAAAGACCAAAACAGCTGCTCTAAAATAATAATTCCAAAGAAGAAAAAGTGGAGATCATACTGTGCTTTAAAAGTGAAGTTACATGGTTTAATTTGCATAGCACAAGCACACGTCAGTAGCCAAGTTACAGGCGGTGATAAAGCCCATCTCAATTTGTGTTATTGCCTCTTTCTTTTAAATCTGAACAACTGGTTGCTGGTCTCTGCTGGAATCTAGGTAGGCTTACTGGCACTTGCTCTCCAGCAGCTCCATTTGGTTTCGCCAAGGAACAGTCAACACTACGAAGGTGCAAATGGTGCGCTAAGGAGAGAAAGAAAAAAGTGGTTATCAGAGTAAGAGCATGAAACAGTGTTATTTACCACTGTTCTACACTCCTGTGGCTCTCTAGATTTGCCCTCTCCAGACAAGTATTCTGGAGCAGCACTCTAGTGCTCAGAACGAGTCACATCTCTTAAACAAACCCTAAGAAATAAAGCTGAGCAGTCAGCACTGCTGAGGATCAGATTATCTCCTTTATCCATTCACAGAGGAAAGCTTTCAGCACGGATAATACTCAAACATAAGCCCACAGGCACAGCTAAGCCACGTGTACCTGTGTCAAATCACTGCAGTTGCTATAATGGTACACACCAGCTTTGTGTTTCTCTTATGTGCAGCTACACCCCTCACACGTGCAGGAACAAAGGGCACATACAGCCTGTCACTGCCACCAACAGAAGGAATGAAGCACTATGGAAAAAATCAGGCCAGATCACGGCAGACAAACTTGGCGTTCCCACCCAAAAAGTTCAATTACTCATTACAAAAAACCTGTGTAACAGCTTGGTGGGCACAGAGAGATGGGGTGAGCTGCTTCTTTTGGGCAGTGCTTTGCCCAAAGCTCTATTCACAGCAACACAAGTCCCACAGGAAAGCATGCCAAGCATGCTTACATCACCATGGGAAAAAAGAGATGAGAATTTTATGGGGACTGAGGACCCTGGTCTGAGAGCCAGGAGGCCTGTAGGCTTGGCAGAGTTTCCTCCACATATCCTTCTGATCCATACCATGACTACTTCTCAAGAGGACTGAGACACATGCAGTGCTCCAGCCTGAGCTCCACTTACAAAACAGCCAAAAGGCCCTGCCTTCTCTGACATCAACTGGCAATACAAGTTCTGCAAGGGCAGAACCTGCTTTGCCTTGCAAAGGATAAAGGCATAAGAATGTTGGCTGAGGCAGATAGGGGCACTGACCACAGCCATCTGTACTAAGCCAGCCAGTGGGATGGGTTGGGAACTGGGGGGGGTCGGCAGGCTGTGCCCTGGAGCCTACCCTGGCCATGTGGGGCTCCTCACGGAAAGCACAGCGCTGGATATCAGTTGCTGGCTTCGTGCAGGTTGTCCGGGCAATCTCCACTTCCATTATGTACTTGATTCCAGCCACGACCTGCAACAAGACAAGTCAGCAGAGGCAACTTTACTCACAGCACACGAAGAAGGGCTCTCTGCCGAGAGAAGCCTGGCAGAGAGGCAGGCAGTGTTCCTGTTATACGATGGAAAACAGACTCCGAAAGTACAGAGGGAATTGTATGTGGCAATCTCCACGAAAGAGGCACTTGGCACCCCCTCAGAAACAGGAAACAAAATCCAAGTAAACATGTCCCTCAAAGCAGCTTCCTTAGCAATAAACAGAGACATGTGTTAACTCATAAGCAGCGCAGGGCAGCCACGGGCTCCATCCATGGCGCGCAGCACTCAAGGTCACTCAGACTGAGAGAAGCCAAGATATAAAAAAAGGCTTTTAATCCCCTTCTTTGAGGGGAAAAAAAAAAAAAAAAGACAGCTTGCAGAGGCCCTCAGGCTCGCCGTCTGCCCCTTCTCCGAAGCAATCCGACCGGCCTCATTTCCAGCCCCCCAAACAGAGAGTGCCTCCCCCCGGGTCGCTCACCTGCTTCTTGGCGCTGATGATCCGCACTACCCGGCTGGAGTACATGTCGTTGCTGGCCCTGTTGTACGCCGTCATGGCGAACTGCAGAGCCCGCTCCAGCCCCTCATCGTTCTCGGGGTTGTCGATAGTCTCCGGGGCGCCCACCAGCCTCGGGCGGAACTCGCCGCCTCGCACGGCGCCGGCGAAGACGAACAGGGCCGCCGCCAGCAGCAGCACTACCATAGACACTCTTTCGGATGCCATGGCTGCACTCTGCCAGCTCCTCCTCACGGCCGTCGCCATT
>VZTD01010886.1:110417-134967 GCA_013397725.1 Rhagologus leucostigma | reverse complement strand
TGGGCCGAGCCCCGGCCCGCCCCGCCCCGGAGGCGTTGCCCGAGGACTTCCACAGGGTCAGGCGGAGTGGGGGGAGAGGGGGCGGAGTGGGGGAGAAAGAGGAGCATGCTTTCCCGCATGGGCACGGGAAGTTGGAGGCTTTTTCCAGACTCTGCCTCCTCGTGGGTTATTCTTGTGCTTATTTCCCTCTAGTGCAGAGGGAAAATAAAAGCCACAGAGCATTTTAAGCTACCGGTGTTGTTCCCAGCACAAAACACCTTGAGTAATTTCCTACCTCTGCCTCCGCAGCGCTGGTGCTGCCTCACCTACGCTTCGAGGTGCCGAGGCGGCTTCCCAGACGGATGGCTTTACTTTCCCGTCTGCTCCCATAAACACCAACATTATCTCCCTCGTCCCATCAGGTACCCTAAGTTTGGAAAGACAGGACTTAATATAGCATGAGGAGCCAGCTCCAGTGAGATTTAAGGCCTCGTGGAGTTGTTAGGCTGAGAGGAGGAGGTTTTGCACCTGAATTTCCACAGCTTGCCTTATAATGGAAAGGGCTTGTCTGCTGACTGGAAAGGCTGCCTGCATGCCAGCAATATCCAGCATGGAAAAATCCCTGCAGTGGGCAACGAGCTGAGCTATCAACATTGACAGGACATTGGGGTTGTTCTTACAGCAAGAGAAATAATCATAGAATGGCTTGGGCTAAAAGGCACCTTGAAGATCATTTCATTCCCCTGCCATGGACAGGGACACCTACCACTAGACTAGGCTGCTCAAAGCCCATGGATGAACACTACCAAAACCACCTGCAGACACCCAAACAGAAACAAGCTGCATTTGTTGGCTATTGCCAGTCCAAACCCCACAAACTCAGGACTTAAAACAAAGCAATTATGAGGAGAAAAAAAGGCTTGGCAAAAAAAATTGTGTTCTACGGTTGATGAATAAAGAGCACCTGGTTCATGAAATAAAACTGCATTTTGTCAATTTGTTTCTGAAGGGTGCAAGGGTGCAACTATCTTGTTCTATCAGAGGTGCTTTTTTAAAAACATAAACCAGAAATTCCTGAATAACCAGATGGCCAAAGAATCTAGTAATTAAAGAATCTACCAAGCAGCAGGAGACTAATGATAATATTGCAAGAGTTTGTAATACCTTGTGCTATCAGTATAACTAGAAAACTAGTGGGTTAGCATCTTCTTTTGTGGTTGGTTCAACACCATTGGAGCAATATCCAACATATTTTCATCTGCTTTTTTGTCTGTGTTTTAGTTTCACTCAGGACTGCTGAGATTTTTATGACACCAGGCTTACTAATTTCTCCAGATAACTGCTACATTCTTTGTCCTTTCTCTTTACATACCTCATCTCTCTTTCACCATTCAAACATATAGTTGTCAAACATCAAAGTTTCACTTTTACAACTCTAACCATTACAACATGTGCGTATGTGCAGAAAATCCTTTAAATAAATGTTCTGTAGCCTCCAGCCAAAGCTTCTTGCCACCTGTATGGGCACAGAGATCCTGTGAAGTACAGTCAGCCAGGCCACGGTCCAGCTGGACAGTTATATGGACAGCTCTGTGTCTGTGGGACTGAAAGATAAAATACCCCATTGAACTCATTGGTAAGACTTGTAGGATCAATCCTATAAAGACATGGACAACAGAAACGGCAGATGGAAGTAGGATGGCCCACATCAATGGGTAGTGTTGCTGTGGGCCATGTCCCCAGGGTAGTTTTCATGGCACAAAAATTAACTCAGGGGCTTGTATTCTTAAGGAAAAGAGTATCTTTAAATGTAGAGATTTCTTCACTTTGCAATTCCTAATGTATACACAGGGCTATTCGCTCTCTGAACACACTTGCAGAGTTCGGTTGCACTTCCCAGAAAAATCTCCATTGTGGCAGCCCTTCGCACATTAGCTGAGTACCTCCCCTCCAAGCCTGCTATCTGCATTTGTCTAAAGATAACAGCCTTTGGCTGGTCCCTGCAGGGCTGGAAAGCACAGCCTGCAGAGCTCTAATCTCTGCGCGGCTCTCAGACGGAAATGGGGCCTGCAGGAGGAACAACGGCTTTTGTCGTCACCCACTAATGAGATAGCAAACCTCAGATACTGAAAAATAATCACGCTCCCGACAGGTAGGAGATTACCTTTGAAATATCTCAAACCCAATACACTCTAAATGCCTTTTTAATCTGCTTTTTGACTCCTTTTTAAAATACATCAATCATAAATCAAAGTTAGATTTCCCAGTTTTCCTCTGTCAAACTGGCAGCCAGAACCAAATGCAGGGTTTGCATATGTTCACTTGAGTCCCAGGGGCTCACAAAAAAAAGGCCTCTTGAGCAAGACAGTCAGCAGTTTATGAGATGGGTCTGAGAGTGATTCAATACCAAAGGCAAAACTATTTCACTGCAGTAGAAGAGTGTCCTCTGCTTATGGAGACGAACCCATCCCATATCAGCTTATTCAGTGATGCTGGGAGAAACAGAGAGTCTCTACCTTCCTTTGAGACTCCTGGTCACCACGCCCTGCTCCGGCATGCAGAGGCGTTCTTTTTCAGGAGGAGAACAGAGGCAGTGCCATGACTTGTCCACACAAAGAAAACCAGGTCTTTATCTTGTCTCTTAGGTTCAAAAGGGTGGCCTCTGAAATCCAGACAATTGATTTGAAAGTGCCCAATGAACCAGGACACAGCCGCATCTCTTTGCATGTACACACGCCCTCACATACTGGCAAGCTCTTGCCACAAGCCAAAAGCCAGTAGTGGCTTTTCCGGATAGTCTGCAAGGTGATTGTTCAGCTGAAAAACAGTACAGGCCAGGAGAGGCTTCAAGGGCACCAAAGGGCTGCTCTGAACATATTTGAGTCCTGGCAGTACAACTGGATTAGTAAAGACCCTCCTCTCAAGTTCAAAGACTGCTTAAATAAGCTCAGTACTTAGTGCTGAGTGCACCTTTCAGGCAATTCAGTGGGAAAAGAGCTATTGGGGAACACAAGCTCTCAGTCTAGGTGTTGAGCTCTCTTGAAAGCACAGCCTTAGATTTCTTGGTAACAGAAAAACCAACAGAAAACAAGTCGGGGTAGCACTGAGGGCTGTTCAGTCACTGGTGGTCACTTTTAGGAATTAAATGCCAAACAACTCGCAGCACTATCTCAAGGAGGTCAATGATTATCACCCTGCAGACGGCAATTCAGGACCTACGCAGCCCTCTGCTGAGCCCCACACTGCTCACATCACTTGTGGGATGACAGCAGCACCTGCTTAGAATCCCTTTCCCTTATGCCAGTACAGAAAATAATCTGCCTCTAAGAACTGGGAATTCACTTGCAGACATCCGTTTAGTAATTACTGCTGTTAATTTGCCTTTATGCCCGTGAGGAGAGGCATTATTGGTTACTCACAAGCAGTATACAAAGTAATTGGCAGCAGGAAAAGCTGCATTTCAAATAACTGCATGCAATCAGTTACGGTCAGACTGCAACTGCAACAGTGAAGCCACGGTACTGATAGTGGGTGCTGGTTTAAGTGAAGTACTGGTGCACTTGGGGTTTTAGCAAAAAAACCTTCTGCAGCAGCATCCTTTTTTTACTCTGACAACTATAAATACCGGCACAACAATGGCATATACTCAAAATTATCACCAGAGATTTTCTGCAATCTGGTGCCTTTGACAGCTACATTAGCTTGTATTTACTAAGAATAATTAGGCCATTCTCTTTTCTTCTGCATTCTTCATCTTATGTATTTGTTTGCCTCAGCCTGCAGAAGTAGCTTTGCTTTGAATCATCAAGGTAGCTTGCAAACAAAACCAGTCACCCATACCACACAAACAGGGATACTTGGCCACTAAGATTTTTCCTGCAAGAAGAAAGTGAAATTGTGAATAACCTCAAAATTCACCCTGCCAGTTGCTCACTCGCTGCTCTATGCGTGCACATCCAGCAGAAAGAGCAGCCCACTCCAGTAAGAGTTGTATCCATTCGTTCTTATTAGCTGTTGTAATAAACGGCAGGAGCCAATAAAATTTAATTGAACAACTTTAATTGGGCAAAACAAGTCTTTTAGTCAATAAGGAGACCAAAGGAGGCGATCTGCCCAGCCACAAAACAAAGGGGTACGATGTAGGGTGCTCAGGCAGAGAAAAGCGGCCACAGGGACACCTGCAGGGCACGGGAGATATATTTTATAGCCCGGGACCAGACCCAGCCCTTCTTCCAGCTCCGCCTGTCTGTGATGTTTTGGTTGGCTTGTTGTCGCCCAGGGGTCTCTCATTTGTCGGTAGCTGTCCAGTTGGGGCTTAGGTCTTCTTCCCTTATGTTAATGTGGCCCTTCTCTCCACACCCACCCCGGGGTACGCGACTTCCAGAATCTTCTATTATAACCCCCAAAACATTAAACAATATTCAATTAACATACTAAACAATAAATAAGTGTTCAATTAATATGGTCAACTTATACAATTAATAAACTTATTAACATAAGAAAGCCAATCACCTATCCCGGTTTATGACAATGTTTTTTTCTTCCCCAGGAATTGTTTGCTTCAAAGCTGACAAGAAAAGGAGTTCTGTCCTTGGTGTCCAATCCAATCCAAAGCACAAAATACACGTTTAAACTTAGCTCCTGAGGAATACCAGTGACTTCACATGACTAAAAAGAAGCCTAAAATGAAGTCTGTGTTTGTGTCCTGTGCTGAAAGTGGCCCTCCATCAGCCTGCTGGGATACTAGACTGGGATACAAAGCCTGAAGCTCTGAGGCTTTGCAGATCCCTGGATGCCCAGAGGAGAAAGTGCTTCTGCTGCAGTAGCATGGTATCCATGCAGAGTTCTCCCAAGCTCCCCAGGAGCTGGTTCACAGTCACACCACTCTTGTTCTCTCTATAAATCAAATCATTTCTCTCCTCTCTCAGCAACAGCTTGTAGTGTAACTTCACTACTTTGAAGTCCAAGGGCTTCAGGGCATAGCACAAATTTGAGTGTTCACTAAGCATGGTATCATGCTTTAACTGCACATATTATGACGAAGGCCCTTTTTCAAGAGCAAGACTACAAATCCCTAATCCTTGCAAGAACACACAATTAAAAGGCCATCCAGGACCTCAAGTTTTCATTGGCTCAAGTCAGCTCCTCTGCTATGACCCCAGCAGAGCCAAGCCAGATGTCAGACTGGTTTGGATTGCATGGCACTGCACAGACAGACACAACTGCTTTGGTTTTTTTGTTCTGGGGTTGGGGAGGTGTGTTTGATTGTTTGGTTTTGTTGTTTTGTTTTTAAGAGACAACTGTTGTGCTCTCAAATAAAAGATTTCTCATTGGAAGACAAATCAGTGGTGCACAGCCTGGATATTTTTCACAATCCCCATATACAACCAGACATACAACCTCTGTTCTAAGTTTTGAAGTGGTTACAGTTCCTGTCTGCCCAGCATTTCAGAGCAGAAAACTCTGCCTGGTTAAGGCTTTATTGCAGGGAATGGGGAAGCAAAACTTGGATCTATGAAACATCTGAGTGCAGAGAACAGCCTGTTCTCAAGGGGCTGACTTGCCAGCAGGATTCCACACTGCTTCTCATTAGGAAGGACTTCGGCTCTTTTCTACATTGTGCTTGTTGGATTTGAAGCATGGGAAGGGGCAGGAACACCTACTGTGTTTAACAATTGCAAGAGAGGAATCGTCAAGGTAGCTTGCAAACAAAACCAGTCACCCATACCACACAAACAGGGATACTTGGCCACTAAGATTTTTCCTGCAAGAAGAAAGTGAAATTGTGAATAACCTCAAAATTCACCTCGCCAAGTTGCTCACTCGCTGCTCTACGGATGCACATCCAGCAAAAAGACCAGCCCACTCCAAAACATGAAAGGGCCTTTCAGAAGAGTATGTATTGTCATTCAGGAGAGTTCATAGTGTCACACATAAATAAGATTACTGCATCGATGATCATTATTTAATTAACACACAGTTAATCTACAGGCCACGCTGCAGCCCACATTTGTAGTTATCCATCCCTCAGGTTTCAGCAAGCTCAAGTGCACAAGTAAAGACTCACTTCCAGAGCAGTGCTTTTACTCAAAGAAGTGGTTGTGAGTGAGGCGACTGCTTCGTATCCAGTGGCTGCAGTCAGTTCGCTTCAGTTCAAAAGTTTCAGTCATCCAAGCAAGGAGACAGAATGTCAGATCACAGCACCTAACACAGTGGATGACACAGAGCTATAAAATGTCACCAGCACAAACCTTAAAAAAGAATCTTAAGAGGGTGGAGGGAATAGCAAAAAATGGGTCTCACCGCCCAGGAGGGCAACACTTACCAGAGGAGCTCTTCACAAAGACTTGCATGACATTCTCTCAGCAATTTACGTAACACACATCTGTAAAAAACAAACTTAATGCACTGAATTCATTTGAGCAGGAATAATTAAAATGTGTAAACATGAGGAGGAAAAAATAAAATTGTGAATATTGAAAAAATAAAATTCCTTCTCAGATTCCCAGCTGCCTAATAATTAGGCTTTGATGAACATAACAACAGGGCAAAGACCAGGAAGCTTTAGTGTCACTGCAACTTACTGGGGAGTTGTGTCCAGCTCTTGTAGGAATAGCTGCATGGATCAGGTGTTTCATTCTTAAGAGCTCACCCACAGTGCTATGCTGTTGGTGGACCACAGGTCAGAGTCCCAGTGGGTCATGTGGTCCAACCTCCCTGCTCAAGCAAAGTCATCCAGAGCACATGGCACAGGACTGTGTCCAGACTGTTCTTGAGTATCTCCAGTGAGGGAGACTCCACAGCCTTTGGCACCTGCTCTCCCTTTGGCAATTCCTAACGTGTACACAGGGCTATTCTCTCTCTGAACACACTTGCAGAGTTCGGTTGCACTTCCCAGAAAAATCTCCATTGTGGCAGCCCTTCGCACATTAGCTGAGTACCTCCCCTCCAAGCCTGCTATCTGCATTTCTCTAAAGATAGCAGCCTTTGGCTGGTCCCTGCAGGGCTGGAAAGCACAGCCTGCAGAGCTCTAATCTCTGCGCGGCTCTCAGACGGAAATGGGGCCTGCAGGAGGAACAACGGCTTTTGTCGTCACCCACTAATGAGATAGCAAACCTCAGATACTGAAAAATAATCACGCTCCCGACAGGTAGGAGATTACCTTTGAAATATCTCAAACCCAATACACTCTAAATGCCTTTTTAATCTGCTTTTTGACTCCTTTTTAAAATACATCAATCATAAATCAAAGTTAGATTTCCCAGTTTTCCTCTGTCAAACTGGCAGTGAGATCATAATGTAGTATAATGAATAGCAAAGTTTGCATATGTTCACAGGAGTCCCAGGGGCTGGAACCTGAAAAAACCCCTTCAAATTACTGTGAGATGTCTGAGGGGAAACAAAATCCATAAGGCTGTGATGATACATCACTGCACCAGCCCAGCATCAACACAAAGTATGCAGAGATACTTACGCAAAATAGGTTTCTTACTAGACTCAGAGTAAACTAACAGAACCATCCACATACAAACACACACAGACACCTGTCCAATAAACAAAACCCTACCTGAGTGAGATCAGGAAGGGGAAGAAAAATTATGCATGCTCCTCTGTATCCCTGAGAGATTTTTAAAAGCCCAAATGCCACTCAGCTGTTCAACCATTACTTTCTGATGAGGTAGGCAATCTCATTTGGAGAATGCACTGGTATTATGCATTCAACCCTTCCTCTTTTCTAGTGCCGGGGTCCTCCAAAATCAGAGAGGACTGAATAAAGTTAGGCAGCTGGGTGTGGAATTAAGTAACCACACTGACACTTGGTATTTTTGTCCAGTTATTCTGAATCATTTGGTGTCAGGCTGAAGTATTCCATAGGGCACTTGGATACTGGCTGTTGAACTTCAGGACTCTAGCTGATCAGTTTTTTACCTCATAGGGCTCACTCAACAACAAAAATGCCTGATTACCATGGCTGCACTTCAGTGGGAAAATCGAGAGCAGCTGAGCATGCCTTGAGGCAGTCATTACAAGGACATCACAGCCACTTCACCATCAAGCAGCATTATCCACCTACAAGCCCTGCTGTGCTGAGCAAAGCAAAAGCCTCACTGTGCAGAGTTGGTACAAAGGAAGAAGCCTGGAGGGTTTAAAGCCCAGCACTTCAGTTCTGGGCTTGAAAACACACAGGCAGCCACATAATGCCATTCTCTCAGGTAATCTCTGGGGTAATGCTTTCTTGATGCAAACAGCAAAAGCAGGAGTAACACCTTAGCCATCCCTAACTTTAAACGACAAGGATATGTCTCCTGAACCTTTTGTTGGCTTCTCAATAAAAAATTAAATTCTCCTCAAAAAATACTCATCTAAACTACTCACAAAGACATCCTGTCTTTTTCCTTCAAATTCCAGGATAAAACTTTGCTTGGATGAGAAACTAAAGCAGTGGACAGGAAGGCAGTGCATTAAATCCATATATTTCTGCTGCTTGCCCCTCTTGCCTGGATCTTGCTCTTCCTGCTACACAATGAGTTGAAACTCAAAGTGGTAAGAGTTGCTTCCTCCTATGCTGGTGCATTTGCAGACACCAAGAAGGAGTTCAGTGCTAACATGCCACAATCCCAGAAATCATTTGGAGTTCATGAGACTGAAGTCAGCTTATGCTGGGTGAGGATCTGTCCTGTAGGATCCTTCTGCATTTTTCTTGAAGATCAGATCCTTCCTGGAGAAGTGAACTGTGAATTTGGGAAGCTGTCAGTATGACCATTAATTGAACTTCTAGTACAATTGATAGCTTGTAAAACCAGTACAAGCAAGGTTATTGCCCAAGAACACAACATAGCTGAATACATTGAATGAGATTTGACTCAAGGCCCAGAATCAGGAGAGAGAGATTGAAAATATGCCGTAATACCTCTCATTTAATTGCATTATTATTTATTTATTTATTTCTTCCCTCAGCATATTTTCTTTTAGCTACAGGGGGAGAGTCCCTCCAGGAGGTCATTGCTAATAAACTAAAAGGTGTATTTCATGTACTTCTGACTGATCAACATTAAGGACTTGCTCCATGCTATGCAGTAATCCAGCCTCACATGTAATTAACAATATCCACTTTAATAATGTCAGGAATGCAGGCTCTCTTCCCCCCACCTCGAAGGATTTTGGCTGTAAAAGGGTCCAGTATTTCAAGGTCACCTCAACAGTCTCAAGTTTGGTTGTAATTCACTCATTTGCTGACACAGCCTTGCACAAGGTTAAGGGGTGTTTTAATTCAGGTGAAAACCAGGCCACCCTCTCCTCACAGCCAGATGAAGGCACATGGTAGGGCTCCAGTTTCCAGAACCACAAGAGAAACTAAAAGAGTCTTATCTTTCCTATTATGAATGCTGGCCTGCAGGCTGCTTTAGAAGAGAGAAAGAAGGTTGCAGACCTCTTAGCATGGTAGAGATCACTGCAGAAAAAATGCAGAAAACATCTACGTGGTACCTCACTGCCTGAAACCCAGGGACTTCAACACCTGCTTCTACAAGTCCTTAAAAGACAACTTAGAAACCCCATCTGCTGGATCATGAGCAACACTGGGGCCTTTCTAAGGGGCTTTCTATAGCCAAGTGTGTGAGGGAGCATCAGCCAAGGGCAGGTGGGTGGAATGATGTGAGTGGTCAGTGAATCAGTCTCCTTAAGACACAATGCCTGTGTAACTGGACATTCCCAAGCAGAGGGTTTGGGGAAGAAAGAGCACAAGGATTCTCACTGAGAGAGAAGCAAAACCAGGGGAAGCACAGCCCTTTGCATGAAGCACAAGCTGAGGTTTGCAGAGAATCCACAGAACAGAGGAGGTTGAGAGAGCAGCCAAAGAATCATGGGAGACCTGTAAGCTGTCCCTGTTTTGCTCCCTTTCTGACTCTAGCCTGGGGATCACGCAGGGTTCAGAGATGCCTCCAGCTCTGATCCCATGCTGTTCTCCCTTCTCTGCCTGGGCCTAACCAGCTCAGTCACCGTGTGTGACTCAGTGCTGGGGTGAGTTGAAGCCTGTGGCAGAAGGGAGATCCCACTGAACACAGAGGCCTCTGCAGTCCTCTCTGACCCTGATCCTGACCCCACATGAAAGCCATTTCTCCAAAACCCAGTCATCCTCACTCAAGAGCATAGCCCAACCAGTCCCCTCAACAAGCCATCCTCTGTTGTTAAGGCCACACTCTTGGATTTAAATAGTGAAAATGTCCTGCCGCTGTAGGAGTCATGCAGTCACCAAACAGCTGAGATCAGAGATTCTGGAAAGAAAAAAACCAGGCAGTAGTAAACCAACAGTTGGTCTCAGGCTCACACAAGAGTCCCAGGCTGGGAGAAAGAAATTAAATGATTAACGAAGGGTTCTCAAGCCATCATTAGCAGGCTGAGACCTGGGACCCAACTGCTCAATCCCAGCCTCATGCATTTTTTAACTCTTGGGCGTACCATGGTCTTGGTAAACACTCTTGTTTCTGCAGCTGCTGCTTTTAGGCTGGAAGCAGTTCTCATCTATCTCTCCCCATGTGTCTATTCCCATTAATACCAATTCTAGAAGAACCTTGCTGCTTTTCCATTTTCATCCTTGCTGCCAGCCATACACCATTAAACAAAAGAAATGAGAGGCTTTAGCTGTAATTACGGTTTTGCCTTTTTTGTAGAGAAGGCATCCCATGAAGACTGACACAGCTGAATACCTGTCCAAGCACACCAATTCTCTCAGTGGAAGTTTTCAGAGGGAAAAATTAAATTGTAGCTGTATAATAAATTGAGCAGACAATGCCAGTGATTACCCAGCAAAATGACATCAAAAAGCACATGCACCAGTACTGCTGACTTCCAAAGGCGCATAAAGTGTTCTGAAGAGTTACCCTGCAAAGGATGACAAGGCCCTTCAAGAACCACACAAGTATTTTGTCCCTTTTACTCTCTGGCTTCTGTGTGAGACCTATAGGGCCAGACCAGTCCTATAAAACACTCTAGACACCTCACACCTGCTTGCAGGTACACATACTCCACACAAGCTGGCAAGTGCCTCCTTTCCCTCTCTTTCCCAAGCCATGAAAACCCTGGCCAACCTCCCAGTTCAGTCCTCTGACTGCACGATGAGGGAGCACTCCTTGGAACTCCACTGCCCAAGTGTCACACTGAATGGCAGTCTGTCATTCTGCTTTCCCAGGATCCTAGGTATTTCCTCTAAAATTCACAGCATGGCCAGGAAATTGCCTTCTTTCCCTTCTTGCCCTCCCTAGCAGTCAGGCAACCCTCCTGGATGTTGCAAGTGGCCACTTACAGTAGGATAAGTAAGCCCTTTGGCTCAGCCAGACTCAGTGCACCCCCTCAGCTCGGTCAGGCTGAGCAAGCCCACCCCACAGACAGCCTCAGGGAGGCCTTTTATTTATGTGGAGCACAAGCTCACAGTGAAGATTGTGGTGTCAGCCAAGGCTAGAAGGAAGCAGTGGCTCTGCAGCAATAAACACAGATCAGGAAACATGGCAACCAGCCACACCCTGACTTGGGGCATGGCTGTGAGGAAGCGCAGAAATGTTCTCTGGTGAGGTATCTTTGCAACACAACACCCCCAGTGCCAAGTGCAGAGGAGTCAGGACGAACCAGGCACAGAAGGGGAAGTAGTGCAGGGAGATGCCAGATTCTGTAAAGGTCTCTGGGGTCACCGGTGAGGTCACATCGCTTGCCAATCCCCACAGCCACAGTCTTGTCTGCAACTGTGCCAACGAAAATGTTTTCCAAATCTCTCCTTGACACCTGTTGGAAAACAAGGGAACACAGGACCCACATTTCTCCTTTATCTGGGGAGTATCTTTTTGACTTTTCTGGATGCTTCAGGGATATACCTCCAGAAATACATGTGCACTGGGGGCTACCAGGGGGCATAAAAGCCAGCAAGCCATCTGCTCTTTTCCAAGCTTCCTTCCCATCTGGCCTGACACATCTGGACAAGAGTTCAGGGCTGTTTCTGTGTTCCCACTGGGCTCCTTCCATTTCAGTCATTGAATTCACACACATCTCAGGATGCATGCATAGGTAGTCTCCTTTTCTTCCAAACCTCCACCTTCTACTTGCTCCAGCAAGAATTCTGAGTCCCACCAGCCCCATTCTAAGGTCATGCTTTCTACAAAGTCCTCACTTAGGAATTTTAAGTAGCAACTCAGAAATTAGTGTTTTGAAAAGGCCTAACTAGTTGCTCTGGAGACCAGCAAATGCTACAGATCTTCATAGACCTGGCCATGCTACTCCCTATCTCTCTCTTTGCGTGCTCAAGTGCTTCTAATCACCCTAAACTACTCAACAACTTCTTCTGAAATGTGTGTGCTCACCACCTATTAAAGGCTGGCAAACACAGGTAAGTGTTTTGAGGCATGACCTGATGTATAGCTCAAAGGAATGTTGGTTTAAAAGGGGAGTTAAAGGTACTTTTCCCCCTACCTTCTGGCAGCCTGACATACATTGTTTAATGTATGGTTTGGCCCTTGCCTTGCATCCAGCACAAACGGGGCCATATGAGGTCAGTAATACTGGGAAAAGCCTGAACTAGATGGAATGTAAGAGCTTGACTGCTAATTATCCATATGACCTCGAAGCCTTGGACAGCCAGGGGTCTACTAAAGGATAAACTACAAGATGATAGATACAAACACTTAGACTCTGAAGACAAGGACTCTGATGAATAAGATCTAGCAAGCCTGTCTATGGTTAAGACATTTCTGTCTCATGTATATGATGCCCAGAGCTGCAGATCTTACTCTTAACAAAGCAACAAAAAACATCTGGAAAAGAAAAATCACACTAGGGATAGTACTTTGTATATCCTAAGCAATGGATGATCCAGGTCTAAACACACTGTGGGAGAGAGAGAATTTTTTTCATCCTCCAACTTCTTTCACACCACCCCGCTGCATCACCAGGAGTGCGGCCACAAAGTTTGCCACTAGAGACCCTCAGGGCCAGTTCTGCTTGGAGAACTGTGATTCCCTCTCCATGCATTCCTGCACTGTGCATGTCTTTCACCAAAAATTCAGTCATCTCCTCTGGGAAAACAAAACAAGGCAACAGCCTTTCCCAGTCATGATGAAGATAAGCTCAAGTGTGACTTTGGGTAGCTGCACTGAGCCACTTGGAAACATCCCGTGCTCAGCTGGTAAAAGGCAACATCCAGGTGGAACCTCACCCACTACCCAAGGTGGAATTTTACAGCACCTGCTCAAAACAAAGCAAAGAACAGGGTGACAAAACCAAAATGAGGGATGGAAGAGGACACCAAATCTGAGGTCAACATCAAAACCTAACCAAATGGAAATCTCCAGACAGAAACATTAAAGTCCAGAAGGAAAGAAGAGTGAACCAAAAGAGGTTCAGGATGAAGTTCTCAACTCATGACAGAACAAAATTAGTTGAGGAACAAAGCAAGAGACAAAATGAGACTCAAGCAATGCTAAAGGAAGTTTGGAAAAAGAAGTGTTCTCACCAGAGAAATATTTAAAAAAAAATCTTTTCTTTTACAGAAGTACTTACTTCTTATAAAAGTCAGTATTGTCTAATGAAAAAGAGACTAAACTCTGATTCCAAAATCACATGTGCCCTCATGCCTGCAGTCAGGTCCCAAAAGTCAGACATTGATACATTTCCAAACTGCAGAATTACTAAGCCAATCTAAGGCTGTTTGTTTGCTGTCTGGAGTATAAAGCTATGAACCAAGTTTTCCATTCTGTTTGGTTTTTATTTCAACATCCTATCTGGAACATTCAGCTCATGTTTTCATGTTTGTCTAAGCAACCATGAGGGTTAGAATTTTTTTTTTATTAGAAAATGGAGTTTCTTATGCAATATCTTTCTCCCAGCAGCTTTTAAGGAAAAAAAAAAAGTAACATCCTGAGACTGTTGACAAAGCCATAAGTAACCACTGCAATATGCCATAAAAATGCTTTTCATTTCCCCTCCACACATAACTCACTTATTTCTGTCATTCAGTCTCTATTCCAAAGGTTTTACTGCAGTATTTGCTGAACCACTGTACTGCGATGAACTATTTGTAACTTCTTTAAAGAATTTCCATTAAAGCATGACTTGGATGGCTCAACAAGTCAGTATCATTGGTACTATACCTGTCACACAAAAACAAACGTCTGTGCTTGGATGGGATCAAGACGTCGTTTCATGGAGAAGCAATGCTCCCAAGACCACCAAAAAGGCACATGGTGCCCATGAGTGCCAGATTTTAGGTTCACATCTCAAAGGAAACTCAAAGAAGTGGAAAATCACAAGTAGACGCAAAGCCCCTCAATAATTTCATCAACAGTTTAGAAGAGCCCTCTGCTGTGTTTGTTCTGGCAAATAAATGAAGTATCTAAGCCTCATCAAAGTGCAAGTGTTGAAGCATGTAAATAAATGATGAAGCAAGTTCTCCCACTCTAGAAGAGCTCTGGCTTTTTTTGCCAGTGGATATTCCCACACAGATGCATGCCAGCATATGCTAGTCTTCCAACATATGTCCCTAAACTCACCCTAACTTGAAACATTTCCCCTTGTCTCCCCTGGACAGCAAACTCCAACCAGAGGCAGAAGGAAGCCACACTGGACTGAAAGGTGCCAGACCTGTGTCCTTGATTTCCGGGAGAAAAATTGTTCTCCTGGGAACTACCTGGATTTTGAAGGACTTCTTTCTCTTCCCTGGCATGATGTGACTCAGTTTCCAACAGACACTGCACACAACCTTTGTGGATCCATGACAGGAAAGATTCTAGGCCTAAAATGAGGGGACTTGCCAGGCAGGTCTCTAGAGACGTCCTTCCACCCTTCTGTCTGTGTGCTACAGAAACCTTTGCCAAGGATGTCCTTTGACAGACCATCTGAGGACAGGGACAGGAATTACACCATTTTTGATGCTGCTTTTTAAGAACTTCCAAGAAAGGACATTAATTTCTTGCCCAAGAAATTTGGTCTACTGCTTTGCTATCCTCATCCTTGGAAACACTTTTCTGATTCCAAACTCTGAGGTCCCTTGCTGTGATCTAATACTAATACAGCTAGCAGGAACACAGAGAACACATTACTCTGCCACAGCTGACCTCACATCAATCACACCAGCCCCCAAAAAGGGAGCACAGTCATTTTTCCAAACTCACTGTAGTGTTCAGACTACTAAATTTTCACCAAATATTAATGAAGTAATCATTATTAAGTTATACCAATTGTATTTCAACTATACCAATTATCTTTTCCTCCACGTGTGAAAAACTTGTCTCCTCAGCAAAGTAGGAATGTGGGAGGGTGAATTATGTGTTTGTGAAAGTGCCAGGTAAGAGCAGGAAAGAAACCAGGCATTGGAAGGCAGGAGAGTAGATGGAAAAGGTCAGAATTACATTGTCTGGGGGAGTAAGTGCTTCAACCTTGTAATCAAACAGAAAAAGTCATGTCACTGGTGATTAAAAACTCAAATTAGTACCGAACTAAACCTACTGCATGTGCCAGCACTCCTTCTAGAAGCACAAGTGCCACATTCTTCTCCTTAGGTCAACTAGCAGCAAGGGTATGGCTGCAGGCAGACCCTCTACAGCTCTGCTATTCTATCAGCAAGACTGTCCAAAACCACCAGAGTGAGGAAAAATGCATTGCATTCACCACTTTTCCACCTGCTCACTGTGTTTTCTCTCATCAGCCAGCCTTAATATTCCTAGCCTCAATGTTCTCCCATTCCTAAGAAACCTGCAACGAAAGGGCAAAACTCACTCAAGCACTAAAATAATATTGTTTTAATGCCAGAGCAGTCACCACAGAGTCCAGCCCTTACTCCAAGAGCTGGGATCCGGTGGAGACTGAGGGATTTTTTTTTGCCATGTTGGCTTCTGTTTTCTCACCACAGGACTGGTATGAGGAATGGGAGCTCCCTGGTGGCAAAACGTGAATTTGCAAAGATGGACTTTCCGTGGCCCCATGCTTCTCCCTGCTCACATGGAAGTCTCGGGATAACAGGAACACAGTCCTGTGCTGCCCTCTCTCAGGGCACTGAGACGAGTCAGCCCTGAACACTGAACACGATGGTGTCTAGTGCAGGGGTGCCTGTTTCAGAGCCCAGCACAACTCCCAGCTCCTCCTCACAACCCTGCATCCCTTTCTCCAGCCCAGGCATGTGGGCTGTGCCGGGACGCACAGGCTAGGAGGTACCTGTGTTTGGTTAATGACAAAATCAACAGCAACCAGATTACTGTCACCCATCCAGCTTTCATGACACCCCAAAACAGAAGCAAGACCCAGCAAAAACCCGAGGGAATTTGGGTGAAAAAGAGCTTGGACTGGCATGATTTTCACAAAACAAGAGGCTTCCATTTTTCCCTACTTGATTTTTGGCACTGCCTTCTTAGGCAACAGTCCAGATCAAGTGCCCAGCAGCCCTTAAACAATTAGGGTCCCAGGGGATCTGGAGGAACCAAACCACTCCATCTCACACAGACAGCCCACATACCAGGTTTGCTCCTTAAGGCCCATCTTGACATCTGGTTCTGAGCTGGGTCCCACCCCTCCTCTCTGCCTTAAGATCAGCAGACCCACAATCTGGACACTCCTGGCATGTCCGGTCCCTCCAAGATACCTGGAAAAGAGAGACAAGAGTGACATGTCACCAATCCTTTCTGGCTTGTGCTCTGCCCTGCAGCCCTAGCACACAGATGAACAATGCTCATTCAACCTTGGACAGCTCTTTATACCCCCAGCCCAGGGCAGAGGTCTCCTGCCCAGCTGCACCTCCAGAAGGTGTAGGAAATGCCAGGAGTCTTCATGGGTTCAGGCAGTGATGAGCCAAAACCAGAAAGGATGAAATCCACAGAAAGTTATTAAAAGCAGAGGCACAATGCCAAACTCAGGACATTCCGCCTGCACACGGGAGGTTGGCAGACCATCTAGATGATCTCCTGCTGCCAAATGACTGCTTTTGTCTATCCTCCCCAGGTATCTCCTGCCAGGAAGAGGACACCAGGCTAGACAGACCTCTGATCTGACCCAGGACGGCTCTAATGGGAGCAGAACTGTCACATCTCAGGCTGTAGCAGAGCCTGCCCTTCGGCAATGCCCTCTGCAGCTCTCTACTCCTTCTTCCCAGACTGAGAAATTGCACCATGCTCCAGCAATGACCCAGAGCTGGACAAGTTTGTCAGTTTGAGCCTCTCTGTAAGAAATAGTCACAGCAGCTGGGGAGAGACAAGAACAGCAGACAGGTGGGCAAAGCCACAGACGGGCCCAAGGCCTCTGAAGAGGGGAAAAAAAAAAAAGAGGGGAAAATAAAAAGGAGACAAAAAGTAGTTGGAAACTGCTAGTTTGCATCTGGCTGAGAAAGTCAGGACTGCTCTCTGACAGACGTACAGACAAATTCCTTTCATGCCACCAGATGGTGCCGTGCCTTCAGGCACCGGCAGGCAGCTGGTCTGGGACAACAGCCCTCCGCTGCGTCCCATGGGCACTGCCCTCAGACTGCTGGGAGAAGGGAAGAGACAGCCTCGCTCTGCCCCAGGACCCGGCCTCCCCAGCGGGACATGTCCCAGCTGCAGGGCCACTTCCACCCTGAGCCGGGGTGAGGCTGACGCTGAATCTGGGACTGAGACAGTCGGGATCCGGGAGAGGAGAGGGAAATGAGCCACCTGCCTGGAAGCCCATGGAGCTGGAGGGAAGGTCAGGAGTACCTTCTTGAGCACTGCAAGAGCGAAGCATCATATATTGGGAGAAGGGCTTCTGTAATGGGCAATCTGGCAGGGGGAACACTGTCCAGGAGCTGTGTTTTGCTTACATTCAAGTCCTTCTGAACCAGCAGAAGTGTCAGAGCCCCAGGGAAGGGCGACAGAGTAGCCTGCACAGGGCAGAAGTTGCGCTGGCTGGCCAGCTTCAGCCCATGCACCATCAACCCGCGACCTGTGCTTCCTGGCCCCCTTCAGAAATGCAGCTGTAACCATGCTCCTTGCCAGCACCCACATGCAGCTCGTTGGGTGACCACCCATCCAGAGATCTGAGCTGTGCCACTCAGGCAGTGCAGAGGCTCAGAAGGAGACCATTGCTTGCTGAAGCGTACAGATACACAGGCTCACCCTGTGTATTCAGCTGGTCCATCCCCCCACACCAGGCAGCCTTCCTCCACTCCGTGCGCCAGAAGAGAGCCAGCACACCAAGCACAGGCCACCAGTACAGATTCAGGCACACAGAACAGATCTAAAGAGGATGGTGGGAAAGGAATTCTCCACTCACACTACCCTGTTTTTCAGTGGAGACTTCCCCACAGCCACTTCTCTGGGCAAGACCAACCACAGCAGGTATATATAGCTCACCATGACCCAGCTGTCAACCCAGAGCTATAAATACAGCTAGAGCAGAGATACAGCTATCGAGCCACTCTTGACTCCATTCATAATCTGTGCAGAAAGACCACATCCTGCAGGCCCACAACACAGATAGGAGAGAGGTAAACTGTCAGAGATTCCCATCCACAGCACACTTGCAGGAAACACAGCAAGACCCTCTTCTTTCCCAGTTTGTCTCTCCGCGATGTCCTCCTAACTCCTCCACCTCACCTGGCACAGCCCAGGTGGCAGTAGTGGTAGGCATGTTGTCCATCCATGTGTGAGGCTCAGGTTCACCAGGAAAGCAAAGCCCTTTTTGAGACTACCTGATGTGCTGGAAGGCAAAAAAACTGATATGCTTGCTCTCCCCAGCACCACCCGTAACACCGCTGGCACAGCCAGCTCCCGTAACTCTCAGACCCATCCAGTCCCAGGCTGTGGGCAGAACTGTCCTGCAGCCCATCCCAGTTGCGCTCCACAGGCGCTGCCAGTGCTGTAGTTTCTCTCCAGAGCCACAGCAGTGGTTGTGGTCGGGAAATGAGTGCTTACCTCTCCATACCCACCTCTGCATCTCAGGTCTCCAGTAACCACCCTAAATTCTCAAAGCATTCCCCAGAAATCATATTCAATGCTTCTTAATTATCTTTTGTCAGTTTGGAAGGGCCTTTCACTACCCTCTAGCAAATCGTCCAGTAATAAAGCTGCAGGTGGTGAACATCCATCATGCTAATATGTCTCATTGCTTCCTTTCTCATTACCCCATGCATTTCTTATGGTTAGACAGTAAGCAGATTAGGGGTGGGGATTTTCCAGTGTATGCCTGTACATCACCTTGCCCTATACATGGGGTAGGGCTAATTCACCTCCCATCTAATCGTACCCTCAGAAGCCCTCCTTAAAATGAACTCTCAATTTTAACAAGAGCCAAACTCCCCCCATTCCAGACAGCTAAACCCAGACAGGTTCAGTATGTGGCCACAGTCCCGACAAACACAAACAGCTCTGCAGTTTCCAAGCCAAAACAAGGGGCCATCCTGCAGGAGCAACACACCTCCGAAAGGTTTTGTTATTCTGATGCAGCTGAGCACAAACCCTGTCATAAGAAAACTAAACTGCTACAACAACCTTCTGTCTGGGTTACAGTGTGTGAGGAGTGGGGGGTTCACTAATTCAGGAAATAAAATAATTATTAATGGCACTGCAGATAGCAATTACTAATGGCATCAGCAGCAACCACCTCCACACCTGGAACAAAGCCCACATAAGCCATAGATGCTTATTCTCCGAGAAATCCCTGCAGTCGTGCCGCATTCAGTGTAGCAGCACTATCATCTTACATGCGCAGAGCAGAGATGGCCCGAAGGGTCGGGTGTTACCCTGTAAAGGCAGCGAAGAATTCATCACACTCACCACAAATTTCCTGCCCGAGGCTGTGAGAGCCGTGCAGCCTCTCTGGGCTCAGCCCTCCCCCTCTATAAAAAGGGCTGCACACACAGCCCTGTCTCTCGGCAAAAGCTCTGCAGCACAATCACAGAGAATGCTGCAAAGCATTCGAGTAATGCAGGCAGAGATGTTGCTTAAAGCTCTACCCGCTGCTTCAAGGCCTCACGGTACCCAACACGAGCCTCCCTTCTCAGACTGACAGGGATTTAAGATCCAATTCCCGCGTGTGCAGGGAAAACACATCATTTTAAGTTTTGTACACTGCCTGTTCTGAGGATTTAAAGGGAGAGTTGAGCAGTGGCCAGCCCTTAAGCTGATTCTGGAGCAAGATGCATTTCATTCTCAGCACAAACAGTATTTCAGACAGGCTTTAGNGGTGGGGGGGGGGGGGGGGAAGCCAGGTAGGAGAGTAGCTTGATGACATTCTTGCTTACTTAAACTAACATGAAGCTGTTTCACTCCTGAGCTGCCGCCTTGTGTTATTTCCTCCTTTGTCTTTCTAGTGGAGAAAATGCCCCAGGGGTAATGAAGCATTGAGCTACCTTCCCCATCCCACTCAATTCAAACCAATTATGATGAAGCTGATAAAATTCACCCAGTCTTACAGCAGCAAGCAGGGTCAAATTTTAGTCTGGTTGTTCATAGCCTGCAGTTTTTACCATGCGGAAATTAGAAGGATTGCAACCTGCAGCAACTGTGGAAGCTGAGAGCAAATTAAAGGGAACACGAGTTCTGGCATTCATCTGTAGCAATTTTGGAACAGCCTTTTCATTACTGTAAAAATAGCAAGTATTGATAAGCAACATTGAGCTCTGATCTGCACTAAATCTCAAACTGCAATACAGAAAAAGCAGGAACAACGTTAACACTTCAAAAACAGGAAACTAACCTAAAGGGGAAAAGCAGCTTGTCCAGACTCACGCCATGGACTAGGATAGGGCTTTGGACCAAACACCAGGCTCTGGTTCCTGCATCCTGTCTGATGCACCACCTCCTCAGAAAAGGGACGGAGCATCACAGCAGTTTCCGGAAATCACCCTTAGATTCTCCTGTCCCCAGATTTCCCTTTAAATTTTTACTCCCTACTAAGTGCACCTACTAAGCAGAATGTTTCAGCAATGCACAGCCATGGGCTCCTCGTGGGGGTTTTTTTCTGCCAGCGAAATAGCTATGACTGTAAGGTTTACAGAGACTTTCTGTTCCTGTCTAAAATTATCTTTGCTGATCCTTGCGACGCCAAGACCACAGAGCCAATATTCCATAAGCCCTGAGAAAAAGGCACTGTATTTCAGGCACACTCAGCTGGTCTTGTTACAGCAGCATCCATCAGCCACGACCAAAGCTCTGGGTCACCACCGTGCCAGACCTTGCACAAGGGGGCTCTGCCTGTTCCTTTGCTGCATCAGACAGCACAGAAGAGTCAGGGTCTGGGTTCTCTGTGCTTGTTCAGCCAAAGAGGAGTCTCTGTGATCCCCGCTCCAACTGCGAGATCAGGGCAAAAGTGGATGAAAAGACGGCAGGTGGATGCAGGCAGATGGGGGAAGCGGGGCTAAAAGGGAGACTAAAAGGGAGACAACAGCAATTAGCATAAACAGCGGCAGCCTCAGCTCACCAGCTGCTTTGCCGATTGTCTGCCTTCCCCGCTTTCCAACAGCAAAGCAGCAATTTGCCGACGAGCAGAGTCAGTAGCCAAGGCTGCCCCTCAGGACTGAAACTATCAGGGAAAACAAACGATTTCCATGGTACAAAAGCATGGCTTGCAGGGCTGTGATGTAGGAGTTTGCCTAAGTAAGGCATGGAGCACGCAGCTCAAAACAGACACCAAATACTTCAGAGCGAAAGGCTAAAAAAGGAAGGTTTTAGAGGAGGAAATGAGTCAGTAGCTTAGAGGACGGGAGGGGGAGTTCAAATAGCTGAGGCATATAAAGTAAGCAAGTAGTCACCATCTCAAAAGCTAGAAAGTCAGCAAAGTGGATGTATTGAGCTCAGGTTTTTGTTGAGGTAGGGTCTCATTCAAAAATGGAGTCCACGGGCAACTTTTTATATTGACCATGCTGGATTTTCCAGCGATCCTTCACTGGGCAGACATTTGCCAGCTGCAGTTCACACCGCTGCTTCTGACTGGAGCCAAAGTGGTCACCACCAGCTACAGGATTGCTGGAATTTCTCAGGGTCCCCCCTGGCTGAGGGATGGATTTTTTGGGGGGTGGTTTGNNATTTTTTGGGGGGTGGTTTGTGGGGGGGGGGGAAGTTCCAGGCTGATTGCAAATACCATTTGCCTTAAGAGAGGGAGGGGGATTCACCTTTCATGATGGTTCATCCAAACATACAGCTTGGGCTTCCAGCCTAGCTTATTTATAGCTCTAACACTAGGGAAAAAAAGGGCAAAGCTGGTTCGGGGTTGAAAAGCAGACGAGATAGTAAAAACCCCTTCCTCTCCACAATGCAATTCACAGCATTCGTGTCTGTCATTGTGACAACCTCTTACTGCTCTGAGAGGCCGGGGACAAAGCGTCTCACCCCAAGGAGGCTTTAGCCTTGCTCACCATAGACCACAACAGCCGTAACAGGGTGTGCAGCACACTAAGCCAGGGGTGGCGGTGTCAGAGTGGCAACTTCCTCACCTCTGCCCAGGCCCTCGTCCCATCCAAAGGTTGGGACTGATAAAAAGGGAACTCAGAAATAGAAACGAAATTTCCTCCTGCCCTCCCCAGACGAGGGAGCTCCCTCTGGGTTCAGGCACCAAGGCAAGAGCTACAGAACAGCTTTGACAGGACCCTGCTGCAAGCCCGGGCTGAGGGAACCCCGGCACTCCCAAGGGTTGGGGTGATGCTTAAGGTGACAGGCACGTGAGGAGAGGGCTGCCAGGACAGGGAGCAGCACAGGGCTGGAAAAGCAGGCTCGCTTTCCCTACACAACCAGCAGCACAGGATTCACGTGCAGCAGGGGTTCCCAAAGCATGCCATACACACTGCTAATCCCCACCAGGCAGCTCTGGGGCAGGGCCGGTGCTCCCAGTGCCCGTGTGTGGAGCCCTGTGCTAAGGCAGGCTGGTACCACCATAACCACACACTTGTCCGTGTATTTTGGTGCACAGTTCCTGTCTCAAAGCACCACATCCGCTCTGTTTAGCCTCACTGAGCTATGCTGTTTTGTCTTTTGGGGAATGAAACACTTCAAAAAAGCTGTTGTGGTTGTTGGTGAGTGAGTAGCCTTCCCAGAGCAAGCACATCTTTCTCATGAGGCAGGAAAAAGTGAGATATTTCTCTTATTTTGCTGGTGAAGGAGTTCTTGTCCCCACTGAATTTCCTGTAACCAGTTAGATACCTTCTCAACCTACTGCAATGTTTCCAAAACCACCTCTTGGAACAAACTGAGCCAAGAGGCCAGTTCCACCTCATTTGCCCTTATAAGTACACAGCATGAAATAGCCCCAGCCCTGTTCTCATGGCCTTACATCATCTCCTCCCCTCCTCCCCGGGATGCCTCACTTCTGTACCCCTCTGTCACAGTGAAACCCGTCTATGAAGAGCAAGCCTGGAACAGTAACAGACAAATTACCCACATCAATTACGACTAGAAAGCACAGCTGCCCCAGGTTTCTGCTTCGTGCCACCGGAGATGGAGGTCTGCTGTGGCACTGCCACATGGAACTGACCACCACTGCCTTGATTTCCTCTCCAAGCCACAATCACAGCAGGGAGGCAGGACCAGAAGTTGTCCAGAGAAACTTACTCACAGGACTGAAGCTCTGCCTACTACACAGGCACTTTATCTGACTTGTTTCAGAACTACGTTTCAAAAGGGAAAAAAAGAAATCAAACACGTCCCTGTTCATTTCTTGTTAATACTTCCAAAGTAAGTCAAGATTTGGGGTCAAATTTAAGCATTTCTTGATTAAATATATCAGAAAAGGGCCTAGGGAAGAACTACCCAGCCAGGCCAATTAAAGTCTGAGTTGTGCTGGTAGGTCTTTTGCTAGTTTCATTACAAATCTGATGCAAGAGCTTTTGCAAAAAGGAACCCCTGGCCAAAGTCACCCAACAGCCTATTGAAATAGGATGGCTTTTCCATTACACCCATCTTCAGCATGGGGTCTTTCAGCAACTTGTGTCTCATGTGAACAGGCATAACAACATCTACAAAGAGCATCTACTGGGGTAGGCTGCAAAGAGGGAGAAAATCAAATAAAAATTAAACCCCTTTAACTAGAACAGCAATATGGATGAAAATTTTAAGGTGTGTAAGCATTGCTCACACCTTTAACAGTGAAGCTTCATGACAGTTGTAATGAAGTATTGTTGCCTCATACCGCAGCCCTGAAAACGCTGCCATCGAGTCTTGTTTTTGTTGCTTGCTTACATGGAGGGACAGACTCAACAAGTAAGCTTTTGATGGTAGAGGCTTTTTGCTCATCGATTCAAGCCGGGAACATCACTGCAGTCAGGATTCGGTGATAAAAACCTAACTTTCTATACATTTTGTAACATCAGCAGATGCCTTTGTAGTCTCATTACAAGCAGCCCGAGCCTCGCTGGCCAGAAACATTAAGGAATGAGTATTTTCGTCAGAGCGAGCAGGACTGCCAGGAACACGGAACCGCAGCTTCTCCGAGCGCCCCGGCCTCGGCAGCAGCGTTTTCTCAGGGCCGCCTTTGTCCCGAGGACAACCCGCTCGTTGTTTCGGCCGCCGGGATGAAGCAGCGCCGGGCTCCGCGGGTGCCGGCGGGAAGCACTGGGCTCCTGCCGCAGCAGCCCGAGCCAATCAGCACCGCCTGCCTG
>VZTD01010886.1:91087-109550 GCA_013397725.1 Rhagologus leucostigma | reverse complement strand
GGCTGTGCGCGGCAGCAGCGCGCGCCGCAGGGCGCGGCCGGGAGGGGACAGGGACGCGCTGCTCCCTCCGCTCCCCACGAGGGGCTGGGTGGGAGGGGGTCGCAGCCTCTCAGGAAGGCACCGGGCGGTGTTGGTGGGAGCCCGCCCTTCCCCCGAGGCCGGGGGGCTGCCCTGCTCTGCAGGAAGCGCGGCCGCCGCCTCGGTCCCGGCGGGAGCCATCTTCCCACGGCGGAGGGGTTGGGGCCTGGCCTAGAAAGCGGCGGCGGCTCCGCGGGCAGCCGGGGCCAGCATGGGCCCTCCCAGGGCTGGCCCGGGCCCCCCTCCGCCGGGCCCGGCCCGAGCCCGCAGTGTTGGTGGCGGACAAAAGAGGGAAGCGGAACCCGCGGAGGAGAGTCGCTGATTGTAAAAAACAGGGTGTCGCAGCGGCCGCTCGAGGAAGCTGAAATTTTAAGGTAGTTGCTGCAAGGACTTGGGGTTTTTTGTTTTGTTTTGTTTTGCTTCTCCGCACGGTGCTGGAAACATTTATCCAAGGTATAGCGCTGGAAGCAAAGAAACAAAAAAAGTATTCAGCATCCGCACTGACTTGCTTGTGTTTCCTGGCTTTCAAAAAAAAGTGTCAGGGTTCTCCTTGCATAAATGGGGCAGAATAGACCAAACGCGTGGTCGACTTCACGGTGGCTCATTCTGTTTGTTTTGCCCATGCTCAAAGTTTGCATCCCCGTTTAACTCGGGAGACAGAGGTTAGCAAATTTGCCTCAATTATTAGCTCATGGAGTTTTAACTACTGCTCTGTTTTTGCTTGAGTCATGCACAAGCACTTGTCCAGCAACACGCGTGTTTTGACACACTTGCCTGGGTTATTTACCTGTATTAGAGGTGTTACATATTGAGGCCTTCCCTTGGTATTTACTAGTAGTTTATTGAACGTGTGGTATATCCAGGAAATGAATTTTTGGTCTACAGGGCTGGCAGACAGGATGTACTACTAATGTCCCTGCTTTCTCTAACACCCAAGCTGGAGCATCTATGGCTGGTCTGCAGCATGGAGCAGAGCTGATGGGAGTTGTAGATGAAGCTGCTAAAAAGTCTGATGAGACTCACAGCTCTTGTTTAAAAGAGGCTTGTCTCAACAAGCCAGCTACCACCTCTGCAGTATGCAAACTTAGTTAAGTGTGACTACTCAGCGCGTCAGGCTTCATCTTGCTTCGGAACCAGGGAATTCCCAAGTCAGTCAAAACTACTATTTTTCATAGTGATCTCCCTTTTGCAACGGGGTTTAGGTTGGCTTTTTTAAGATGCTGCAAATGAACTTGGTTTTGGGCAGAGTGGAGGCCTACTGGCAAAGTACAGTAGTGCCAGCAGGAGGGCATCCTTTGGTATCAAAAGAGCTTGGATTTTCAGCTTTTGTGTCTTGCCACAACGTTCAGTTTCTTTGCTACTGGATTAAACGAGTCCAAGGTCTTTGGAGGACCGTGCAAATTATTTTTCTTGGTTGTTAGTCAGTGCTGTTCCCAGATCTGTGTAATTACAAGGTACATATGCCTCATATACAAGATAACAGCCTCATGAGAATTGGTGGTGTGGGTGTCTGGCATGTTCCTACTCGCCTTGTCAGAATCACTATCAAGAGGCTCCTGCTGGGTGCAAGGGCTGACCTAAGCAATCCCATGTGAGAGAGCCTGAATACAACCAGGACTCACTTGTGAAGCTGTTCTCAGCCTTTTCCTCACCTGGTTGTTCAGCATTCACAGCAATCTCCTCAGGAGAGGAGGATCCCTCAGTAACAAGTATCAGGGATGCCCAGAGCTGGCCTTCAAAGCCTGGTTTGAAGGATGACATTTAAGCTTTTAGGTTGCTGTAGGTGCCTGGAGGGCCACAAGAGAATTCTTACGGGCATTTAGGCTCGTAATAGCTGATTTGTGTGCTGAATGTGTTTCTGAGAAGCTTTGATTTTCTGCAAGAGTCCTGTTACACACCAGCTTCCACTTGCATTACCTTGAAAACTTACGTTTAAACACAGGAATGGGTGCTACTCAAAACTTCTGCCCTGCTACTACTGGCCACTGCAGTTCCTGTTTTTCAGCACTGTTGCTGGGATTGCCTTTTGTGGGTATTGCTTGTTCTGCCTACCTCGATAATTAAATCGGGAGTGAACTTCATGGTGGCTCAGAGAAGGAGATAATTTCCTCTTTGGCTGAAAGCTGAGGAAATGACCTTCAGGAATTCAAAGGATAGTTTCTTCTTCTTTTTTGTAATAATCGCTCTCCTACTCATCTTTTCTTGTCTTGTCAATAACCTTTCTTCTTGTCAGGGGGCAAAAAAATAAAAGCTGAATAGAGTTTCGATTCCTCCCCCCATACCTTCCCCTGCCAAAAGAGACCAAATAATGCAAAATAAAAACTTGAGTCTAGCTGGCAAGGTCTGTCTACAAGTGATTTGCAGATGACTCTGTACTTCTCGCTGGTTTATGGTGTGCAAATAACGGCCTCTTACACAACAGCAGTAAAAGGCTGTTAGTTCTGTTTCCTGTCAGGCTTCAGATCAGAGTTGAAGCCTTGGCCTTTCAGAGGCACAGGCTGTCCAAATGGGTGTGTTTCTCTGTCCAGCTGTAGGTAAGCAGGGAATGTGGGCCTTTCTGGGCTCCTGAAGTCGCTGGTGTTCCCACCTTGTTGCTGGTCTCTGGGATGAAGTAGTCACTCCTTGCGCTTCCTCCTTGCATTGCTGCCTTTCCTGCTCAGTAAAGTGGGGATGTTAATATCAGATGTGTTTTCTTGAGTACTCAAATAACAGATTAAAAGCCAAGCAGTATTTAATACCTTTATGGTTTTGACCACCTACGTTTTCAGTTGGCTTGTCGGCCTTAGGTGACACCTTTCCAGAGGCCTCGTTACCAAAACTTTCTTTCAGCCAGGCTGTGACCCTCCCTTTCTGCTAAGTGCTCCCACAACTGTTTTGGCTTAGTTTTCCCCTCAAGTTGCTGGTGATGGCCCAAGGCATTCCATTGTGTGGCAGTGCAAGGGACAGCTCTGTCCCTGAAGGGTGCTGTCCCAGACCAGTCGGGTGGAAATAGGTTTAATTGAAAAAGTGTTTGTTGCAGACATGTACTGTGATACATTAGTGAGTCAGAGGGAAATGCCACATGGCTCCAGAGTTAGCTCTGGCAGTGACAGGGAATTTCAGAGGTAGATAGGAGCGGGGGAGGGTATGGCAGCCGTGGGGGAAACGGGGTTTGCTGAAGAAACTAAGAACCGAATACATGCCAGTAATGTGACCAGCAAACCTGGGAGCACAGTGTTCTCAAATCTGCCCTTGCAATTAAACAAGGGGTGCTTTAATAAATTCTTGGTGTCAGATTCTGGAAAAATTGATGCTGCTTTTCCAAGAAGCAAGAGTTTCCACTTGAGTAGCTTGGATAGTTCACCCTGGTGTGTACAATGTGTGTGCGTGGTTCCCAGACAAAACAAGTCAAGAACTGCAGCTTGAAATGTCTCTGGAGATAATACTTGCCCAGGCACCGCTATGGAGAGTTCTTGGGCTCTAATCACAGGAGGGAAAACCAACACTCTGAAATTCTCAAGACTTAAACCCAAATTTAGTCCTTCAAACTTGTCTTGAGGCAAACTAAGTCATTGGTTTAAGGTCTTCTTAGCTGTCTTACAGTTGAGGAAAACAAAGACTCTTCTTAGGTAAAATATTTTAAGCATTCAAGAAAAATACTGGAGCTCACAGCACTTCCTAACAAAAGAGAAGTAAAGTTTCGTTGTGTCAAAGTTGCGTTTTAGTGCAGGCTTGCTACAAATCCAGTTTATCAGGTGTCTGGCATGTCTCTCACTCCTGAAATGGCTTTCTGTATGTGGGGATTTTATTGAGAAAGCTTTGGATTATTCTTCAGTCTTCCACAATTTAGATTAAATTTCAGTTTGAGTACTTGGCAGTGGAGGCAAAATGTTGGGAGCT
Source organism: Rhagologus leucostigma (assembly GCA_013397725.1). Taxonomy (NCBI): domain Eukaryota; kingdom Metazoa; phylum Chordata; class Aves; order Passeriformes; genus Rhagologus; species Rhagologus leucostigma. Next base: position 105,593 of record VZTD01010886.1, on the reverse strand, counting down.
CTTAGTGGAGGCAGCTCGGTCTGGCTCCTGCACTTGGAAGGCTGCTGGACAGAAGGCTCCCTCTTTGGGCTGCCCTGTGGAGGGAGGGCATTGTGCTCTCCCAAGACTTCTGCAGAGCTTTGCACTTCAGGCAAGAAGGAGGCTTTATGAACAAGAGCCGCTGTGTTCCTGCAGTGCCTGCTGACAAGGCAGTGAATGCAGTGCCTGCCTCAGGTGCCTGCAGCAGGCTGTGTGAGATCCAGCGGGGATACTGCCATGAGTGCCACGGGATAATGTTTGAGGGGCTCAGCCCCCAGGGTGTGCTGTGTCTGCAGCAGTTGCGTGGAGGTGCTGGGGGACAACTCAGTTTTGCTGATTCCTTCAGAGAAACTCACTCTGTCCCTTCTTTCCTGGATGTCTCCCTGAATGTGCTGTCCTGGCATTGTTTTCCCATCTGGGAGTTAGGTGGCTTGTCTGCTTGCTGCTGCTGTCTTGCAGTTAAGGGTCTGTCCCCTACAGTGAAATGTGACCAGCTGGCTGATGGTCATGGATCCCACAAGTGCCTGCAGTATGTGCTGCTCACTGAACCAGCCCCCATGTGCTAGTCCAGAGCTGGATAACTGCTTCCATCCTGGAAAAGGAACAGGAGCAGGCTGGCTGCTGGAGCTCTAGAGCGTTCAAGCCACAATGCACAAAATAATAACCAGTGTGCTGTATTGAATCCTCTGAGCACAGCCATATCTGGCCAAAGAGGGAAAATCCAGACTGACAAATGTTTGCTCTGTCATTACTGGGAGGGTGGAGGCTCCTCACCAGCTCTTCTTCTGGACAAGACAGCAGAGATTAGGTTAAAATGTCGCTTGAGGACATGTATTTAGAATCTGGCATTTCTCCTTGTTCCAGTGCTCTTAGCAGTCATCCTGTTGCTGTTCTACACAAAGTGGTTGCAACTACCTTACAACAAAAGCTGCCTGGGGTTTGAGTTTTTTCCTTTTTAAGTATGTTTGTGAAGCCGTTTGTGGCTGGTACAGGCCCAGGGTTGAAGAGGGAGCCCTACAGTTACGGCAGTAGATCCTCTTTTCGGAGGGGATTGGTTTGTTGCACTGGCTCATTTCAACCCCTACTGTAACACAGCTATAGGGTGTTCTCAGATGGAACAAATCTGCATTGTCCCTGGCAACACAATGGCTGCTAATGTCAGCCTGTGTGATGAATCCAGGGGTTGTACAGCAGCTGTGGAAAGGAGTAGCACCAGCTACTAACAGCCTTTTGCTTTGGAAAGCTAAAAAATCCAGTTCTCACTGTTGTCCCTTCAGCTTCTGGTCAGTCCCAGTTAGCAGCTGCAGTTTAACAGTGAATTTTGAGTTTCCAGACTAAATACTTTCAACATTTTTGGAATCTGAACTGACTTCCCAGCAGTGCTCGGTTTCTTTTTAAGGAAACAGCTTGTCTCCTGACTTCGAGACATGTTTCTGGCTGTGTAGTAGCACAAGTAAATGACTTGACAGTTTGCCTCAACTTGCAGCTCTATTGCTGCTGCTTCTGGCTCTAAGCTGAGCATTAACCTCTGCTTTCAAAGTTAACACGACTTGGTGCAGGGGAATTATTTGTTGTAGTGTTGGAGCAAAGCTCAAGAATTGACAAAGGTGGAGGTAGGTGATATGAACTGCATTTCTGTGACTAATAACTTCATTTCCATGCCAGTTCAGGATTTCTGTGCATTTTCTAAGAATCTTGAGGGGGTTTGTGACTAAAACCCGAGTCCTACCACCCATTGTCAGCTACTGAGGTACCATTAGTTAGGAAATAAACCTCGGGGAGGAAAAGGGTTCTTTTGAATTCACTGTGGGTTTGTCCTTAGTGAATGATAAAATAAGTGTAGTTGCTGCACCATTTGCTTTATTAGGTTAATTTTGTATTATTTAGAGTCTTCCCAAAGAGGCTCTTGCCCACACCAAACACAGGGACAGGAGGAAAAAGACCTTTATTCCTCTTTATCTCTCAGTCACATTCTGACGAAGTTCAGTGTCTCTGCATGGAGGAGGTGACACAGGAATGAGTCACTTTGAGTCTGTGTTTGCACTGTTGCTCAAATTTATCCTGAGATAGGCTTTCTCCATGTACTTTCCTCACCTTATTGGTGATACGCAGAAGGCTGGCTGCCTGCCACACAGCTGAGGCACAGTGACTGAATTGCTGTCCTCCTGTCCCAAAGTAAGTGCAAGCAATTCTGCATAGATTACCCCTTATAGACGGACCATGCATTGTAAATCTTGAGGGAGGTCCCCTTGTACTTAGGTAAACCCCAGAAGAGCACTGTTCTCCACCCTAAAGAAAAGCTTCTGTCTCAGGTTGCTGTTGTATGAGATTGCCCTGGTTTTCCACGACCAGCACTTGGGAGCTCTAGATACCAAACTCCACGGTAATAGATTCTGCCAGCTGTGCCACCTCTCCTCACTGGGTTAGCAGTGCTATGCCAGCCACTCAGAGTTACAGAAGGAGGGATGTTGGTAGAAAGAGGAGAATCTGGACTCATCTGAGGTCCTCCATGGGAGGCACTGGTCAAGGCTTTAAAAAAACCCCACGCATTAAGTAGGTGTCCAATCCATAACCATCTCTTGAGGACAGCCTGAGCACCAAGCAGTTCCCCTGCACCTCTGTCCCCTTGGTTTTGCAGCTGAACTCTGCTGTTTCTTTAAGATGCAAAATGGATCCCTTGAGCTCACATTTTGGGGCTGAAGATAAGTTAAAAATAATGAAGAACGACCTTTAGCCTTTTTCAACTTTTTCAGTTGTGTGTCTCACCTGGCTGTTGGTACTGCTGACTGTGCTCGTAGCAGTGACGTGTGGTGGTTTACACAGAGGGAGGAAGGCAGTTTTCCTTCTGATAGATGAATATGAGTAATGTCACTTGAATTTGGAAGACAAAAAAACAGTGAGGGAGGAAGCAGGATTCTAAAGGAATCTCATTGTTTATACTGTGTGTAGCATTTTGAACAGGTAGAGTTGTTGAGTACTGGATAGGCTTCAATTGGTCTTTACTGCTTTGGCCATGATGTCCTTCCAGCAGTGCCTGCTGGCTTCCCACATTTGCAGTATTCACTCTTGCACAGCTGCTTTTAAGCTTTCCAACTTGGTGCACTCTGAGAACAAAACTCAGATGTAAATGCTTCTACTTGTCACTTTCTTTTTTTCCTGTCTCATTCCCAGAAAAGCATCAGGCTGAAAATGCAGTTCAGCCTTTTGTCATTCTTGCTAGGTCTTGTCCTCTTTATTCTGTGCAGCTGCCTTTAACATCAGATTGATAATGCTGCATGTGCACCTCTTGTTCCAGCTTACACAGGGGAATACAATACCACTCACTACAATTTCCCAGCTGCCTCCAAGGGGGTGGCGGGGAGAATGTTGAGGTGGCTTGAGCTTGCTTTGAAAACTGCTGGAGTAGGTGCTGAGAAGTAGAGACTTTAACTGTTAGGACTTGCAAGTTCTCTGTTTGAAATACTGAATTCAGAGCAACTTCCCAAAGTTGGTTTGTTCAGCTAAAAACTACCACTGCAATCCCAGTACCCTACTACATCTCTCTTGATCTCTAAACTAAGTCCATGTGACAAGTATGGAATTTGGCCAGTTTTACCTCTGTTCCTAAAGCTGCTAGCAAGCATGCTGGAAATGGCTGGGAAACTTGGAACAGAAGATCCTTGTGGGTTTGTCCAGCCAGCCTGAAACAGGGAAGAAAATTAAGCTGCTGTAATGCCAAAGGATCTGCCAGAACCGAATCTCAGAGAACAAGGGGTTAGCGTGCCTGTAAAACTCCCCCAAAACAATGTTCTGTAAGTAGGATTGTGCCTTCTTTGGAATAGTTTTTGGTTTGACAGCCGGCTGTGGGCAGCAGCGAGACTCCGGATTCTTTCCTTGGCTTTGGAAAAGAGGGTCTGCAGCCTTTTCTGATGAGACTCTCATGCCACAAGTGACTATTGCAAGAAGCTATTGTCTTCTAGGCTTGGATTTAAGTCAGTGCCATAATGTAGCTGGGAAAATTTGGGGTGGAAGGCCTGAAGGTGTTTGCTGTGGTGTTTGCAGGCCTCCGGAGTACAAGTGGCCGATGAGGTGTGCCGTATCTTCTACGACATGAAAGTGCGGAAGTGCTCCACGCCAGAGGAAGTCAAGAAGAGGAAGAAGGCTGTCATCTTCTGCCTCAGTCCAGACAAAAAGTGCATTATTGTGGAGGAAGGCAAAGAGATTCTGGTGGGAGATGTCGGAGTGACAGTCACCGACCCTTTCAAGCACTTTGTGCAGATGCTTCCCGAGAAGGATTGCCGCTATGCCTTGTATGATGCAAGCTTCGAGACCAAGGAAGCCAAAAAAGAAGAGCTGATGTTTTTCTTGTGGTAAGCCACCTTCCCCAACTCTGTCATTCCTAACATGCAGTCCAGGCACTGTGGGTGATGTCTCTGAGCATTTGTATTGCTCAGGCTGGGAAAATGGCAGGCTTAAAGTGAGCTGGGCAGCCTGATGCCTGTATTCTGAGCCATGAGATGTTCCACTTGTCCATGCCGGGTAGGATGCTGCTTCTGTCTGGGCTGGATAATCGAGTGTCACTAATTTCACTCTCTGTGGTGTCTCCCACTAGGGCACCAGAACAAGCACCTCTCAAAAGTAAGATGATCTACGCAAGCTCCAAGGATGCAATCAAAAAGAAGTTTCAAGGTACGTAATGCAGCTAATGCTCCTAACTCTGCTGTGTCCCTGGAGTACACAACAAGGCTTAATTAGTTTAGGTTTTGGGGGTTGTTTTGTTGTTGTTGTTTTTTTGAGATACTAGTGAGAGGTGAACTGTTACGTGACAGAGCTAAAATGAGCTCTGGCTCAAATTTACATTATCTGACAAAGTTGCAGAGGCACTAGAACAGTGCTGGGGACAAGAGCAGGTTTTGCAATGTGTGATGTACCATGTGGAGCAGCACATCTGCACCATACAGGCTAGAAACCATGACATTCATAACACAAAGCTGGATTTTGTGCAGAGCTGCCTCACTGGCAGAGCACTTTCATCCCTGTGTCTGTTAAAATGCACAGTCTCATAAACTTACTGTGCTGTAGTAAATCAGTCTGGCTTACACCCAGGTAGCACTCTTCAGCTCCTCAGGCTGCACTGGGCCAAAATCTTACACTGTGCAAGGCTGACAGGATCATTGTGCAGCAGTGCCAGCCTTCACAGGATGGCTTGCATAGGGATTGGAACTGCCCTGGGAGACTGTTGTGTGCTGCACACGTGGAAGTTGAGAAAAAGAAATCCTGAAGAAATTCTGCTTTTCACCATGGAAGGCAGGCATGGGTTGGGCTCCCCATCCTTAAAAAGGAAAAGAAAGCACTGTTGGTTGCTTAGCCCAGCTCTCAGTCTCTGCCTCTCAGGTTCTCAGTGTGATGCTTTCAGCCACCTCTGCAGAGCCAGCAGGAGCTGAGTGAGCCCTCTCCGTGTGCTTGCCTGGAGCTCCCTCCCCTGCTGTATCCAGGGCAGCACAAGAAATGAGGGATTCACTCTAAGAGGCTGCCATGAAAGGCCAACAGTCTGAGCACTGAGCTAGTGACAAATTTCTCCCTGCATGTCCCTACAGTGACATTTGGTGTGCAGCCAGATGTCTCCTGAGACATGTCAGGGAAAAACGGTCAAATTCCCTAAGCTAAGGCACGACTTGTCTGCTTGAGTGACTGGATTGCTGCTTCTAATATTACTACCAGGTATGTTTCTTTGATTGCTTACCAGCATGTTGAAATACTGCATTATTGAGTGTTTTGCCTCTTTTTTTAGGCATAAAGCATGAATGCCAAGCAAATGGGCCAGAGGACCTGAACCGAGCTTGCATTGCTGAGAAGCTAGGAGGCTCCCTAGTCGTAGCTTTTGAAGGAAGTCCCGTGTAGATGTCATACAGTGCCACAACTCTACAAGCATTCCATGTTTTAATAGATCAGTTATATAAAGCAAACATTCTAGGCAAGGGTTTCACTAACAGTAGGGAAGCTGTCTTGTAGAATAAAGTAGATTTTGGAGATGTAGCTCGTATGTACAAATGACCCTAAATAAATGAAATTAAGGATTTATCTTGGTGTATTAATATTTGCATTGGTTGTCCAGCCCAGTTCTGTCCCCAATGGATTAACACTAAAGGTCTCCAAAAATTTGAGCAGTGTATCATGAAAGGTGGAGAGGTGAGAACGATCTGGTTCCTGTTCTTGCTTTTCTAAATAGTAACAAGCGAAATTCAAAAACTTTTCCCCTGTAACCATTTAAGATAAAACCTGTAGTTAAACTTCAGCTAAAGCAACCTGTTAGCACAAAAACTGGGTTAAATTCTTAGTGCTTGCAGTTGCAGAGCTGTACTAAAAAAGCCTAATTATGAAGCTAGACATAAAACAGACACACTTTTTTTGGAGAAGTAGTCCTAATCCACTCTCTTGTAAACTCACGGTGCAGTACTAATATTTAAAGGTTCACTTGTTCTGTAGGTTCAATTTTCTTGTTATGAAGTGTCTTGAGGTCTCTTTCCTCCTGAGTGATTCTATAGAAATTGCTTTTTCTGTTGACATAGTTTAATTTAGAACTACCTTTCTCTAATATAGACTTACTAGTGGATCAGATGCTTCTGAGGCTTTTATAAATGCAGGTTCTTGTATCAGAGCTCTCCGGTTATGGGTAGTAAAATGAAAAGGAACCACAACTTAAAAAATGGTATTTTCAGCCCCAGTCTTTGGTCACTTGGTCCATTTGTCCATAATTAATATTGATTTAACTTAGTAGAACCAATCAGCCTGACTAATATGGCTTGATCTGGGCTTTTTGTCTGTTAGCTTCTTTAATTCTGTAGAAATGCATGGAAATATCACCTACTAGAAAGTTTGACCTGAAATGCCTTTTGTATGGGGGTTAGAGAACATTCCTGTGCCAGCTACAGAGATCTTAAAAGCTTCCATGTTTCATCAGTGGTTGATTAAAGCTGTTTCCTTTGTGTAATGTGTACATGGGAGTTGCATAGAGTTTTCTTGTATGTCTGTAGAGAAAAAGAAAAAAAAAACCAAAACCCTTAGCCTCCAGTGCATTACTGTGATATGTTCTGTGCGTGCCAAATTTGAACAGCCTAAATAAATGGGCTTTCCCTCCCCTGGGTCAGTGACTGATTCCTCTCCAGCCTCCGGATCAGCCCTCCTGCAGCGGGGCTGGCACTGCTGGATCTGGGTGAGCACTTAGGGAGCTGCTGTGCCTTCTGCAGCTACTGCCCTGCCTTGCTCTCAGGAGCAGGAATGGGGAAACAGGCTGGAAGGAAGAGCTGGTGGAGCTGGAGGGATATGGGAGGAAAACAGGTTTGTCTCTGCAGTGTGCTCCCCTCCTTGGCCCTGCATGCCTCTGCTTGCTGCAGCCTCCAGCTCCAAAACAGCACCTGCTGTGTGCCTTTAGGCTTTGGGCCCAAATTCCTGCTGACTGGGGGCCTTCCTGGGAGCCATCTCCCTGTTTGCAGTCTGAGCAGCAGGAGCCCGGCCGTGTTGTTCTGCACTGCCTTCCCTGGGAGGACTGAGGGAGCCGCACGGAGCCCAGGCAGTCACAGGCTGGCCTTTCCTCCCCGAGCTGTCACCAGCTGTGCAGGGACAGAAAGCTGCAGCATCCCCTCAGCTCGTGGCAGAGCAGTGCCAGCGCTGAGCTGCTGCGCGTGGGGGCCAGGGCAATAATGGGCCATTACCTAACTCAGCATGTGCCCTCTCTGGCCACGCTGCGTGGTTAAAGCCCTTCATTAAAGGCGGGCATTGACTGGCTGCTCTGACTTGGCACCCACGCGGGTCACAGGGCTGCGAGCACAAGGTTTTCTGGTGCAAAGGGATCCACTGGAGTGCAGCTTCCTGATTCTGAGCAAAGCAGACTGGCCTGGATTCTGCTGGGGCTTTTAGCCTGTCTTTCAGTCAGCCGGGGGCTCGCCCAAGTGGGTAAAGATCCTCGTAAACAGCTCCTCCTTGCCCAGGTGGCTGCAGTACTGATCTCTGTCGAAAGTCCAGGTGGAGATAAGGAAACCAGTGACACACTGGGAGCGGTGCTGCCTGGCAAACAGGCAACTCCTAGCCACGATCCTGCTGATAGCTGGCGCCTCCAGGCTGCAAGCATCTTTATCTAGCCCAGGTGATGCCGTGGTCACTTCTGCCTGGGATTTCCTTCCTTGGTCAGAAAATGGAGCAGGAGACACTACAAAAGAGGAGGGATCAGACCTGTAAGGCAGGAGAGCACTTCCCACAATGTGAAAGCCTTTTGGATCAGGGACTTGGGTTCAATGTGCCTTAGTCTCAGAGAGATAAGAGGTGACGCGCTGGGCCTTGGCTGGGTGTGGTGCCACAGCTTCAGCCGATTGGAGAGTCTGGCTGCTTTTAGTACCCTCACCAGGAGTCCCAAAGCGTATGGATCTTTGTGCTGCGGAGCTAACAGTAAGTCTTAATCCTCAGAGCTCCAGTGCTGTGGGCTTGTCCACACTGTGGGGTCTGCTGGCCAAACTTCCCCTCTCAGGGTTGTGTGTCCTACTTTTTGAGGGCATGAAACTCTCGTGACTTAAGTTTTCTCCCAAATCACCCAGACCTTCTAGAAAGGCAGGGCAAGCAGGGAGCAACAACATGGTGAACGCTTCCTGTAACTTGGCTGGTTCCTCGTGGGAGAAATCACTTCCTGACATGGTTACATGAAGAACAAGGTGAAGAGATTCAGGTGAGTGAGCTCAGTCACACAAGCTCAGCAGGACTTGCCCACGTAGCAGAGCTTGGCTGCAGCAAGAGCGGAGCAGCTACAAACATTTTGAAGTCCACATGCAGGCAGTGGTTTCCCAAAAGTCATTTTTGTCTGTTGGGCCTGGGAGAAAATGAGAACAGGAAATGGAGACTGATAATTCAGGCCTCATTGTAAACAGCAGGCAGTGTAAATGTAATTTACAACCAAGGTTTAATTGAGTGTCTTAAACTGTGCCTTGATAAGCCCAGGCACCCAGGCTGTAAAGTAACTCCAGGGATGGCTGAATCAGCAGAAGGATCCAGTGTTCTTATTCCAAGTCACTCCAGCTGAGCAACTTCTTGATCTTTATCAATAAAGGTACCTGCCTGCAGTGCAGGGGCTGCTGTGAGTCATGGGCTGACTAACACCAAGCCTGGGTGGCTGTCCTGGAGGAAAGGAGGTAACTGGGTTGGGCACATGGCAAAATCCCACCAGCTGTGGGGGGAGCAGGGGCTGGCCAGGCCTCAGCTGCACATGCTCTTGGGCAAGGCTTGGCTTTCTCCTGGCCCCTCAGGATGTCCTTCTGCTTCCATCAAGGTGCCAAGGGAACGGCAACAGTACCACTCCAGGTGTAAAAAAAACTGCTACATGTCTCCCCAAAGAGCACTGGGTTTTTTTCAGCTTTGCTTCAGATGAACAGTCCTCCTCTTTCTTCCTAAAACAGCAGGTTCAGCACTGTGTGCCAGAAGGGCGTCTTGTGTCCCGGGGCTGGGGACACTGAACCTGCTCTGGGGCAGCCTTTGGAGCCCCACTGGAGCCAAGCTGCTCCGCGGTGCACTTGGAACAGCGCCTGCCCTCCCTCTGCTGGCTTTTCTGGGGTCTGTTACTGCTTCTCGGGGCAGGCCTGGCTCTCTGCTCTCTGCACAGGAGCTCACAATAAAGGAAAGAGTTGTTGCAAAAGCAAAAAATTGCAAAACCAAAGGAACTGCATCACTTCCTGGCACCTGTGGCTGCAGGGCCCTTCCTCCCCATGGCTCCTGGGGCCTGAGAGTCACCCTGACATGCTCTACAGCTCCCTCCAGCCTGTGGGGTGGGTGGGGGTTTTGTGCAATCCTGATAAAATGCAGGCATTCCCTCACTTTTGGGAAGCTTCAATCCAAGAGGTCAGGCATGCTGGGCAGGGGAGAGTGACAGTGCTGACAAGCTCAGGTCACCAGCAGCCCTTGATTCATGCACTCCTCTACAGGTGCCACAAAGTCCGGGAAGATAAACCCCAGGCTAATCCTGGCTGTGGGGCAAAGGTCTGCTTCTCGAGTTTGTCCCTCTGGGATGGGGAGAACAGCCCCATCTGCCCCCTGTGCTGCGAGGGGGAGTGCGGGGACACACACAAAGGTGGGGGCAGGGGATGGCTCTCAGCTCCCCCCTGTCTTGGCCCTTTCTCTTACCTGGTCCCAGGTGAGTCACACGCAGTCCTCCCCCACCCTTCGACATGGCCCCAGCAGCCACCGTGCTGAGGGAGGGACAGGATGTCCCAGTCCTGCGGAGTCTCTGTGTGCGGTACAGGGCTTGGTCACACACCGGCCTTCCCCAGGAACAAAATGGAAGCAGGTCTGCCCCTCATCCTCCTCCTTGGCCTTGGCTCTTCGGATGCACTGGAGGGACCGAGGGGCCTTTTCCTCCCCTCTCTCAAATGCTGCTGAGGTCAGCACTGGGCTCAGCAGCTTTATTGCGGGGAGACAGCCACCAAGCTGTCACATGGCCTCTGCCCTTTCCTAAGAAACCAGCTCGAAAATAAAAAAGAAAGGAAAAAAAAGGAAAGAACAATAAAAGAAAGAACAATTAAAAAAAAAATAAAAAAGAATAAAAAGGAAAGCCACAAGAAGAGGAGAACAGAGGGCTGGAGAGCCTGACAGTAACTGAGGGCCGCCACCAGCACACAGCACCCGTGGGGAGAGATTACAGGGGAGCACTAAGGTTTAAAGCAAGCAGGAGGAATGGCCCCTGTCCCCACCATGCCCCAACTGCCATGGCAAAAGTGTCAATCTCTCTGCCAACCCCCACACAGGGAGCCCAGCCCTGGATCATCAGTGGGAAGGAGTTGTTTCTCTCCTTTGCCTGTAGTGGATCACAACCAGGGGATGGCTTCTGTGACACAGCAAGCAAGGGGGGAATAAAGAAGACGCTCCTGGCCAAAGCAGAGTCTTTCTTCAGCGACCCCAAAGCCCTACCTGGCTTGCAAACGTAAAAAACTGCAACACAAATAAAACCCCAAGAAAAATGAAGCAAGGACAAGCTCTTTTCACTACGTCATTTTAATTGCATCGACACCCAGAAATACACGTGCCAAGAGCCACCCATCCAAGAGGGCATCCTTCCATGGTGGGTCTTACTTTCACACTCCTTTCACTCAAAAAAATAAAAAGGAAAAGAAAAGAAAAAAAAAAAGGAAAAAATATATAATTATAATTGCACTGGTTGATGTACAAACGCAGTCTTCCCTTTTCACACATTGGTGGGTTCTGCTGGAACAGGAGGGTGAAGCCCCAGCGCGTGCCCGGTGTGGCCACAGCAGCTCCCCAGGAAACGAAGAGTTGTACAAAACAGTATGAAGATTTTCTTACAAACTGCAGTGTTTACTGGTTGTTTTTTTGGGTGGGTTTTTTTTTTGTATGTTTTCTTGTAAGTTTCAAAACTAGGTTTTGGGTCACTAATGGCTTGGTATCTTTTATCTACAGTAAATTTAGCATAAATTTTTATTTTTAGGAATGTGTAAGGCATTTTGGTAAGTTAACTGTAAGGTCCAGGGTGAAGACTCGTCAAACTGAAGTCCCTTCCTTTGAACTGTCCTCTTTCCCCTGGAGAAGGAAAAAAGAAGTGGGTTACTCAGCTGGCTCAACCTTTTTCTCATGGCAGCTCAAGCCCCAAAGCATTTCACAGATGGGCCAGGTCCTGCCTTTGGGGCAGGGAGAACCTTGACCACCATCTCACGTGGTCCCAGGGTTCCCCAAAACCACCCAAATGGCTTCTGGCAGCAAGGGCCACCTTGCCTCCAGTTTTAAACCCCTGCCTGCTGCACACTGCCCCAGGGCCTCCACCAGCATCAAGGGGAGCGCCATGGCCACCACCAGTACCGTTTCCTGAAGCTGTTCTTTCAACTTCTTCACCATTTCTCTCTCTTTGGCCAGCTGGTCCTGGGTAACCTTCAGTAGCTCCTGTAGTTTGGTTGCTGCCTGGCCCAGGTCCTTTGTTAATTTTTTTTCTTTGTCAAGTCTTTCGTACATGGCAGTCAAAAGAAGGCATCTGCCTGAGCCTCCCTTTGCCGCCTGGTGACCTTCCCCGCTTGGAAACACCTCTGGCCACCTCGGGTCTGCTTCAAGCTGTCTCAGTGACCACAGGCGAGGGCAACAGCCAGTTCCCTCCTCGACAGGGAGAACAGGCATCCCCCCAAAGCTACAGCTCTCTCTGGGCCCTGGTGATGCCGTGGGCTAGGACTGGATGGTGTCCCAGCGTGTGAAAAGCCCAGCCCATGAGTGTTTGCTCAGGGCATCACACTCATCTCGGCCTGCAGGGATGCAGTGGCTGTGACCCTGCTGTCCCTTCAGCCGCGGTGGAGCTCTCAGCCCTCTCCTGCAGGGTAACCACGGGCCTCGCTCCCGCATCCTCAGAAATGATAAATCACGCCCTTAGTCCTGCTCGGACGTGACTTTTGCTGTCGTGGCACAGCCAAATCACCTTGAGATGCTGGGCCTCCTCCTTGTCTGAAGCTGCTGCATGTTCAGCCAGTCTCAGCTTTTCCAGCTCTGCTTGCAAGCTTCGTGCTAAGCTCTGGGCCTGCAAAGGGACACACTCAGTAAGCACAGAAGCCAACAGTGTCGGCATCTCCCACACATCCTGCTCCAGCCATCCCTGCGTGCCCGCTGGGTGTGTCCTGCTGAAGAGTTGGGTGGCACAGACACATAAGGCATTGCTTGTGCTGATCCAGCTTCCACCAGGGAGCAGCAGGAAACCCAGCTAAAACCCTTAAACCCTCAATGGAAAAAGCTGGCACAAGGCATGGGGGGCTGGAAGAGCTGAATTTGAGGGGCCAGTGATGCCACAGGGCTTTAGCACAGCTGCTGTAAGAAGTCCTTCAGATGTGGGAGGGAATGTCTCACAGCCATGTCTGAGGTGTGCACAGTGATGGGGAAGAGCCTTCAGATTAATTCTTCAAATTCTCGGGCTTCATTAGCAGCCAAGAACCCAGGAAGGCTTTGCAAACCCTGGTATCCTCCTCGCCCACACGCACCTCCTCCAGCTCCCGTGCCAGCTTTTGCCGCAGCATTTGCTCCTTCTCTGCCAGCGTTTCATTCTGCTCCAGCTGGGTTTTCAGCTGTGTTGAGAAGAGGGGGAAAAAAACCCAGAAATAAAATTTTAAAAATACTCAAGAAATGAGCTAGCAGGGACATCACCAAGAGAGCTGGGCTGGACAGAAGAAATAAAAATGGGAGCATTCACCACGGCACCAAAGGGAAATAGGTACCAGCATCCCCCCTCTGCTGGGAGGTTGGTGATGGCGATCCTGGGGCTTGGCTTGGGACTGCCAAATTTTGCTCGCTCCTCAGGCAGCGCCAGCTGGGATGTGGGATGAGAGGCACCCCATGGAGAAAGATGTGCCTGGCAGGCCCCCATGACTGGGAGAAGGCTCCACAGTTAACAGGATTAAAAGAAGAAAGACAGAGCACTGCCACTGGCAAGAGGTGTCAGCCTGGAAGGGAACAGCTGCTGCTAATGCCCTCAGCCCAGCTCCAGCGAGATTTATGGAGCCTCTGTAATCCTAATCCCCACTGGCTGGGAAGGGATCCGGGCACAGCTCCGTCAGGATATTGTCCCCTTCCTCTGAGGAGACCCAAGCTCTGAACCCCACAGGGCACTGTCACATGGCAGTGCTGGCCCAAGGGCTCGCAGCATGTCCTGCCCGCATCCCCCAAACCTTGCCAGCATGGTGCCAGGACAGAGGGCTCCCAAGGGGAACAGCTGGCTGGTGAAAGCCACCTGCTATGTTCCCTATGGGAACAGGATACATGGCTGATGGGGGGGGTCTGGGCTGGCTGCCCCCCGACACAGGATGGGGACAGGATGGACACAACACAGCTGTGACAGCCCTGAGCAGAGTCGTGTGCGGTTCTCCGTGCGGTGAGAGACGGTGACACAGCACAGGCACATGGTTAAGGGTCAGGGCTTCCACAGGAGCGGTCTCACCACCCCAAAATCGAGGGGTGCAGGCTCACTTGGCTCAGCTTGTAACCCCACTATTCTCCCTCCTGTATGTGCCTCTTCACCTCACTCAGCTGCTGCCTGACCTGAGGGAGGAGCAGCAAGCCTGGCTCGGTGACACATCCCTGTGCCACAGCCTTCACACGACCCACAGGGGCCTACAGGTAAAGCCTGCCAGCTTTTCGGCTCGCACATGAGCTGGAATGTTTGGAAAACCATCTCAGTTTCTGCCAGAGCAGGACGGGGGTACCTAACCTGTGCTGCTGGAGGCATGACAGCTCCCAGGGGTGCAGAGCACATGCTTGCACCTCATCTGCTCTGAGATGGATGGATGGGTGGATGGATGGATGGATGGGTGGATGGATGGATGGGTGGGTGGATGGGTGGATGGATGGGTGGATGGATGGATGGATGGGTGGATGGATGGATGGATGGATGGATGGATGGATGGATGGATGGATGGATGGATGGGTGGATGGGTGGGTGGATGGGTGGATGGGTGGGTGGATGGATGGATGGATGGATGGATGGATGGATGGA
>VZTD01010886.1:78392-90923 GCA_013397725.1 Rhagologus leucostigma | reverse complement strand
TGGATGGGTGGATGGGTGGATGGGTGGATGGATGGGTGGACACCCAAACCCCTGCCCCAGAGTGCTGTTGTGGTGACAAGTGCCCAGTGGTGGGGCAGCTGGGTTTTTCTGCTACACACCAGCTTGAGCAAGCCTTGCTGCTCTCCCTCCCTTCCCACCCCCATCACAGGAGGAAAAACAGGCAAATGCAAATCTCCTCCTGGGTCTCAAGCATCGCCTCTGAATGTGTCATCCCCACCAGGCTTCCCCATGCAATGGCTGTGCCTTCCTGCCCTCTCTCAGCCCACACGAAGGGTGCTGGCCCCACAGCTGGTTTGCAAACCAGCCCCAAGGACCCAGCAGGGCATCTCCCAGGGTCCCTCCTTACCAGGGCCAGCTCCTCGCTCTGCTTCTGTGTTTCAGTCTTTGCTGCCTCCAGCTGCTCCTGGGACTCTGACAAGAGCTGCCTCAACTGCCAAGGAAGAACAGAAAGGGAAAAAAAAAAGTCCTTTTATGCACATGGTTTCGGAACTCTTTGGCCTGAGGAAACTTTTTTATGATGCAACATCTTCCCAAAGAGGTCATGGTGTCATTACGTGCTGGCCTGCCTGCTGATGCCTGCTCAGAGAGACAGCCATGGGACAAGTCTGTCTCACCTGAGCCACAGAGACCCCACAGGCCACCCAGGAGCAGCAGGCAGCACCTCCATTCAGATCTCCCTGACCCATCACCTTGCCCATGGCTCTCCTGGCTTTAGCAGTCTGCAACCCAGACTGGAGCAACCATCTCCATCTGTTTTCTCCTTCTTTGCAAAGCTGTGGATCCCTGGGGCACTTCCCAGATGGCCAGGGCACTCCTCAAATCCTCAAAACGTGCATGGGTGGTGAGTCAGGGCTACAAGAAGGTGAAGAAGGCAGCAGCCACCACACTTACAGCTCCAACTTCTTTTGTGTAGTTCTGGCGCTCGGAGCTGGCTGTCTCCAAGTGATTTTCCAGTTGCGTTTCCAGAAGAGAGGTGTATTCCTTTAACTGGATTATAAGAGAGGAAAGCATGAGGGGGTTGATTGTTTGAGGTCCAACATATCCCAAACATCCTATGGTTAAAGCCTGCCCTCCCCAAGGCAAGTCAGGAGATGGGGCCTGACTCAACCCAAGCACAGTGAGCACCTGTGCAGAAACCTCCCCTCCCCAAAAAACCTCACCTGATCTGTGCTCTGCAGATCTGCTTTCAACTTCTCCACCACGCCTTCCAGGGATTTCAGCTGCAGGTGTGACTGAAGCAGAAAGGATCAAGAAGGACACTGAGCACCTTTGGCTCAATCAAAAACTGGCTGCTGCTCCACTCCCACCTCTCCCACTTCATGCTGCACCCATCAGGTAGAAGTCTGACATCCAAAGGGAGCTCCACAGAGGAGCTCTCCTTCCCAGGGAGGACGAGTCTAACACACACGGGCCATAAATCGTGGAGCAAGGCAACAGCTCTTGCCTGCAGTGTTTCAGGTGGCTGCAGTCAGGTTTCAACACCCGAGAAACCAGCGCTAGACTCAGCACAAGCTTCCTGCTGAAAGCACTTTTTGGTTTGGAAGCAGCAACTTTCCAATGAGGTGCCATGGACTTCATTATTAACAGAGGCCAAGCTGCCAGAAAAAGCACTTAAACCCGGGCTGGGTTTTGAAGAGGACTCCACAGATGCTCAAGTTTTTGCAAAGGAGGAATTCACCTCCTCTCCACCGAGCGGCAGGATTGCTCTGGGAGCTGCCCTAGGCACCAGACGTTCTTCCCCTCACGCACACCATCAGCAGCCACGTCACCCTGTGCAATCCTACACCAGCCCTCAGCAGTGCTGGCGCTGCAGGAGCCAGCAGTGGGCTGAGAAATCAAACATCTCCTGTACAACAGCTTCCCCCACCTCCCTGCAGTCCCAGTTAACTCCAAAACCCCATGTGATGGAAAGCCAGACCAAGGAAAATAGCTTTATCTCAGTTCTGCATCCAAGAGGGAACATTCTACATGAGGTGGGCTTTTTGTCAGCTGGTTTGGTGACAGGAGGGGTAGGTTTGGGGAGAAAAGAAAGTCCCTGTGTCTCAGTGTTCACAGCTGGCAGGAACACTTAGGGTCACCAACCAATTTACAGCCAACAGATCCCCTTGTCCTGGAAGTCCAGCTCCAGGAGCACCAAGCCCAGGTGTGTCACCAACACGCACCTTTTGGAGCTCCTCTTCAGAGGCTGTGAGCTTTGCCTTCCACACCTGCTCCTCCTCCTCCACGCTCTTCTGCAGGTTTCGCAGCATCCCCTCCTGCGGGCAAAGCCTCAGCTGAGCCCAAACCTCCTCCAGGCCCCACCAGGCCGAGCAGCGCAAGGGCTGGAAGCCTTGGCATACCCAAAGCCTCCCCAAAGATTTGGGCCAAACAACAGGTGACAGAATGAGATGCCTCAGGTGGGGCTGGAGGCTCCTAATCCCTATTCTGGCTCAACCTCCCCAATCATCAGAGCCCTTGCTGTGTCTCATCCCGGCACCACCAGGAAGGTTTCCAACACAATTAGACTGAAGAAGAGCTCTAGAAACTCAGGTTTATCCTGTTCCTCTGTCTCACTGACAAATACTCTACCACAGGGCAGCCCCCTCAACACATGGAGGGATGCCCACCCCGAGCTCACAGGCAGCCTGGGCTGCCAGGAGACCTCTCCAGAGGGATTTCCAGTGGGAAGCCAACACAGTAAAGAGGGCAGGAACTTACTGTCTCTGCGAGGATCGTTCTGTACTGCTCACATTCTGCTTGTAAAGTGCTTTGCGCTTCCTCTGCCTCTTTTAATTTGAGAGCTGAATCCTAAAAGGAGAGGCAAGAGGAGAGATGAGAAGAAACATGTGACCCTCCAGCACTCCCTCACCCCTCCACTTTCCAGCCTTCACTCACTGATGGCTCTGTTGTGATCATCTGCTGCTTTAGCACACCCACTGTCTTCTCCTTAAACTCCTGTAGCCACGTGTCATAATCCTGAGTTTGGGAAAAAGAGAACAAGGAGGAAGGAGGATGCTTAGATATCTCTCCTTCCCATGTGGAGGAGGCTCTGGGGCGGCTGAGGAAGCCTGTCCCACCTGCTGTGAGGACACGGTGACCCCGGGGAGGGCGGAGAGCAGCGTCTGCTTGGTTCGCGTCTGGAGCGCGTCCAGCTGTTGGGCCAGCTCTTCCTGAAAGAGGGACACACTGCAATGGATGGAGGTCCTGGGCACCTGCTGGCCAGGGTGACAACACTGGTCCTGCTTTTCTGTGCCTACAGGGCTGGGGAAACCAGCCAACACAGAAAACTGCTGATGCTGGGAACCACGAAAACGTCACTTCCAGTTCAATCACCTCCCAGGTTCCCCAACCATGACCAGTACCAGGGATGCACTGCCCTCAAGACACATTCTGGAGAAGCTTGCAGCAGAGGGGCCAGCACTGCTCCTAAGGAGGGAGGCAACCCAGAGCAAGCCTCCCTGGTGGCTTGAGGATGCTGAATGTTTCCCTTCCAACACCAGGGAAACACCAGGCTCACCTTTGCTTTTGTGGCAGCGAGCAGTTTTTCCTCGCACGTCTTCTCCACCGTGGTCAGTGCTTCCATTGCCTTCCAGTTCTTTTCCCGAAGGTCCTGCGGAGACCACACACAGAGAGGGCAATAAACCACACGCCGTGCCAAGGGCCACAAAGCCGCTTGCTGGCACTGCAGGGGATTTCAAAGCCTCTGCCTAGGGAACTGGGTTTGGTCAGGAGTCTTCCATCCCATGCCCACATGCATTCCTTTCTCCCCCATCTTTCCAGTGGCTCCACACGCCCCATTGCTCTGGCAGTGCCCTGGAGGGAGCAGGGCACAGCTGGACGGGGCAGGAGCTCCAGGAGCACACTCAGGATGCCTGCAGGGGACACAGGCCAAGTGCAGGGATGCAGGGTGGCCTCCACACAACTGACACCACCTCGCAGTAGAGGGATAAGGAGCAGAGGAGCAGTGAAGGAACCTTCTCAGGGATTGCCTTGGCTCTACCAGGGTAGGATCCCTCTGGCTTACCAGGTCCTAAACCTCCCAAGAGAACGGGGGACAGACATGTCACCTCAGGCAGCCCACCAGCTGCAGCCGCACAGCCTGCCAGGGGTATTCCTGCTCTCTGGCAGATGAGGCAATGCCTCCAGAGCTCTGTGGGGCTGAAGAGCCTCTGGCCACACCCCCGGAGCCATCAGCAGCTGACCATGATGGGTTGTCTGTCACTCACGTACGTTGTTCTTCACCTTCTGTTGCTCCACTGCCTCCCGCAGCTGCGTGGCTTCCCTCTCCAAGGCTGAGAGCTGGTTTGTCTTCTCCTGGAGTCTGGAAGGGCAGGACGCAGGAGTGAGCCTGAGCAGTCACCTCCCTCACGGGCAGCAAGCTCCCGAGATGGAGACCACAGCCCTTCCTATCCTGGTCTGCTCTGGGATCTACACACAGCAGGAGGAAGAGGGAGCAGGACTAAAAACCACAGCCATGGCAATACTGGAGTGGGATCTGGTTTTCTACCCCCTTACCAGCAATAACAAGCAATCAAGTAACTGGCTGGCTGTACACACACAACAAGAGGAAGCAGGAACCTGATGCAAAGGCCAGGAATTCCGGCCTGCACAACTGGGACTGCTCCTGTCCATGGCTCATCAGGCTGAGAGAGCCCACAGCTCTGCATTTCCAAAGTATCATCCCACTGTCTTGAGTAACCCTAAATCAGCACTGCCAACTCGACACCAGAGAGCTGCAGCTTCCCTCCACACCCTCAGATCCCCCACCTGCCCTGAAGGGACCCCCAGTTTGGGCAAACCAAGGTTCAGGTCCTTGAGAAGAACTACACAAGTCTCTTGGGGTCCCAGGACAACTCAACAGCTGCCTTCCTTTACAGGGATGCTGGATGCTTGCTGGCAGTGGGGGCATCTGAGAAATCTTCCCCCCATGCAGAGCCTGGGCCTTCCTTGAGGTGCCCAGCACATGGACAGGGACCAACAGGCAGGACTCAAGACACGGGAAACTCCAGTTAAATGCCAGGAAACCTTCCTGTGCTGAGGGTGGGGGAAGAGGTTATCAAACACTGGAATAGGGACCCAGAGTGCTGGTGAATCTCCACCCTTGGAGATACCTGGAAACATTTTAAAAAAACTTCCTCTGGTGTGCCTAGCCTTGAGCAGCAACTTGGACCGGAGACATCCCACACCCAGCACCAATGCCAGCAGAACCTCCTGTTCTGGAGGACTGGTCAGACCCCACGTGCCTGCCAGCAATTCAGTCCCACTTCAGAACAGACTGGCTTGTTACATGGGGCCACCACCAGAGCAAATGAACATCTTAAACAGCACTGCTGGCCAGGATTGACCTTGACTTCCCAGCTGGGCAGCCCCAAGCCTGCCTGGAAGGTGGGAAGCCCTCAGCCACAGGCTCAGTGCTCAAGGAAGCCTGGGACACATGGACAGCAAGCTGGAGGTGCCACTGCAAGATATGCACCTGGACCCACCTTGACTGCAGCTGCTTAATTTCTGCTTCATTGGCTGCCTGGAAGAGAGAAAGCACTTTGATTACCTGCCCCAGGCATGTGACGCACGTCAGCCCTTTCCGTGGCATCCCAGAGCAAAGACAACACAGGGACTGTGCAAGCAGCGTCACCTGCTCCCCTCCTCCCACCCCAATTAAACGAGCACACAACCTGCAGGTCTCTGTCTTTTTCTGCCTCCCGCATCTGGCCTGCCTCCAGCAGAGCTTCGATGGACTTGATCCTCTCCAGAAGCTTTGTGTTCTCTGAGCTGGCATCCTGCAGTTTCCCTTTCACACTGTCCAACTCCAGCAGCTTACTTTTAACCTCCGCCTCGGAGCTCAGCAGCTTGGCCTGCAGTTCTGTTGGAGGCAAGGGTGACAAACACCGTAGGGCACGTGCAAACAAACCTGGAGACGCCCCACCCTGCTCTGTCCAAGCAGGATTGTAGCCAAAGAAGCCTTGGCCATGGGTGCTTTGAGGAGGCACAGAAAGGGCAGGCAGGGATGCAGGACAGCACAGGAGAGAGGCGTTGCAGTAACATCCTGGGATAGAACCACGGACTGGCCCATGTCTTGCTCACACCAACACCAGGCAGCCTCACTCATCCCTGGATCTACTTGTCCTGCCCCAGCTGGCTCCTCCAAGCTCTCAAAGTCTCCACTCTGCCCAGCAGCCCCCACCATGCTGATCCCAGCTCCTCACCAGCAATGCTCTGCTGCTGCCCTTTGGTCTTTTCTGCGTCTGCCAGCAGGCTCTTGTAGCTGCTCTGGGTTTTGCGGAGCTCGTCGCTGACCTCGTCCAGCCTCTTCTGCAGCATCACCTCTGCCTCCCGTTGGTAAGCCTGCACAGCAGGAAAAGAAGGTTTCCTGGAGCGTGACAGACACCCCAGCCAATTTGAAACAAAGCTTCATGTCTCACATAATCCTATTTTTAAGCTGTGCTTTGGGGGATTAAAGTCACCCTCCCCCCCAAGCTCCCCCTGCGCACGAAGCACCCTGCGTTGTGCTCACAGTTTATCCCGTGCCAGCCCTCACGTTGGGAAGTAGACAATACCCAAATGTCTCGGTTCTGGGCCAACTCCATGGCCAACCTCCCTTCTGTAGAGCTCTGAGAAACCTCTTAGAGCCCTGGCTCAAATCGCCCCAGCCCAGCAGGGAGAGCTGCTGGCGCGGGGCTTTGCAGAACCGAGACACCCGACCACGTTTCCACACGTGGAGGAATTTTCTGTGCAATTTAGGCCAGGGAATACTTTTTTTTTTCCATCATAGAAAGCAGCAAGGAAGAGGCCTGGCCAGGGCAGGCGTTTTGAAACGGAAAGCAAAGGAGGAGGAGGATGAGTTGCAGCTTTACAGGTACAAGTGGCACCCTTGCAGAGGGAGAAAAATTGCTTTGCATGGAGGGGACAGGAAAAGGTAAACCAGCAGGCCTGGCTCTGTCCAAGTGAGGCTTCCAGCACCACCAGGAAAGCAGAGCTGCTCTGTTTTGTGAGGATTTAACTCAATAGCCTCAACTCAGAGCTCCAGGTGTTACTGTGGAACACATTCTCCCTAGCACCTTAAGCACACGACTTTAGAGTCTTCCAGCTAGTGTGATTTATTTAATTAGCATTAAGGTGTGCAGTGAGCTGACAGCCCTGGAGCTCTCCCAAAAGCATGTCTAGGAACTCCTGCTTCGAGCCAGGAAGGCAGCTCCTGCCTTCACACCAGCTGTGCTCACATCACCCTCCTTGCTCCTCACCTGCAAAAGCAGCAGGAGCCAAATGCAGCCCACAAAAAGGAGATCCACATCCTCAGGCACACAAAAGATTAAGAGCAAGGACATGGAAGGCCCCTTGCTCTAGGAACTCCTCTACAAAACCATTTTGGCATGTGCAGATAAAGGTCTCCTCCACCACAGCTCCTTCCTGAAGAGGCCAGAGCAATTCAGAGACCACAGCACATTCCTGAGGATATCCCTCACTCTGTCTGCTACACTGGGATTAATGCTCCCAGCCCACACCTTAGCAACATCCCAGCAGGATCCCAGCAGGAGCACTGTCAACATCCCAAGATGATGCTCTTCCCTGTGTGAGTCCAGCCTGCCTGCCAGCAACACACCTGTGTGCTCAGAGGCTCTGCTTGGGAGGTGTCCGTTCAACACCCCTGAAAACCCCAAACCCAGCCACTCCCTGCTGGCAACCAAAAAAGCCACAAGCTCTATCTCCTGCACCAGGGAGAGAAGGCAACAGGCTTAAAACCATCCGAGTTTGACAGAGAGCACCTGCACAAGAATGGCTTCAACCAGGGCATCCCGCTCCCCGGGCTCTGCTGGCGACGCTGCACAAGGGGCACACCGAATGCTGCAAGCTAACGGGGGGGGAGAGCAATCAGGAAGCCTGCCAGGCAGCTTCCTTCCCAACCATGGACATGCATCTCCCTCCTAGCCCTTCCCACGGCCAAGTGCATGGATCCCCTGCCATTCAGCCACCCGTCCCTGCGAGGGGAGCGGCTTTGCCGGCGCCTGCCTGACCTGCAGCTGCTCGACTCGCTTCTCCGAGGCCGCCGCTTTGATCTCCCAGCTCTTCCTCTGCTGCTCCTCTTGCTGCAGCACCTCCGACTTCTCAGACAGCTCTTTCATCAGCTTGCTGCACTCCTGCCTCAACTTGGCCAGCTCAGCATTTTGCCTGCAGCAACAGAAGCAGGGTTACTTCAGCCCACAGGCCAGCCAAGACTCTCTGCTGTTGCCATGGGGGGACACATCCTCCTGTGGGCCTGATACAGGACTTGACATGGTGAAATTTGTTTGCCTGTTTCTAGGACACTGCTGGTCCTTCAGGGAGGGGGCAGAAACAGCCAACAAATCACTTTAGAAAAGTCCTGTTTCAGTCACAGGAGACATTCCTTTCTTATGAAGTAGAGGACACATGGATCTGTGTTCCCAGACACAAGAGGAAGCACTACAGCTGGAGTCCACTCTGTAATTATTTGCCTGCTGTTAATCACCAGTCATTTCAGACTGTCTATAAAAAGGAGTGTGAAATTCTTCTACCTAGCTCCTATTTGTTCTGCACACACTGGGCTGGGCTCTGTTCTCTGCAGCATCACTCCCATCAAAAAGCCAGCTGCATTTCTTCTGAAGTTTGAGAGTATGAGCTCTCTTATTGGGAAAACACCACAGTGCCTTCTGATCCCCTCTCCCCGCTCCACTGCCTGTTGGTTCTGGCATCAGCACAGGTGACCCCAAAGGAGAGAGGGATTCCCTGCCCTTTCACTTGGGAAGAACATCCTTGTTTTTCCTGGTGCACCCCCAAAAGCCATTTGGCAAGCTCTTCCTCCCTCATTCCCTCCTCTACCTCCAGCTAGTTGGGGTGTCTGTAGAAGCACCTTTGAGAAAGGTCGTGGCCAAGCCAGGGTTTGCCAGCAGGCAGCCCCAGGCTCTGCCCCCCACCCCAGCCTTACTTGCTTTCCATCTGGCTGGTAGCCTGGTTGAGGGCATCCCTCAGGATGGAGTTCTCCTGCTGCAGGCGAGCCAGCTGCGTGTTGGGGCCGTTCTCCAGCTGCTCCTGCAGGGTCCGGATCTAGAGGAGCCCACCAGGGGTTAATGCCACCAGCAGCCCTTTTGCTCCCCCTGTGAAGCCCAGGAGATGAGCAGGAGGGACTGGCAACGCAGGGGAGTGCCTACTGATGCTGACAGCCCCCAGGGGTGTGACACCCCATGAGGATGCTCCCACGTGCCTCTTCTCCCTCGAGCACCCCTCCCAGGAGCACCGCAGGGTCTGGCCCCTCCCCGAGGCTCTCGCCCCGTCCCACAGCTCAGCCTTCTCCAGAAGGTCACACGTCTGCCACCAGCAGCCACCCGGCAGCGGCAGGAGGCAGGTGCAGAGCACAGCCTGGGGCTCACCTTGCCCTGGAGCTGCTGGGTCTCGCTGACGTGGTCCTGGTAGCTGGCCTGCATCCGCGCCTGCACCGCCACGATCTCCCGCTCGCGGGCCAGCAGCTGCTCCTTCAGCTTGCCCTCCACGGCCACCGCCTTGGCCCGCTCGGCCGCCAGCTCCTTCCAGGAAAGGAGGCCCCCAGTTAGTCCTCAGAGCCCAGGTTTCCCCATTTTAAGAGGATGTGGCCTCCTAGCTCAGCAGACTACAAAGTTTAGCCCTTTCATTGCTGCCCCCACGCCCAGGTACATTTAGCACTTACATTTCCTCCTGCATTTTGTTTTGGGCTCTGTGGCCACTGGATGCCACTGTTGTTCCATGTTGGGCCAGCTAAGAGAAAGGAGTAAGACAGCCTGGAATTTTATTTTCCTCCCCCAGGATAAATAACATCACACAACGTCTGGGGCAAAGCAGAAAAATTAGGCAGATGGACTTGACAGCCACCAAGTTCAGCGTGGCAGGGATCTGTTCCGCCTTCAACACCCAGAAAGAGGTGGAGGCAGGAGGTTGAGTCAGGGAAGGGCACTGTAAATAGGATCAGGCTCCTTACAAAGGCACCTTCTCAGCTCAGGGGATCTGAAACGAGGAAGGATTTGCTTTTCTCCCTGAAGGAGAAGAAAGCTGCAATCTCTTACAGAAAGGGTTTTCCCCTGCTTTTCCCATGGCTGCCAGCGGGAACTTCCCTGCGGTCCTTTGGGCTGGCACCTCCCCAGACTGGAGCAGGCCCAAGAAAGGGGGGCAGGCTGGGATCTCCTCCCCTTTTTGGGAAGAAAACAGCCAACAGGTCAAGGGCCCAAAGAACCCCTGGGCTTCACCTGCAAGGGGGCTGAGATGTGGGGAGCAGGAGGCACATGGACAGCCACCAAGAGCAGAGCCCACCCTGGGGATGCCAGGAGGGCCGCGCAGGGCTTACCTTGCTCAGCTCCCGCAGTTTGTTCCTGGCAGCAGCTGCATCCTCCTGCTCGGCAGAGAGCTGCTTCTCCTTCTCCTCCAGCTGGCGTTTCAGGACAGCAACGGGGTCACCCTTCTGCGTGGCCTGCCAGCATGGGGTGCCACATCAGTGGGGACCACCACCTTCAGACTCAGCCCCTCCACCCCACACGACATCCTGCCCTCTGCTCCAGGGGAAAATTCAGCTCCGCTCTCCCAAGACATTCTCAGGGCCAGCCTGCCTGAAATTGGGGTGCCTTCCCTCCCCTTGCAGCTCCTGAGGCTCTGCAGAGCCCTGGCAGAGCCCTACCGTGTGCCAGGTGTCCTGGATGATTCCTGCTTTCTCCGTCAGGATCTCGATGAGCTGCTGGGCCTCCCCCTCGCTGAACACCATGCTGCTGACCGTGGACACAAGCGTCTTGTAGGGCAGGTACAGGGCGCCATCCGAATCTGTAGGTGCTAGGGAGGAGAGAGGAGGGGTTGGGACTTCTGGGGACAACAGCAGAAATATGGTATCATCTCAGCTGGCTTCAACCCCACAACTGCCATCTCAAACCATCATCCACCCAGATTTCCAGAGTCACATCTGGTACCTCTCTGAGTGAGAGCAGTAGGAAAAGTGCTGGAGATGACATCACACACGTGCTCCTTGAGTCAGCTGTCACTTCTGCCTGGCTCAGCAACTGGTGCCAGCACCTGCCATCAGCCTCTACCAAACTGAGAGATTCTCAGCAGGAGCTGGGAGTGCTTTGCCAGTGCCAGGGGGCTCAGACGTGGCATCAGAAGCTGGACTGCACCAAAACACAGCCTTGCTGAAGAATTTCACTCCACGCAGAGGCACCGGTGACAGCAAGGTCATCTCCCACTTTTCACCAGCCAGGTTTGTTCCAGCTCTTTGCTAAGCGAGCAACGTGACTCCAACTCTTCCCCTACCCCTCTGCTAACCTGGGAAAGCCAGGGAGCATCAGGGACCATGATGCTGTTGTAGGACCTCAGTGCACATGGTCACGATACACAGAGGGTGGCAGGCAGTGGTTTAGGGGTTCCCACACAGTATCTATGGCCCAGTGGGCTCATTTTCCTAGAAAATCACAGAAGGAAAAGCAGTTTGGAGTCCAGTGGCTCCAGAGCCCCTGCAGTCATCAACGCCAGGGTCTCTTGAATACAAAGCTTTGGATGCTCCAGGCGACAAGGTCCAAAGAAGGAGGAGGAGGAGGTGCTGCAGGTGTTAGAGCACAGATTCTCCTCTAGAGAAGGGAGCCCATTCTGGAATAGGTTCCTCCTGAAGGACTGCAGCCCATGGAAGGCCCCACACTGGAGCAGAGGAAAGGTGTGAGGAGGAAAGAGCTGCAAAGAGCAGCTGTAATAAACTGACCACAGTCCCTATCCTCCTGCACCACTCAGGAAGGGGATGTAGAGGAGTCAGGAGGGAATGAGTGAAGTTAAGCCTGGGAATAAGGGGCGGGGGGGGGAAGTGTTGTTTTAATTTTGTCTCTGTTTCTCATCTACTTTAATTGGAAATAAATTACTTTTCCCCAAGTCGAGTCTGTTTGGCCAGTGACAGTAACTGCTGAGCGATCTCTGGTAGATCCATTTGGGATGGCAGCGCCAAGCCCTGGCAGCAGCCGCGTCTGTGGCCCCAGCCACAGCCACTTCCCAGCAGCTCGGCCGGGGCAGCTCCACCCCCTTGTGCAACCGGGGCCCGAGGCTTGGCTCACACTTTCCTCATGCTGGCAACTGCAGGGCTGCAGGACAGCACGCGGCATCCCCCGGCTCAGCCCTGCTGCGTGCAGGAACACACCAAGCGGAATTCCGCCCCTCCACTCCAGGTGGAGTCGCGGGAGGGAGCTTTGGAGAAGGCAGCCACTGTGCGAACCCCACCCTGCAGCTGGCACATGGAGCCAGGGCAGCCTGCCGGGCTGTGGCACAGGGACACGGTGCTGACACCGAGCCCAGGCTGTGGCACAGGGACACGGCGCTGACCCCGAGCCCGGGCTGTGGCACAGGGACGCAGGGCTGACACCGAGCCCGGGCTGTGGCACAGGGACACGGCGCTGACACCGAGCCCGGGCTGTGGCACAGGGACACGGCACTGACACCGAGCCCGGGCTGTGGCACAGAGACACGGCGCTGACCCCGAGCCCGGGCTGTGGCACAGGGACACGGCGCTGACACCGAGCCCGGGCTGTG
>VZTD01010886.1:0-70409 GCA_013397725.1 Rhagologus leucostigma | reverse complement strand
CCGCGGACCTTTGCCCCCGGGCTGAGCTGCCGGGGATCGCTGTGCGCCGGCCGTGGCTGCCCCCGCCGGCCTTGCCCGGGGTGTCAGCGTCACTCCTGGGGCACAGCGGGGAGAGGGTGCGTGGGGAATCCGGGGAGCTCCCAGCCAGCGGTGGGGGTGCTGCTCCACGCTGGGGACCCTCCTCAAGGGCTGGGTGTGGGCACCACGGAGCAGATTGGACCCGAAAGATGCCGGGCCCCAGCGGGAGCCTTTTTTTCGGGGTCTGCAAACGCTGTGTGGTCAAACAGTGCTGGGACTGGCCCATCACCCACCAGCTTGCGGGTCCCAGGACAGGGAGAAAGCTGTGGCCACGATGGCCAGTGCCAGCCAGGATGGTCTCTGTCCTCTTGGCACATGCCTTCCGTGAGTCTCCTGGCCTGGTTGTGACTTCCCATGGCAAGGTTTGTCACACAAGTGCCTGTTCGCACCAGAGGGAGTTTGCTATCTGGAGGTGATTTGGATGCAACAGTACCTTGGAAATTAAAAATCAAGGGTCAGAAGGGACTCCCTTCATGTCAGAACCGACCGCTAGGCTGAACCACTGGAGAAGAGCCAGAGCATCCTCAGGAGATGCTGCACCCTGCCAGCCTGCAATAAAAACGTGAGAACCATCTCAGGCCCATCTCCCCAGGAACACGCATCCAAAAACAACCAAGCCCCTGGACACTCAACGAAGCAGGAGTGTGAGGGTTGGCAAAGAGGGCTGGTCTGACAGAGCAGAGGTTTGCTGCCTACTCTGTAACACACAGGTGGCCTTGGCTACACTTTTTATCCCAAAACAGATGAAAGGTCTGGTCTTGCATGGGAATATGTCTCCCATGCCTCCACATCTTCAGCCAAGCTCAGAGCCTCTTTCCCTACCCTGCATTCTCCTTGGCCACACTGTGGTGCACAACCAAGCTTCTGCACTGGCTGTGGAGTAAGAAAGGAATCTATTAAAAAAGTGTCTGTGAGGGACAGGCTCCCACAGCTCAGCACAGGCTGTTGGGACCTTCCAGCCTCCTGGCTGGGCACATCAACATTAATTGTGTTTCAGTGGCCAGATCTTCTCAGGGGGGTGGCCACTGGGGCTGCTCTCAGTGGTGGGATTTACATCAGCTGCCACTGGATCATCACCCCTGCACGGAGAACAAGCCGTGCTATTGAGGCCAGGCTGGGGAGGGCAGCAGGTCCTGCCCGCAGCCTGGTACATCTCGACACAACTGCAAGGGGAGAATAAGTGACTGTTTCATGAGGGTTGGTGTGGTGGGAGAAGAGGAGAAATATGCTCGTGGAGAAACATTTCAGCTAATTATGATAACACAGCTTCTGCAGGCGGACCTGAAGTAGGCACAAACACTTCTCGGCACTCAGGAGAACTTGGAGGCTCTTTTGGGTTTTCTTTCGGGGCAGGGCAGGGCGCCCCACTTCGAGCAGGACCTGGGCTGGGAAAACCCATGATGGCCATGACACCTCCAGGCAAAGGCATAAGGGTTTGGGACCCATCTCTGCCTCAGTCTACCTGGGATCATCAACTCATTAAACTCCCCCAAGACCTTCTCCAAACCGAAGCGCTTGGATGCAGGAGTGCAGGGGCTGAACAGCACCGATGTCCCAAGCCCTCAGAGTCCCCTTTTCCCTGGCTACATCCATGGTGGAGCATGCAGCCAGGCACCTCTTCCAGCCGCCTGCCTTGCCATGAGCATCCTGGGGGACCATGGGTGTTCTCTCATGGCGTGAGAGACCCGAGGCTGGGCTCTCTCGAGCTCTCTTAGCAAGGCACTGGGTACTTCAGTGTTCACTGGGGCAGGGACTGGTGTGCACAGCCCCAGCCAAGCACCCGGGGTATGGAGAGCTGGGCTCCCTCTCACCGTCTCCAGCCAGATGAACAATTGAGTGTCTGCTTCAGCACGGAACAATAATGAGGGCAGAGCAGTGGGGAAGTGCACAGCGTGGGGTGAAACCCCAGGCAGAAAGAGCTGAGATGTGAGCCTGGGTGTCCTCTGCCACCATGGCACAGAGGTGCTCAGGGGACCGCTCCCTCTGCTCCTTCCCCGGCTGTGTTTGGGGTCTGTAGACAGATGTCTGAAACCCTTGCTTGCCCTCTGTTCCCCAGCCCCTGTGTGGCTGGAAGCTGACTCATTCCACAGCCTTCTTCCCAGCACCCACAGTCACCGTTGGTCTGTCCATGGGTGTTTCCCCCCACTTTTTGAGACATCAAGTGTATACCTCTCATCATGGTGTTTCCCTCTGATTCTCGCACTTGTGCTGTTGATCCAGGCCACTGGGATAACATATTATCCAATATTATAACATATTGATTTCACCTTCATAATGAAGGCATTCGCCTTAAATACTAGTTCTCCCAACTCCTGCCCAGAGGCAGTATCCAGCCTAAATCCAGAAGTCTGTGTACCCTGTTGTTAAAACAACCAAAGTGCTGACAATTTTCCATGGTCCTCTTTGGTACTAGAAAGTTTTTTTTGGGTTCAGTTTGAAAATTGCTTGCTCCAGCTCAAGTTTTTCAGTTTCTAGTTATTTTTGCATCCACGAGTCTTTGGCTGTTGGTGAAGAAGCTGTTGTTTAGCCCTGGAATGGCTCCAAATCTTTCCGCTGGGTGTATTAGTTATCCTGAACTCCTAACCATAGCTGGGGTATTTTTAGCTCTGCACAGCAGTCATCAAACAAACGCTGCCACAAGGTCTGCAGGACTCCCTGAGGTCCCCCGCAGCCCAGCTCCTTCTGCTGCTCCAGGCTCAGTTATGCAGAGATGACCATGAAATCCCACCTGGGGAGCCAAGCAGGACTGTGACCAAGTGCTTTGTGCCATCCCCATGTGATCCACATCCAGGCTGTGGCCGAGCACACGGACAGGCACAGCTCGTGCTTTCTTACAGGAGAGCAGGGAGCTCTGCCTGGCCTTGGTGGTGCCCTTGTGGAGGTGTAGAGGTGCTTGCCCCCCTCCTCACTCCCACCATGGAATACTTCCTGCTGCAGAAATAAACCAAAAAGCTGGTAGGAACAAGAGCAGAGTAGCTCCTTGCTCCAGACTTGGCTGCTGCCTGCTCTGTGGACATGATGCTGCGTTGTCTCCTGGCCAGGCTGATCCTCCAAGCAGCACCACATCCACGCTCAATCCCTTTGAAGACTCTGGAGGCAGCCTCCCCTTTTTCATAAAAGAAGGAATCAGTCTGTCTGGCCTCCCCTTGGCTCCCTGGTAGTTCCTCCCAGCCTGCATGCCTTGCCAAGCCCTTTCTGGTCTGGGTTTAATAAGCAGCAGCTCTGCTCCAGGGATGGAAATTAGAGGTGGATGCTGCAGCAGAGCGAAGTGCGGGGATACGGTGGCAAAGAGCTTCTGGATCCCTCCTCGCCCATGTTTCTGCAATGGCACAGCCGAGGCCTGGCTTAGGAAATGCACCGTGCCACAGCTGGATTTGCTTCTGGAGCAGGGTGTAGCTCTTGCTCGGCCTCCTTGTTTTTCCACCTAACTCCGCATGGGATTGGAAAATACCACTGGAATATGAAATATGAACCAGGACCTGCAGGATGACCCCACGTTAGTGGGCTAGCAGCCAGAGCCCAGTGGGACAGCCCAGTTCCCAGCAGACACTAAATCCCTGTGTCTCAGCAGCTGGGCTTTGCCCTGGGCGTTTGTAAAATAACACTTTTCCAGGAGCACTCCTGGTGTTCACGCCTTAGATCTCTGCTCTGCTGTTCCCCTGTCCTGACAGCTCTGCTCTGTGAGGTGTCCCAAATGCTGGCAGGAGGAGTGCAAGTCAGGCAGTCACCAGAAGCCAGAAGTTCAATGAGTTCATCTTTGGGTCCACTGACGGCTGAAATATTGTTAGAGAAGTAGATTGGTAAGGAGCTTGAAGCTAAATCAGCTGATGAAGGGTTTGAGAACGGAACCTCTTTCTTTCCTCCCCAGCTACTTCCCATGTTGCCCACTGGCCTCATTGTGGCGTCCTTCCTTCTGCCCTCATGGCCATAACTGAGCTCCCATTCAGATGGAAGCCCATCTGAAGTTGGTGGAATATTGCTCTGGGCCATCTCAAGGCGTGATGACAAATGTGCTTTGTAATGGGGCAAAATGTAATCCATGTGCTTCATCCGTTCCTCCGTCCCTCCCTGGAGATGTTTTAAGCAGAACTTAAACCTGTTCCGTGGGAGAATTTACTTAAACAGCTTCAGCTCCACAGAGGAAGGGTTGTAAAGCTACAGCACTGTGACTCAGCCAGCAGTGAAGGAGTGTTAAAACCATCTGATTTCAGACCCCCAGATGTATCTTCTGTGGATAAGGCTTGACACCAAAGAGATCTGCCAACCAGTAACTTCATGCAAGCAGCTCCTGCTCTCCTTGGCACTCAATAGCCATGAAATCAGGGGCCCCTGATTATTTGCTCTGTGTGTGTCTGTCTTGTCGGCACTTGGAATATATGTCACATTCTCCTGTTAATTCTTTCCCAGAACTTTGCATTGTTTCAGCTGAGAACGATTCTTGGCAGGAGGAAAGCAGGAGCAGGTGAGTGACTGGCAGAGGATGTGCTGGACAGGCTCAGACACGTTTAGGGTGGCTTGAGGTACCAGGGATGTGCACCTCAGCCCGTGCCAGAAGTTAACATTCCCCATGGCAGGGAGCAGGATGCACCCATGTCCTGTCTGCTGCTGGTCTCCATCCAGCACATGCCATGGTCCCCCCAAGCCTCATGACAAAATCTGAGTTGTTCGGGGGTTTCCATGCACTGGTGACCTGCAGGGCTGTAGGACCAGCTCCCTGTAGCTTCAGCATCAGGTTACTCTAAGTACCTAACGTTACTCAGAAAGGGCAGCTGGTGGACTGAGTGTGGCTGGATCTGTCCAGATGTGAGCTCTGATGCTGCAGTGGAAAATGGTATCCCTGTGCCAGAGCAGGCTCGTAACAGGAAAAGCCAGCCTGAGGGCAAAGCAGGAACACAGCTAATTTGGGAACACAATGGTTATGCTAATCAAAACACCTTCCAGAGGAGAAGGGAAGGAAATTACCTAATCCTTCACTATGCAGCGTGGTGTCCCTGTGCCCAGGCTGAAGGATCAGGGCTATGAACAGCTTGGAAGAAAGGGCATTTCCATCTAGGCAAGGGAAAAATCCCTGGGACCTCTTCTCTCCAGACCCTCTCCATCCACCTTGGGTGGAAGA
Source organism: Rhagologus leucostigma (assembly GCA_013397725.1). Taxonomy (NCBI): domain Eukaryota; kingdom Metazoa; phylum Chordata; class Aves; order Passeriformes; genus Rhagologus; species Rhagologus leucostigma. Next base: position 65,215 of record VZTD01010886.1, on the reverse strand, counting down.
GAGTCCTCTTCTTTCCATCCCCAAACTGGCTTTAGGTCCAGAAAAATTCATGCTTCTCTTGAAAGTTTGGCTGGACACAAATTTACGTGACTCAGGAGCTTAGCAAGAAACTTCATCAGAATTTGGAAAATCAGCTGAGAAGGGTTGAAGCAGTTCAGGGATGTGCAGCCTGTCTTGCTCCACTGCCAACAGACTGGGATGGGGCAATCTCTGGCTCTGTCAAGGGAACTCTTCCCACTTCCCATGGATGATCTTAGCAGGGTTCGTGCTCATTGCCTGATGCAACATCTGGAAACTGTAATCCAACTGAAAACAGCCCAGGAAGGCTCTCCTAACAAGCCAGGAGCAAGCACAGCTCGCGGCTTTGAGAAATCCCAGGGCATGGCCCCAGATGGAGAATGTAAGGTATTTTGGGGATGCTGATGCTACAGAGCATGAGTAGAGCACAACAGTGCACTTTCAGCATTAAATAAAAACCCACAAAATGCCTCTGGCTTAGAAGAAAAAAAACTCAGCTGAGGACAGCTGAGGACAGGCTTCCCTGGTTGAGGCTCTCGCATGTTCCCAAGGCTCCTCTGCCTATTGTCCCCACACCTCCAATGTGAAACCCGTGTGATGCCTTTCATCCCCTGGCTGAAGCCAGGAGCCAACAGGGAGAAAGTGTGAGCCGTGTCCAGGGTCAGAGGTTTGGATGCACCTGGAGGGACTACAAAATACAGGCACAAGAGCCATGAAGGGAAAGCAAAGAGCTGAAGAGGTTTTTCTTCTGTTCCATGAAAAAACGCACTCTCTAAGTGGCATCTTTTTTTGGAGGAGAAGAACCTCTTCATTGAACATGGAATTTTCTTCTCCCTTCACCACTCCAAATTTTATGTGGCTTTCTATGGGGAAAAAAAGAACTGACGTGCAATTTTTCCTCTTTGTTTTTGTCCTGTTTGAATGTTTCTCCAGCCCACAAAGGGACACCTATGAAGGGTGGCACAGGTCTGTGAGACAGCGGTGGAGGGGAGATGGGAAGTCATCCCTCTGGTGTGATGTGGGGGACAGAAACCTTCACTCTCTGAGCTCAACACCACCTGGGCTAACACAGCTTCCACCCCACTTCTCATTCCTCTGTTCCTGTGCACCAGCAAAAAAGCAGCCAAGCTCCAACCCCTCTTTGTCTCTGAAGAAAAAAAAACTTACTTTAAATGTCCTGGGATCTGCCACATCAACACTGAAATGAATCAGAAGGTCTCTAAAACAAACACACCTAGGGATGGTTATTTACCCAGAGAAGCGGGAGAAAAAGAAGAAAAAAGAAGAAAAGGAACAAAAGAAGAATTTTTTTTTAAATTGTAATTTTTTAAGCAGTTTCTCTTCCAAAAAATGTATCTGGAAACCTCAGGCTTGGGGTTAAATCTGCGTGTGAGGTGGCACTGAATAATGCCAAGGTAAATCCTAGCTCTGAATTAGTCTCCTTAGAGCAGAGCCATGTACCTGCACATTGCTGTCCAAGAACATGCTGTGCTCTCTGGCTGCACACAACACTTTGTACTCAGAATCCTGTCTCTGAGCAGAAAAGGGATTTTTATATTAGCAAATTAAAAAGAAAAAAAGACCTCCTCTCCAAGTACATTTACAGTTACACCCAGGTGCCAGGCTGACATTTGGGCAAGGTGAGGGGCTTAAACCTGCTGCTGAACGTGGGTCAAAGCAAGCCCCAAAAGTTGCTGCAGCAGCACGATGTGAAGGCTCGTGCTGGAGTGTCAAAACGTCGTGTTTGGGACGTGGGAAAGGTCTCTGGGTGTGCAGGGGGAAGCTGGAAGTTGTGGGAGGAATTCAAAGTCCAGCTTCAGGTTTGCCAGAAGTATCTGTGTTGTCCCCCCACCATGGCACAACAGTCAAATTGACACTCCAGGGTGGTTGCTTGTGCCATCCCTGTGCTTGGCTCACTTTCTCCTCACGTTTTAAGTTCCCTGGATATTCCTGCAGCACCTCACACACCGGTGACTCCAGCCTGGCCTGACACCTCGCTGCTATCACCTTGTTTTCCAGGTGTGCTGAAACAAAACCTGCCCTGGAGGGAAAGGCACATCCCCAGCCACTCACACTTGGGCTCTGCTTTCCCTGAGCACTGGAAAACTTTCAGCTCACGCTAAAAGAGGACTTTTGGCCAGCAGTCGCCTTGGCAAGGGGCAGCGTTATTTGGTATTTGACAAGGGCCTTAAAAGTAAAACTGGAGCAAAGGAGGTTGAATGGGAAAGCTGGGAATCAGGTCACCATGACTCTGGTCAGTTTGAAGCGCTCTGACACAGCAGAGCCGTCCCGTGGACAATGGCCTTTGGCATGCTCATTCCTCCCGGGAGCTGAGCGTGGATCCCTCCCAGCCAGCAGAAGTGCTTCCCTTTTCCACTGCCAGGGGCAGTGACTCTTGTAAATCTCTTCATACGGCCTAATTAACCTCTGGGAATGGCTTATAAAGAACAACGTGTTGTAAAATTCAAACATTTAGATGTGCTGTAAGTGCCAAGATTATCTTTAAAAGCCCCTGCAGTGAATCCTTTCAAATAACAAGTTTTGGGGTCTCTGTGACATAGCAGCACATGCTTAAAATTTAACAGAGGGCAGGGAGTTACACTTCTCAGACTTTTCCTCAGCTGTCCTGGTTAGACACACATACATATATTTATACTGCAAGCTGTACTTTGATTCTGTGTACTCAAGAGAAATACAATGTAAAGCTTGTCTGCATTGCTGCCTCCACTCCTATTTGTATTTTAAGGACCTATCTTGACTCGTGGATGAGATGCATTCTCCTGAAAGTGTCACGTTTCCATTAATACCTAAAAAAGCAAGAACAGGTACTTGTCAACCTGCCCTAGTTCAAGTGGAAAAGCAAGTCACACACTTGTTTGCAAGTCTGTAGGTGTTACTGAGGGCACTCTCGTGATCATCAAAGCCTTGCTCAGCCATCAGCACCTGTGCTCCTGGGTGGAAGGCTAGTGTTTCCAGCCATGGCTCTCCATCGTCTGATGGGGATCCAAGCAGGAGGATCCACAGGTTCCACAGTGGCTCAGACCTGTCACTCCACCAGCCTCTGCTCTCCAAACTCCCCCCTCACTTTGGGTTCCTCTATTTTTAAATGTCAGGTCATGTTGTTCTTCAGAAGCTGCTAAACACCTACAGCCAGGGCTTTCGCTGGAAAATTTTCCTCATTTAATAACAGCCAACCAGAACATCTGATTTACCCATGCTTATTTATTCATTGAGTGTATTGGTGAGGCTACATTTGTTAATACAGCCAGCTGAATGTTCTCCCCTCCTCATGTGACCAAATAAACAGGGAATAATCTCAGAGCAAACATCTCTTCCAGGGAGCCCATGCCTTTGTGAAAGGCTGTCTGAGGCTCAAAAAGAAAGGAAAAATATTAATAATGCTGCCTGATGCTCCTGAAACTTCTCTAAGTGCACCAAAAGATTTGCAAGAGGCAAGTCCATGGTGGATCTTGTGAAGTTTTAGGATTTACGTGGGGCCAGCTGGAGAAGGGGACACCCAGGGATGTGCACAGCCAATTTTGAGAGAGCGATGCCGCTCCTGTACCAGCAGCTGCCGGGAACAAAAAGTTTTTGCAATCAGCCAGCGGGAGTTAGAGAAGAAAGCAGCCTGGCAGTAAATATACTTAGCAAATTCAAACAGTGAAAGAGTTCCAGGAAACCGAGATAACCCTGCAGGCACAAAGATCCTGATCCAAAGCCCACGGAAGTTGGTGGAAAAGAAAATCCTGTTAGCTTTTAGATGAAGCCCAAGGAAAGTCAAATAAGAGGTCCGGTACCAAAGAGTCTGTAATTCTTCCCAATTAAACAGCCGCCCAAATCTCACACACCTTCCCTGGCAGCTCCTCCCTTGCAGCTTGGCCCCCACAATGGGAATTTGTACACATGTCTGTACCTACACATACATTTTTACTTACAAACTGCTCCCCTGGCAGCTCTCTGGTGTCTGTGACTTTGTCACCAGACCTGAGCATTTGGTGTTTCTCCTTAAGCTTCCTGTAGTTACAAGGGTATTTAAAGATTTCCAAAGGCAGGAAAAAAGCCCTGAGCAACTCCAAAAGCAGAACATTTCCACGTAACCTCACAGTGCTCAAAACCAGGGTGTGGGATCTATGGGTCACGAAGTGGGGACCAGCATCCCACAGCACGGAGAAGATACATGACAGGAGCAGCCAGACGGTTGCCAGGCTGAAGAAGGCTCACTTTGCACCAGGGTGCAAAACCCTGGCTTAAGTAGGATCCTTGTTTTGGCTGCTCAGCAGCCAGTGGACCTGGCCGAGCACTTTGCTTTTAAAATAAAATGTGGGGGTTTTTACTTCGCTCCTTTTAACTGCAGTTGCCTGGAATAAAAATTAGCAGTTACACAGTGCCTGCTCCAGAGACCACTGACATCAGCAGCAAATTGTTCCTGCCTTCAGTGGGCTTTGAATCAGATCCTAAAAATGCAGCCCAGCCCATCCACATCTGCAATACCACAGCCAGAAATGAGTTCAAGCATCCCCCAGGGAGGCGGGGGGAAAAAAAACCCAAGGTGACATATAGGAAAAGAAATGTGCCACAAGCCAGCAGCTGCCTTGGAGCTCTGAAGGGGGATCAGGAGCATGGGAGAGGATTGGCACTGCTGAGTTAGAAGGACCATCGCCCTCTTAATACCAACATTATCCAGCTCCAGCCTGGCCACTCAGTTTCTCTATGCTGACAAGTTTTACTGCCCCTGGGCTGTCAGGGCAAAGCTAAGCAATGGTTTTCCAACAGAAAGACCCTTGTCAAAGCAGAAAGTGTCTTCCTGAGAACGGTATGTTTGTATGAGAAAATACAGACATTTGCTATTTAAGCGTCCCCTTCCTCCTCTGGATTTATAGCATTAAGATGAACTGGAGAAAAGATGAGACTGCTGGGTTTTTTAATTACAATCTTTATCAAAGAGCAGTTCTCATGACACTGGAAAGGAAATCAAATTGAGACTTTGGAAAACTTTTCCTGGAAACAACTCCTTTTTTTTAGTAGGGTTTCTTAAGGTGATCAAAACTAAAGCAAGACCTGCATCTGCTGAGCATTCCCTCTCTTTTAACATTTTAACTCACTGAGCCCTTTCAAACAGATTTTATAAAGAGTGATAGAGTTTTCTGGGGAAAGGACTCTGAAGAAGAGCTCCTACAAAGCCTTGCCTTCCAACCAGGGAGGCAGCTGGGCATCCAGCATGGCACAGCTTGGCTACCACAAGACCCATGGCCAGTGTGTGATCAAGGAAAAAAATTAATCCTTCTCCAAGGTAGAGGTGCCTCAGGTTTTCCATGACTACGATTGACTCCCTGGAGATCAGGTCCCCAGTGAATGAGGCAGGCACTGGTTTGCAACCCACCTGCTTCCCGCCCATCACGCTTCCACCTCATAGCAGAGCCAGTCTCGCCCTGCTTGCTCATATTTGCCCGTCATGGAAAGAAAGCATCCCTTGGCTGGCAGCAGGGAAAGCCCCGGCAGATGCTCTGCCCTGGCTGAGGGTAGCCACTGCTGGCTGCTGACGTGAAGAGGATGTGAGTTACAGCTCTTTTGAGGGGCAAGCCCTACTGCAAACTCACCTGCCTCCTTCCCACAATTTCTCCTCCACCACAGTTCACTCCTCACCAAATCAGAGGCAGCAGATCAGATCTTATTGCCCTGGCCAGCTCTGCCTTGTTTCGGTATTCCCTGGTCGAAGACAGCTCTCCAGCAGCACACACGGGTATCAGTAAGGCTGCTGTTTGTCTCCCACCTCAGCAGCGGCTCAGACCATGTGCCTGCCAGAACTTCTCTGAAGGCCAAGACCGAAGGGTCCCATCCCTGAAGGAGATTACTATAATTCCTTGCCAGAAGAGCTGAGTGTGGCATCTCCTCCATCTCGCCAGGCTCATTATTTCTAATGTAACCACCCCCAGAGGCAGCTCACATTTACAGATGTTCAGCATTGATGCTGCCATGGTGGAACCCTGGGCTCACTCTTGCTTTTTGAGGACATTCCTGCCTGAACACAAAGGTTTCCAGCTGCTTGCAGCATCTCAGGGAGCCACACCAGTTGGTGCTAAAAATCCTTGGGCCAGACCACCTGCAGCTACATCTCTGCCTCTCTGTAAGCTGATGTGCTTCTGCTCATCTGCCAGATCACCGAGGAAGGCCTGGTCTGCTCTATTTTCTTATAGTTATTTCCTCTTTCCCATAGGATTTTGAAGTGTCAGGAGGTTTTTTTCTCTGCACAAAATAATGCTTTTCCCCCATCCTTGGGCAGCTTAACACCTAAGAGTAATTCCTTTACAGAATTGCCTTGTAGGTTAAATCATGTGTTGTCTGTTCTGATTGTCATTAATAATATTGGATTATTATTGTTCTTAATATGTCCCTATGGAGTGTCCCGTTCCTTGGGGCCCTGCTGAACTCATGTGCTCACAATTTCCTACTGGAAAAATCAAGACAGGGATGTAAAAAAGGTCTGAGGGAAACATCCTTTCCTCCTCACCAACTAGCCAAGAGGAGTTGGCAATAAAAGACCAGTTATGGCTGCTCCCTGGTGCTCCATTTTATTTGCGTTTCCAGCGCTTGGAAAGACGCTTTTGGTGGGCACAGAAGTATTTTGAGAGGCTGAGCTTACAGTCCATCAAGCAGGTACTGTTCAGGGTTTAAAAAAAAATATCAGCCGCCCAGAGTACGCAAAAGGGAGGGACTCACTGAGGTCAAGCTGCAGCACAGAGCTTAAGAAGGAGAAGAAGAAGAAGCTGGATTTTCAAATGCGGAGAATTAGTCATCTGTGGACTTCACATTGCTGTGTTAAATTATGTTATTTAAGCCATTGTCTGAAACCAATCACATCCAAAGATCCTATTGCAGGTTCTCCTCATTCATGTCCAGCCTAAACACAGCTGTTCGTGCAGAAAACACTGCAGAGCACTGCTGCCCCTTTCTCCAACAAGTTCCTCTATTAAGAAAAAATCCTGGCAAAAAGATGCACCCTCTGGGGTTGGGAAGCATATTTGTATCAAAGCAGCACCTCAACAGCAGAGAATAAAACCAGCTGAATTCTTGTCAGCACTGCCAAAAGCCTTGACCATCACAGTAATTCCCAACTGGCACGTAAAGCAAAAGCCTTCACATAATCACAAAGCCAGCCCAAATCCTGGCCTCTGTCCATATCACTGACAGCTCAGTGATAGCAATTTGCCTTTCTGGAAAGAGGAAACAGGAGCTGACACACGAACGGCATCACTGCTGGTGGCTGCAGCCATCAGCAGCTGCCGAGCTCGTTCCCTTTCTCTGCCTCAAAGGAACATGCGCACCTGGAGTGGCCAAGAAAGCCAGGACCAAGTTCAGATAAGCCTGTGAGCAAGCAGGTTACCAAATCAGCAAGGCCAGCCTGCAGAAGAGCTGTGGCACCCTGCCCAGGAACAAGAGCACGTCAGGCTGGGGCAGGGAGTCCTGAGCTAGGAAAAAGAGAGGTCTAGGATAAGGGGAAGCTTCCTCAGAAACACAGAAAAAAGATATTATCAGGAAATAGTCTAGTCAGCAATGCAGCATTTAGCCAGTGAAAAGCACAGAAATGGTGCTGCCCAAATAGCCATAAGCAGCTGGCAGTATTGCCATAATTGATAAGAATTGCAGGTTGCACTCGATAAACTCAAAAAGAAACAGACGCTCTCCCACTGAGAATCAGCCCCCAAGAGAAGCCACTGCTGAGAAAAGCCTGTCCTGTACCTCAACACAACCTGTGCAGAGTGGGGCCACATCCCTGAGGTGTGAAAGCCTCAAACTCCCCTTCTAAAAGCACAGAAATCTGTCTGAAGGGCAGCCACCCTTCAGGAAGAGGGACCTTTACTGTAATAGCTCCACTGCACTCACCCTAAATTCTCCCTCAGGGGCAAACAAGATGTCACATAAAGCATCAAGACATTTGTGCTTTTCCTGCGCTGGAATGGCAAAGATGACTTTGGCCACCACAATGCTTCAGTAAGGAGAGTCCAGGCTCTGCTTGCTTGGCGAAAGAGGGTGTCCCCAGCAGGGGTAAATCACTGCTCCCCGCTGGTGTTCAGAGTGGCAGCCATTTCTGCCAGCTGGCAACGGGGATGGCCAAGCCTGGATCACGCAGAGGTTCCCCTGGCACTGCCTTTCCTCAAAAAAAAAACTGAAAGGAAAGAGTGCTGGTAAAAGCCTTGCCCCCAGGAGAGGGGTGAGTAAGGAGCTCTTCCATCCTGCCCTGCTCTTGGCCCATACTGGAAGCCCAAGTGGCTGCCAGCAAACCTGCAGCCAAAATCATGCTCATGATGGGAAATTCTGAAGGTCACAGATGCAAACAAATATTTGATGAGTTGATACAACGCAGCCTTGACCAGTGCACATCTGGCATCGGCGTGGACCCCCCTGTGCCACAGCTGAGCATGAATGCCCTCCAGCAAACCACCCACACTGTGTTTGAGCTGCCTGCTGTGTGCACACCGCTTGCTTTGTTAATGTTTAGACTTCCCCCCAGAAGGCCTGTCTGGGCTCACTGAGCAGGAATCAGCAACACGAATTAGCAGGAGACAAAGTGTCCACAAATACTGCTATTGTCTCTTTTCTCTGTAGGTGGAGGAGCCACGTTCCTCCTGGGCTTCTCCGGGTGACCTTTCCCTTCTCAGCTCACCTTCTCCTGGGATCATCTGACCCATGTTTCACGCACTCTGGCCACCTTCTTTCCTACCCTCCTACCGAGCTTGACCAGCCACAGCCCAGCTCCTGAAAGTATTTGAAGGGCATTGAGGGGAAAAACACATCGGCCCTGCTTTGATGAACCTGCGATGCTGGTGCACATGTGACTTCACCCTCAGGATGCATGAGGGTCCAGAGCAGTCTCAGGGTTGTACTTGAGCTACTGTTGCTGAAAAACATGAATTTTGTCCCTGTAAAGCCATGGAGGTTTGTACAAGATGCCAGGAAACACGATTTTGACATGCTCAGTAACCTGTAACCTCAGTGTCTCCTTGTACCCAGCTCTCTGTCTCTCTCCAAGTTTGCTTTGCCTCTTCCCTCTCTTGTCTCCTTCCAATCCCTGTGAGATTTCTTTCAGCCTGACTCCAAGGACAACCAGCAGCCTCGGATCCTGATGCAGGAATATCATCGCTTTGCATGTAGGCCTTTTGCTCCCTCAGGACCTGCAAAATGGGGGAAATATTCTACCCCTCTAAATTTTGTTGTGGGAGGCCTACACATTGCATGTCACGTGTTCTCACGTGAGGGAAACCTCCTTCACGACATGAAGAAGAAGGAGAAAGCATTTTCCTGAAAGAAGAGACTTGGTGGGATGGAGTTTATATCTTGTTTCGTGACTCTGAAAACTTGGGTGAACCCAAGCATGGATGTGCCTTGAGCGACTGCTTGCTCTGCTCGGAGTTTTGTGTAAAGCTAGGAGAGGGAAGTTTTAGGGTTGCTTTACCCCCTGTTCCTTGTAAATTCTCATATAGAAAGATAAGCCTGGCCATCTCATGGGCCAAATTTACTGCCCTGTCACACTGTGGAGAGAATGTGACCCACCAGCTTCTTCCAGCTCCCCACACAGCACCTCAGCACAGCTCATCCAACCACAGCACGAACTCAGGGTTCTGCTGCAGCTATCCTGAGGAAAGTCCGGTTTAAAAGGAATTAAGAGGATGTTACAGCATTTTTACAGGATTACTTTAACTGATATCTGTACCTCAGACAGCAACAAGCCCCAGTGCCCTGGTGAGCTGTAATACTCCTTGCTGCAGGACCTGGCCATTTATTCTCACCAAATCTCCCCAAACCCTCCTCAGCACTGAGGTGCAAGAGCAACAAAATGCTCCTTGGACCATTTTTAACCCTGGCTCAGCATCACCTTCCCAGTAAACCAGGTTTGCAACAGATTGCATTTGAATTCTCCACCTACGTGGCTTTTTTAATGCCTGGCTGCCCAAGCACAGCCGTGGGGCTCAGTAAAGCAGGCTTGACTTTCAGCCTTTGAGGTGGTTTCAGACCTAAACCACCTAAAATCCTGGTGCTAAAAATACACCTTGCAACTTTCAAGAAATAAAAAAAGTGGCTAGTAGTGGTGTTAATTCACCTGTTGCCTGGCTTTAGCATCCCCATATGTCTGCAAGGAGCTATTTCCTATTCTGAAGAGGCGTGTTCTCTTGTATCTTTTTTCACTTTTGGTATAAGCTTGTAATCTGTGATGGAGGGGGCATTTAAAAAAGCATCCTACTCTTCTACAGCAGTTTCAGGTGATACAGCTTCTCCAAGCCATACAGCTGCATGGGTTTCTGGGCAGAAGCCCGTGTATAATAACTATTTTTCTTGACAGCCTCTCAAAAATGCCAACGGGCAGCCCAGCACCAGGATTTCCAGGCTGACAAATGGGTGTGATCCCAACCTGCCAGCCTTGAGTGCTCTGGGGCTGGAGCCTCCCACCTGAGTTTGGGGCAAACCTTTCACTTATGGACCCTGTCCAGTCCAAAAATATCAGGACTAACGAACCTTAGGCAGAAGGAATTCCCGGGTTTCCCCGTGTAACAACCTGCCTGTGCTGCGTGGTCCAACCGAAGCTTGATGCACCCAGCTGCAGGGCACGAGGAGGACGTGAAACCTGGCTCAAGCGCTGGGTTTGTGGGCAGGAGTATCCCAGCCTGCAGATCAACAGCACTTCCCACACCCACCTGGGCACCAGCTCAGCACCAGCAGGACCTCAGCATGGCTGCTGTAAGCATTGCTGTTGCCACACGAGTATTGTCGTAGCACCTGGCAGCCCCGTCTGCAGGGTCACTGGCATACCTAGAAGACAAATTATTCAGTCTCAGCTGTTTCTACAGATTTAGGCCAAGTTCATCTTGTATCCCTCCGGGATCTGTGCCGTGGGAATTCCCTGCAGTTACTGAGGTGACACCACGGATGTGATGGAGCACTAAAATTGGCATCGTGCATCAAGGGCAGTGGCCCAGCTGCAAACAGTGTTTTAACATTCTTGCATTTTAGCTCCTAGCCTGGCAGTTCTTCTGTAGCTTAGTAGAAATCAAGCAAAACTGGACAACAGCTGCAGAAGGGACATTTTCCAGCCCTGCTGTGCAATAAACCCCACCAACAGGTGGGAATCACCCTGACATGGTGCAGCATAACCCTTGGGGAAGGAGAGGAGTCCACCAGCAGAAATGTGGAGTAACTCCCCTCCTGGAGACCCTCTGGCACTGTGCAAGGTGGGTCTCAGCCTTTCCCTCTGTTGCCCACTCTGGTGGTGGCCTTAGGTCTTAGGTGGCCTTAAGAGGCAGCTTAGCTGTAGAAGCTGTCTCCGTGTTTTTTATCACCCCGGCACGGCACCGTCTGGAAAAACAGCAGCAGATGTCTGTCTGCTGAGGCTGAAGCAGAGATTAACGTGCTCAGGGCCAGGGGAAGGCAGCAAGGGCGACTCTGGCCACTGAGTTTCCCAGCAACACGCCTTGCATGAACATGTGCACGCTGTCACCCGGGCAGAGGCAGCAGCAGAGAGCCGAGAACATCCCCTGCTCTTGTTCCCCACTGAGGTAAACGTGTGAGAAAAGGGTGAGAAACCATTTAGCTCACGCAAAATGAAAATTGATATTTTGAGAGATAAATTGTAAAAGCAATTGCTCATACAGTTGTCCCTGCAACTGAGAGAGGAGGCAGCTGCAGAGGGTTTAGTGGGGTTTTTTTTAACGTGAAACCAAGCAGAGGAAGTGTGAATCAAAACCTCACAGAGTCAAGATTTTGCGTATTTACAGGGAATTGCAGTACACAAGGTGTGCCTTCCTAAGTATTCCCCCATCTTTCCTGGGACCTCTGACACCAGCTTGCAAGACTTGCAGTCTTCAGCAGCCAACTCTGCTTTTGGTGACTCTAAGTGACGTCCAGGGACCACCATCAACTCAGGGCTGGGTCAGATCCCTGGCACACCCTTAGGGCACCTACCTCCCCTCTGGAGCTATCAGAATTAAGCGTCCTGGGGTCTTGCTTCCCTGTCCTGGCTCTTACCCTCTCCCGCTCCCAGTCCTTTCGAGGGATCCCGCCAGCAGAGCTGCTCCCCACCTCCTGCTTGGCTTTGCCTCCACGCCGGGGCCACGTCACCACCCACAAAGAAGGGCCTGTGCAGGAGCTGGGGCTCGTGCTGTGCTGAGAGGAGTCATAAAGCTCCTTTTAAGATGTCCAGCACAAAGCTGAGCCTGTTCAGCCGCAGGTTGGGGGCTGCTGCCTCCCCTCCCTGCCTCTGCCAGGCACTGAGTCATCGCCCTGCCATGGTGCTGCCAGCCCAGCACTGCAGAGAGCGCCAGGGCTGGTGGCCGAGAGCAGCAAACCTGCCCCGCTCACTGCTGCAACAGCCAAAACCTGTGCCTCAAAATACCGCTTCTTTCCAGAGACACAAATAGGAAATATTATGGAAAAGACCCAGGGAAAGGGGTGGCCACGTGGAATGGGGGTCATCCGTGGGGAAGAGGTCATGTGAAATCCTCCTTGGGTTTGTGTTTTCCACCACAAATCACTCTCAGTGCTCTTTTTGACACAAGGAAAGAAGTGAAGTTTTCTACCTGTGTCCTTTTACAAGGCGAGAGAGGGAGAGTTGGAGATATTCTCCAGTTTGCAAGACCTGTGGCTCTTGTGGTGTGGACTTCTTCCTCCAAGACCAGAACCAGGATTGCAAAAGACCTCTGCTGTTGTCTAAAGCAGCACAAGTACAAGAGACACACAATCTTGTGCTTGCAGAGAAAAAGATTGTTAAAATGTGGATCTCAGCACTCTTTCAGGTTTTTAAAGCACTTTCATGATTCTATGATTTTTATGACACTCTGAGCTGGCAGGAAAGCTCACAGGTCAGGGATTTTACTGGTGCCCAAGGAAGCGAGGTGCTGGTTCTTTAGCTGACGCAGAAAGTAAAGTCTGGTTCCCTAAGTGTAGATGGAGACCTCTGTAGAGATGTGATGCCTATCATGAGCAGACAGGAAGCAGAGCCAGAGATATGCACTGTGATTTCAATCTGCTGTCTGTTAAGTCATAGAAATATAAAAAAATAAATAAAAGGCAGGATAAAGCTGGGAAAAGGGTCCTGCTCAGGGCCAGGAATATGAGATGGATTGGAGAAATGCACTCCTGATTCCTTTACCCTCCCATTCCTGCAATCCAGGTACACACTCCCTCAAACACCAGTTAGAAACAACAGGAAACAGCAGCAGCCAGTTTAAATTGAGGGAAATAAGAGACTTGGAGAGAAAAAAATAAACTCCTTGAGCACCTCACCTGTGCCCAGCTGTGCAAGTTCGGCAGCTGGGAGCCTTGGGCACTCGCTGGTGCAAAGGCTGAGTCACACTCCCAAGGAAGTCCCAACTGCCTGGTTTCACTGAGTAATTGCCTGTTCAGATCAAAGAATTGAAAGCAGGAGGTGAGGAGGGAGACGAGCCAAGCAGCTTAGAAGTCTGCAAGTTGAGAGAAAGTAACTTCAGCAGAGCAAAAAGAGAGACTCAGTGCCAGGCAGGAGATTCGTCCTCTCCATTTATGTTTTGTCTTCCTGATTGTGCATTTTCTCTCTCTTTAAAATTTATTTAAGACAGGATAGCTTCTGCCAACATCACCCCGATGTCCTTCTAAAAATCTAAAGGCAAGGCAAGCACCAGGGGCCAATTTATAAACTGGCATCAGTGCTGCATGAGCTGACAAAGGCTTCCCACTCTCTGCCCCGCACTGCACCCAAATCCACACCACTTCTGAACCCATAGGTATCATGGGTATTCTCTGACAAAGAAGTGGGGGTTTGTCTGATGCCATGATCCTGCCTGGACTCAAGCACAGGTCCTGTTCTTCCCACAGGGATCACAGATTTTAGTGTTGACCTCCCTGGACACGCTTCTGCCATCAGCCTTCACACGCACACACACACACACACACACACCTCCTTTCTTGTATTCTTAACTGAATTAACTGATTTTTAACTGATTTTGCAGGGACATGGGCTGGAATAGGACTCACCAGCAAAGCTATTTTAAACCAGGCTTCCCCTTGCTTCCCAATGGTCAGCAGTTCCCTCCTCCCAGGAGGATGCTCTGCCCACGCAGCCCACAATGCACTGGAGCACTGAGGCACAGTGGGGAGGGAGGCCTGCGCAGCCGCTGGACCATCCAGGACTCCCAGCAGCTCTTGGCTCAGCCGCCCCTTCCCAGCCCCCAGCTCCACTCTCTGCTCAGAGCCCTGGGGATGCTGGCCCTGGCTGGGAATCTCAAGCTGCAGCCACGCCAGCAAGCCTGCCTGAAGATCCCTTAGTCCCTCCATCGCAGCCAGCCAGGAACAGTCTCCCCTGAAACACATGTGGTGAATCCAAGCTGGATTGTTTCAGGTGGAGCAAAGCAGGATTTGCCATTCAGTGAGCTCCTTCAACAGCACTGCAAAGTGTTGCAGACAGTCAAGAGCAGAACCACCAGCTGAGTCACTCCTTGCCACCCTCAATTTGCCAGAGGTCCAAATTATCCTCACTGCAGTCCTTCCCCCTCTGCAGCTTCTGGAAGTCACTACATGCTGCTCCCTGAGCCCTGGCATCCACCTCTCCCAGGCCTCCTCTCAAAGGGCATTTCCTTTCAAGGAAAAGCCCAGGCAAACCGTATCCTCTCCCTCTCTTTAAACACACTTCTGTTTAACTTCATGACCTTGTTGGGGCTGGCTGTGCTCCACAGAAAATCCGTGTGGGTATTCCCACCTCTGGGCAATGCTTCACCCAACAGGAGATGTGTGAGATTTTCTGGGGTGGTCTGTGCTACTTAGAGCCAGACACTCGGTAGGGGAGAGAGAGAGAGAGAGGGACAGAGGGTGGTTTCTCAGCCGGTTCAAACTTGCTGCAGGTGAGCACTTGGCCATCAAGTTTACATTAAAAGCTACATGATTTTGGTGGCAATTCTTTCCTTTCCCCAGCCATAAAAAGTGAAGCCAACCCCGCTGCTCACGGCAGTAACTTTTAATACCTTTCCTTAGAAAGGAGCTTGAATATGTATTCCATTCCAGACACACAATAAACACAGTAATCAGATCGGAGCCTGCTCAGGGAACCTCCAGGCACTGATGTGCAGAAAGTCCTCTCCTGGCTGAGCCCCTTGTGAGGGCCTGACCCTCAGCCTTGATCCAGCACCTGCATGGAAGCACTGCCAAGCACCAGTAAGTGCTCCTGACAGCCCTGTACAAAGTCCTCGTTAGGATGTCAGGAGCAATTAGTGAGCGTGCAGCAGCCGGGACAGACAGCACTCCCCACGAGGGTGGATGCTCCCAAGGCAGCTGCAAAGGGACCAGGGGACTGTGACCCTTGGGAGGTGCTCCAGTAGGACCCTTCAGCAAGAAGACCCTGCCCTGTCACACTGCCCTAAAAGCTGTGCTTTGCCAGCAGGCAGTGGGGAAGGACCTGCAGCTTGGCTTCCCACATAAGTGACCGAGTTTTGCAGGGTAAGAGCCACCCACAGGCACAGGTTTGATTTGGAGAAACTGCAAAATTTCTGTCCAGGCACTGCAAGAGAAGGATCTGCCCAGGCTTGGCATTTGCAGAAGGCACTGAGGTGAAGAGCTTAATCCTTACCCTATAAAGGCAGCTATCAACTCAGGAGTGACACTGCTCCACCCCCCTGCCTTCCCAGTCTCTCTTCAGGATACTTTCCTGAAGCTCTTTCCCAGATATAAATGTCCAAGCAAAGGCAACCCCAACTTCAGGGATGCAGAAACCTGGTCTTCTGCATCCCCCTCACCCAGAAAGTGGCAGAAAGTCCCAAAAATTCTGCCCAAGGGAGATAAGAAACTGCCACCCAAAGTGACTGAACCATTCTTCCAGATCCCCTCCTCCACCCCCCATATCAATCGTTTTCCTTCTTCCCACACTTTATCCCCCACCCTTCACTTTTCACATAGTCTCAACCATGCTCACTAGGGATGTTCTGGCTAATCACTCTGATGGGAGTGGGAAACTCCACCTCAAACAGCACTGGGATCTGAAAAGAAGCCACGAGCCCCTCACAGGGGTGTGGAGTCTGATGGGGCGAGTGTTCAGTGTCTTTTCAGTAGCAAAGCCTGATGTGTGGTAGACCTCACTCTACTCCTTTCCAGATGGTATGTGCTGCCTGACGAGGTTCCTTGGCCTACGGAGACCTTCCTGCTCATCCCCTAGGACAAGGAAATCCTCCTTGAAATCCTGCTTTTGGGCAATAAGCAGGGTAGGGTGGACCTCTATCAGCTCTGGTCCAGCTGTGAGGCAGCGATCCATCCACCATGATGTGCCCTGTGCTGCTCTCATCTCTTGCTGGCTGGACCAGTGTCTGTGTGCCAGAGATCCTTCCCTTCCCCATCATGCTGACATTGGCAATCATCTTCAGCCTCTCTTCCTCCTACTTACCTTAATTTTCCTTTCACTTTTAAGGATTGTTCTCACACCTTTGCCCCTCCTTCAGGCCCCAGATTGCCTCTGTGCCTCATTTCTGCATGGAGGTAATTTTGCAAAGCAGCCCTCACACGTGTTTTCGCAACAGGCCGACAGCCACCAGCAAAGAGTGCACTCAGCGTCTGCAGTCCTGGCCCAGAGAGGACAGCACAGTCTGTTTGGCTGCACAAGGATGACAGAATATATTGAAAGAGCTCATTAAACTACTTTGGTCATGCTCCAAAACATGTTGAAAGTCAGGAGAGAGAGTCCCCCATTGACATGAGCAGGGTTTGGATCAAGGTTAATTCCATTAACCTGGGTGCTTGGTAGCTGCTGAGCCCAGCTGAGTCCTGGGGTTATTACTGTGCATGTAAGCTGTCCCTAATAAAATAAAGAAGACAAACAGGCCACCTGTTTTAATCCGTGGTGTTTTATGAATCATCTGTGTTTGTTAAGATCCATCTCGTACACAGATGCATCTTTCTCTCGCTAGCACCAAGCTCATCCTTCCCTATGGAAACCACAGGCAGCTTCCCTGCAGAAGGTGAATTCCTTTCAGAGTTACATTTAATCTGCTGCAAGCTACCCCTTTAAATCCAGGCTTTTACATCCAGTTACTCCAGAGAATATGAGGAATGCCTCTGCTGGTTTTTCACTGAGCCTATTTAGCCTTTTTTGGACAGAAGGAAGCATCTGAGAGGGAGGGCGCATTTTTCCCTCTTTAAATCACAGAAGGAACACCACAGCTCATTCCTCATGTCCCAGCTGCTTAACTCTTCCCATATCCTAGCAGTCCTCAGCTGCTGCTCTGATGGTACTGGAGCCCCTGGCTATCCCTTTGTCTCCTGGTCTGAAAGCCTGGCACACATCTGAGGGACCCTGGGACACAAAGGTGTGGGGTTTTCCATCCTTTCAGGTCTGTAGCCAAGACAGTTGTCCCCATCCTGATCCTGGCATGCAAACCATAGCCTGACATGCAGCCCCGCAGCTTCTTGCACAGCAGGGGCCCAGGCAAGAGAGATTCTTCTCTCTCTGAAACAAGGAAAGAGTGTTTTTCCCTTCCTACTCGTTTATCCGCTGCCACAACAGCTGCTCTCCACGGGCTTACTGCAGAGCCCTCAGGCTTAGCTCGGTTTTCAAGAGCACTAAATTTGCATCCACGCCACATGACCCAGGCTTTAAGCCTGCCCACATGGCTGGCAACGAGCTCTTGAGTGTAAGTTTGGCTGCAGGGACCGACTTTCTGATGACCATAGCATTACTAAGAGATTCCCTCAAGCTCTTCTCCTCCTCACACTCCCATGGGATGATGTGCCATGCCAAATCCCTGGGCTGGAGAGCACAGGGAAGGGCAGAGCACCAGTTGTGGGGCTCCAATTTTATGTATACACAGAAGGTGTCCTACACAATTTTTTTCCTAGTATTTGAGTGGATGTTAAGTTATCCATACAAGCAAAATTAAGGGTGAAAACGAAGCAGATCACACCTCTCTGCCAGGACCTGAAGAGTGGCAAAAGCTGGCCACATTCTATAATCATAGATTCTGGGGGGTTTGTACACCAGCCTTAAGTCAAAGCATTCTCCAAGATGACTTCAGGTAAGCTGAGCCTGAGAAGTACTGTTTTAACAGAGATGGTGATGGAGATGCTCGTTTGGTAAAAGCCCTGCTCTTAATAAATAGAAAATCCCACATGACAAAGCACTGACAGCATGAAAATCTGACAGATGTGCCTGTTTGAAAGGCTGCAAAGCGAAACTATGTTGCAACAGTTTTACAGTGAAAGAAACAATTGGTTTCAGATGCTGCAAGCTGTGGGGACTTAAAGAATTCTCACATCTCAGCTGTGCCACATCAGCAGCTGCACCTGCACTCCCAGCAGTGGGGAAGACCCAGGGATGGAGCAGCACTGCCTGCTGTGAGACACGATCACAACCAGCCTCCCATCCCAGAAGGCTGTGCCAAGACACAGGGAGAGCATCCGAGTGCCAGGGCTGAATGTCCAGCATCAGGAACACAGCATCTGTGCACCAGAGCACTCAACAGCATACATTCCATCTCAGTTTTGCATGAGCAGAACATCTAATTTCTACCCAATTAGACATGGTTGATGGAGTTTATGTCGTCTCTGTGCAGGAAAACAGGCAGTCCATGGTCCAGCATGCAGTCAGTGGGACATGGAGACAGGCAGCTCCTGATGTGGCACAGGGCCTTCCAGTCAGACAGAAATATTTAACGAATCTGAACCAGAAAAGTGAGTTTGCATCAGTCATTAGTGTCACGGGGCTGGGATATTTTCTGATGTGGTTCCCAGGAGCCTTGAAACCACAGCCTGCAGCCCAGGGAAGGAGCACGGCAAAGGACAGGAGGTGGCACAGGATTCACCACGTGCCGAAACAGCACTGCTGCCCTCCCTTCATTCTGGAGGGCAGAGCCTTGGAATATGGCTATGGCAGAATCACATAGATGAACAAACAAATTTCAGCTCCTCCAACATGCTTCCAGAAGAGCCTAAGAAACTTAAAACTGTAAAAAAAACAGCAGGAAAAAATACCTACAAGGTTAGAGATACCCAAGATGGCAGGACAGCAGCTGTGCAAAACATTTCTAAGCTGACCAGACTTCTGCAGTTGTGATGGTTTCTGCAGGTGGCCAAAAGGACAAGAATAGTCTGTTTCCCTTAACAGCTTCATCAGCCCAAGGCCAGGACCCCTCCTCTGAAGGGACACTGAAGTGTGGTGTGCTGAGGGAAGGAGCTTTCCCAGCACTTTCCCTTTCAGGAGTAAAACAGGTGCCCCATAAACACTGAACCACTGACGTGAGGTGCAAGCACCCAACAGATTTGCACCTCCCCAGTCGCCACCATTTTTGAAGGATGGGTACAGAGCAACCAAGGAGAACAAGAGGAGCAAAGGTGACCTCCAGGATACTCTGGAATCTCCTCTGGAAGATGAAAACCTGCTAGGGAACAGCAACAGCACTTCCAGCTCTTCCCAGGAGTTTCCACACTTCCTTAGGTTCTAAATAAAGAGAGGCTGGAGACCAACCTCTGGCAGAGGCAGAGATATGGCTTAGCTGTACCGTGTTCCAGCAGGCAGGAATTGCCCTGAGCCCCACACTGTGCTGCTGTGGCCCTAATTACCCACTCCTTAAAGCACCTGAAGGCTGCAGCCCTCCTTGCAAGCAGGTTTTATTGCCCTGGTGTGGGGTGGTTGTGGCCCTGTGGCTGTCACACACGCGCCACTCCCCACAGCAGCCTGCTGCGTGCCACCACCTCCAGCCACGCCCCAGCTGTGACTGGGAGAGCACTGCTGGGCTTCACTGGGCTACAAACTAAGCCACGTGGGCAACCAGGCTGGAGATGGGCTGGCCTTGCCTCATTTAGCAGGACATGCAGACCTGACCTTTCTCCCACAGGCCAGGCTGACCCTGCTCACACTCAGGCGAACAAGAAGAGCCAGTTCCTCACCTGAGTCATCCCAAGGTGAACCCACAAGGAAGGTGACAAATGGGGAGAACTAAAAGACAAAAAAACCCTAAAAAGTCTTCCTCCCAGTGCCCTGAGACAGGCAAAAAAGATGGGCAGAGCATGGCTGGACTTGCCGAGACGGGGCCATCAGCTGTTCTGCACTGAGCAAAAAAAGATGACGAGCCATTTCTGAAAGAGCAGTATCCCTCCTTTCAACCCAGAAAAGCCATTAATGAAACTGCTACTATGCTCAAAAGAATGAGCACTTCCTGGGGAAGTGGGAATACACTGTGTGAAAACATGCAAGGGGAGGAGGCAGAGACGTACCAGTAAAAACACCGGCTGCCTCCTTGCCTCTTCGTAGGCCAACCCCTTCTGCTGCTGCCTTCCCCTTCACTAGGTCACAATAGAGAGTTTCTGACTCTGCGACAGTGTTACACCCCTCTAACCAGGGCAAACATGTCCCCAACAAGACAATCAGAAAATGGAACAACGTCAGACTCCATCTGGTGCATCATTCACACTCATTTTGGCCAATTCTGGGTGTAATTAAGGGTTTGGGGCTTCCTTGCCCTGAGATATGCTGTCATTACCTTCAAAAGCTGACATGCCGAGACAGCTGTATATTTCTCAAAACCCTTCTCTGATACCATGTTTGCAGATTTTCAGGGAAAATATGCCTGTACCCAAAACCCTACAGCAGTTCTTAGGAAGTCCACTTGCTGTCTCTGACCATGGCCACAATCTCTCAAGCGGTGTGACACCTAAACCATCAGTTTCACCAGGTCACTTTTAGCCTGGATCACTTCCCTGTTCTGTTTTACTCCTGGCCTCACAAATTGGTGTTGTGGATAAAAAGTGAGGCAAGAAGACAGAGTTAAGCTCGTGTTGCTGCAAAGAGAAACATTTGGCAAATGTTTCCCAAAGAAACCTTCTTTTGTTTGAGCGGGGAGAGGGTGGGTATTCCTGAACAGCACCAGGAAAAAGGCTGGAAATGACATCTTGTCAAGCAGACCCCAGCAGAGGTGAGCAGTGCATTAACGCCCAGGGATGCTTCCCTTTGCTTCACCATGGGAGCAGCCATCCTGCTTGGGATGCCTGACATGCTCCAGGCTGCTGCAAGGATGGCATTAGCAGTCCACACACCAACCCACAAACCAAAGGCTGCAGTGGAGATGTGCCCTAAAAGGTGCATGTTACACCTGCTACAGTGATTGCAGCAGTTTAGAGATGAAGAAATTAGGATAATGATTTCCACTGTGCCTGGCTTGTCTCCTCATCCCCCTCTCCCTTTAACACCTCCTGGAGTTGGATCAAGACACCATGACCGTTTGAAAACTATCAGACACTTTTTTTGGTATGATGGAACAAGGTACGTCTGGGTTTTGTGAGGATGATGAAGGATCCATCAGGAGCGAAGAGGATTTTAAGCTGGAGCTTAAGCCCTGATCCAACACACCACATAGCCACTGATGGGGCACAGGGTGACAACCCTCCCCCCTGTGGATCCAAAGCAACACATGATGGTACGCATGGAAGGGAGGGTGGAATTCAGGCAGGAACGGCCAAGCAAGGCCCCCGAGAAGTTAAGGCTGCTGAGCCTCAAATCAGAGCCATCTTCCTTAGCTCCACATGGCAGCAGAAACCTGCCTGTAGCACTGGGAATGTTGCTGATCCCAGAGGGGCCGTGGCTCCGCAGGAGTGCTGGCAGGGGCTGCCTGCCCACCTTATCCTGCCCCTGGGTAGCTGGGCTACCACAGACCCATGGTGAGGCTTAGAAAAATAAACTGTAAATCTGTAACCACTGGGACTGGCTGACTCAGGAAAGCACCAAGAGATGAGAGATTAGACACGTCATTAGCAAGAGCCCTGTTCTTTGCAGCTGCCTGCCAACCCCTGTACTTCAAGCCTAGAGCACCTCCTGTTTTGCAGGCAGGTGATAAGCTCAGTGCTCCATAAATCCCCGAAGGAACATTGCTGAGACCGTGCCCCTTGGCATCATTACACAGCAGAAGGAATCACTGCTGCTCCCTCTGCTTTGTTATCCCACAGTCCCACCAAGAATCCTTCCTACACAGCTCCTGTGAACGGGCTGCACAGAAAATTAATTCTTCAACTATCTGTTGCCTTGTTCCTGTGCAAATACCAGGCTGGTGATTGACCAGGGAAGGATACAAATATTTACAGACAAGGTGAGGGTGGGAGCTCTGCCACGCATTGTGCTTGTGGCTGCAGCTGGGCAGCAAACAGAGCTGCCAGGGTACCTGTGGCCTGTGCCCGCTGCACAGGCAGACCTGGCAAACCCCAGATTCAGCAACAAATATTATTTTCTTGGACTGACTTCAGAGCATTTGGTTTAGAGCTGGGATGCTGATCTGAATACAGCTGAAATGGGAAAACAATCCCATTAACATGCCAAACAACCACAGGCCCTAGTGATACACGAGGTTCTCCAGCACAGGAACCTCACCTCAACACCCCACATTAGGCATTGGGGACACAAGGAGCCTGCTGCCCAGCAGCAAAGGCTGGCACCATTGCAAGAAAGATGAGCATCCACAGGAACCCCACCACCACCTCCCAGACACCACCAAATGTCCCAAAGACCCTCCTTTAGTTCAGTCTTTTCCTTGTCCAGGTAGTCCTGGAGCTTGAATATTCCCCTGTCCTCACACAGATCAGCTGGGACAAACCAGCCTCCCACTGGATCAAAGGAAGGAGGAGGCAGTTTCTGGGCTGGCTGGGAGTTGGAACCATGACTGTTAGGATGGTCCCTGGTGAGGCTTCAGCCCACACCAAAGAGCTTCATTCTGCAGGTATCCAAGATGTGGGAGACAGCATGGGTCAGCCAGCACTTCCATCAGCAGCAGGGACATGGCTGCCCTGTTCTGGAGGTAATTTAGTAACACACAGACTTGGCCAGACCTGACCATAAAACACCCTTACGTACCTTTAACTTCCTTCTAGCAGTGCAGCCCCCTGCATGCTCCTTTCCCCTTTTGGAGACCTAAGAAAAAGCACCCTGGGGTGGGTGGACTCTCTCTCATTGCAGTTTTTGCAGACACATTTATGGATTCCTCTTTGATCTGACCTTTGCAGCCATCCAAAGCATGAGGCCATTTTCCCGGAGTTTCTCCTTTTCCTGAGGCTGGAAAGCAAGTCGCACTTGCCAGGGAAGCACAGCCTGCCTTTGATGCTTAACAGGGAGAATTTCATTCAGCCTTGCCTCAGTGATAGAGCATATTCCTCCCAAATTTACAGCAGGACCTTGTAGAATGGAAACACACACTTTAAAAAACCCCTCTCCTACCTGCTGCAGTGTCCTTGTCACAGCTCATCACCCTCCACTTTCTGCTGTTCCCTCCCCAGCCTAGTGCTACGCTACAAGAAGCGCCTCACTGAAACGTGCCAAGTTATTTTTCCAATCCCTGTCCTTACTGGCTCCAGGAAATCAGCCGTGATATTGCTTTCATGTATCAGATTTCTGGGCTCGATCATTCACGGCAAAAACACCCATACGGAAGGAACACACCCTGCACAGCCCAGCCAGGAGGCACAGGAGGCCTAGTGGAGTAGCCAGGCAGGGATACAAGGAATGGTGGAGTCCACAGGGAGGTTCAGGGCAGAGCAAAGGTCTTCTTTACCCTCTCCTTCCAGCAGGCAAACAGCTTGTCCTCCGTCTGGGAGCCGAGTGGCTGGCATGTGGACACTCCTCATCAGCAAACACGACAGTCACGGATATGGAGGGATACACTTCTCTGTGCTTAGATGAGAACACTGAAGACACATTATTCCTGCAGTCAGGGGATCCTTGATTTATTCCAGCGTTGTGGGTGACACTGTCTCTCCCCTCCATTATCCCCCCTTCAATCTGTACTTGTTCACTGCAGCATTACAACTCGTTCCTTTAAGCATTCTTACAATTCCAGGCCAAGGAGATGGACCCATTTTCTCTGGTCCAGCTGTGCAGAGCAAAGAGCCCCAAAGGTTCAGAAGGCTCAGGAAGCACCTGCTTCTGGGATAACCACTTAGAGCTGGGACTGGGACTCCTGCATACAAGGTGTTACACAAACACTACCGAAGGTTCTGTCTTGAGCAGCTTTGCAGCTGAGAACTCTGAGAAACAGCTTTCTGTAAAGCCAGTGGAGCCATGATGTATCCACGCTCTGCAGTGCATCCAGGCTGACATTATAGGGATAGAAAATGTCTCTTCCATAGAGCTCAGGAGGATTCAACCTGCTCCCAAACCCCCTGTGCAGCCCAGGGCATTGACTGACTCGCTGACCGATTCCCCACGGCAAGCCCTGGGCAAAGCAGCTCGAATACGTGTCCATCCAACACAGCATCTTCCTCACCTCCTTGGGACAGCAAGGGAAACCATCTCTGAGCACTGAAAAGTCACAGGACTGTGCTGCTGGAGAGTGCTGGAGCTGGGGGGGTACTGCCACACCTCTGGCCAAATAGTGAGGAATCAGGACCCCATCGTGTGGCTCTCCCTTTACAAACCCCTGGGGGACAGACACCTCCCCACCTCTCCCCTGCCTGCTTTGTCACATCTTTGCAGAGCTGCAGGACAGCCACTTAAACAGGGATTGTGTAATTTCAGCCCAGAGCTCAGTCACTCACCCAGAAAACAAGTCTTCTTCCAGGGCTGCCTTATCTTATGGCTTTGGTAGGCACAGGATATGCACATACTGGCATAGAGGGGCAGGCAGAGGACAGGAGGTACACTCAGAGCTCCCATTTCCTCATCTCTGTTGTGTTTTTGAGAGAAGTGGTCCCTTTTTATACCTTCAGCAGTGTCCTCAGAAGTGCTCTCCCTGTCCAGCCCACAGGGGAGCTGCCAGAAGACCCCAGATCCATTGTTCCAGGAGCAAGGAATGGATCTGGGGCCATCTGCTGAGCCTGCTCCCCAAGCCACACTTGCAGGCCCCTTCTTATCTGCACCACCCACTCTGGAGCGGGTTACTGAACACCAAGCAGGAGTATTCAACAGCACAATGCCAACACGCGATAACAAGATTCCTACATCCTTCCTGCCGTGGCTGAAGTTGGGGGAGGAAAGAGGGCAGGAAGCTGTCACCACCTCCATCTTTCCCCAAAGCAATCCATCTCTCACCAGCCATCAGTCAGCGGTGTCCTCCCGGTGTCCTTGCTCCTTTTTTAGCTGCTCAGTAACCAAACAGAGCCAGGTGGTTTGCTTGCAAAGATTTCTGCACTGAGACACAGGGATGCCTGTCTCCCACAGAGCACTCCCTGTTTGCGTTGTGCCTCCCCCTGCTTGTTGTGCGCACCAAGGAAGCTTTGGCAGTTTAAGCCTTGTGTCCTCGCACACCACATGGCTTTTATGATTAACCAGCTTCTGTAGACCAAATTATCCTGCCTGAGGAAAGCTCTTCAGCCAAGAGTCCTGTTTCTCCCTCCAGAGCACATCCTCCAGCCTGCCATTTCACTCAAGCACACAACAATTATGTGCACAGTCCCAAGGAGAGCAAATAAATCTTTCATTTTCCCGTTTTCTACTCGAGCAAAGGCTGAGCCATGCACAGCACCCAGGTGCCACATTACATTTGGCACTTGGTTTTTTGCAGCCCAAAGGATTTTCTAAGCCATGCTCTCCAGAGCCCCTCAAAGTATCTGACATAAAGAGATGGTGTGTGTATCCAAAACGCGAAGGATGGACAGACACACAACCACCCAGCACTGGTTCCATTAGCATTGCCTCCTGCCTTTCTCCTGCAGAGCACCAAGCTCTTGACGTCCTTTTTGCCAGTCCTCGCCACAAAGGAAGAAGACGCTGTCCTGAGGTCTAATGTGAGAGATTTGTTTACCCCGAGCCAAGTTCTTTAGCCCCTTCTTTTAACAAAAGGATGGCCTGGTCCTCTAGAATATTAAAAGAACAAGCTCCACGCAACACACAGTTTCCAGAATGGTTGTCATTGACAACCAAATTGAAGATGAGCAAGACCATCTCTGTTTTCATTTATTGCCTTTGATTCCTCCTTTTGCACACACATAAGGGCCAGGCAGGGGTTTTCTTTTTCACGTTGCCTTGTTGACATCAGTGAGTGGTTTCCGTGTCACCTTGCACATTTTACAGGCCAAAGGACTAGAAACACTCTGGAATCAGGTAGCCCCAAAGAAACCCAGCCAGGCCCTACACCAATGGGCCAAACGGTGCCAGATAGGCCCCAGAATGCCGTGCCCGGGGTTAAGCAGGCTTTCTGCAACAGGTGGATGCGAAACTTAAAAAACCCAGCCTCACATCGGAGGAGAGGAACCACATCCCAGCAAGGTGAAGACACCTGAAACACACAGGATTCCCAGCTACGGATGGGAAAATAAAGCAGCGCAGAGGGTGGGACTCAACTTGTGCAAATACACCTAGGGAGGGCTGGTGGTGGAAAGGAGGAGGTGGCACTTTGTGGTCAGCCATAAAAGGAAGACATGGATCAGGTGGCCTCGTGTTGACTCCAGACAGACGTCAGAACCTGCCATATTCAGGGCTGGGCAAACACAGCCAGGGAGCCCTGCTGGTGCAAATCAGCCTTGCGTTGACGCGAGTCAACACAGCCAGGCCAGGTGACGTCAGAAGACTCTCTTCCAACGTGAGAAGAAGCAGAGCAAGAGGGTCCTTTGAACATTCTGTGCTGCATAAAAGCTGGGCTGTGGCAAGGCTGGGAACAGCTGCAAGGGAAATCCTGGAGCAGCTTCAGGAAGGATACAGGAGTTCTGGGATTTTGACACCGTTCCCATCACTCTGGGTGCCAAAGGCACCTTAAATTCACCCACAACATCCCTATGAGCAGTTCCAAGAGGGATCCTCAGAGACCTTGCTGCTGGATTTAACACATCATGTTGAAAGCAGTGACTGGTGTACAATGAGAAGTTGATGAGCACAGCTCCCTTTCCTCTCCAGCCAGAACACCTCCCAGAACACCATGGTCTACTCGCAGGAATATCTTCTGGAGCCTTGAAACAAGTCCAGCTTCATGAGCATCAGCTCAAAAACTTGGCCCAGAAAACACTGCCAAGCAAAGGCTAAAGCTCACCAAGTCAGACATGGCCTTCTCTTTTTGTGTTCAAAACACAACTTGGGACTGCGATGGTGTGGGCAGAGAGGACAGCAGTGGGACAGAACCAGACCTGAACTAAACAACTGACAAACCTGTCTCTGGAAGAAGGGAAATTCCTAATCCTGTGGTGATCAGTATCTACAGGTGATCAGTAATAACTGGTGTACCATCAGTGGTAACCTGCTCATCTGGCCTCTGAAGCATAGGGAAGAATGTCCACAGGGAAGTCCATAGGGAAGAATGACAACTCTGGTGATAGGTTAGGTATTCATCGGTTAGCAGCATCCAGGCAGCTCAGCCTTTATATAGCTTGATGATGTTAATTAACAGTGATGGCTTGACAAAGTTAGTTAACCCACCACAGGCTTGTCTGGTCTCAGCTCCTGAGGGAACTGGATTCTCCTGTAGAGCCTGGAAAGATGGCACCACCATGTCCTGAAAAATCTGCCTCAAGTCTCACCTCTTACCCATCTCATAAGGACAGGCCAGCTCTAAACATCTGGGTATTTGCAGGAACAGATGGCCAGCTGCTCCATCTGCACACATGGCCCAAACTGGTGTTCCCACCGCCAGCAACAGCAGCCAGGATATGTTAAAGATTCCAGGCAGAGAACACAGAGCCAGCACAGCACAGAGGTCTGCTGCTCCAAGAGGTCTGAGGCAAGAAAAGGCAGAGAGGGAAGGTAGAGGGAAACAGGAGTGACAGGAGCTGCCGAGTTAAACAGAGGCATACACAAAGTTTGCTAAGTATCTTACTTCCAAGTGAAAATCCCTCCTGCTTCTCACATTAATCAGGGCACTTAAAACTAGTCCTAACCAGCTGCTCTCACTTCCTTTGTCCAGCTCTTCTTAAACGCACAAGCAGTCCACTAAGAAACAGAGCAAATATGTGCAAAGATTTGCAGACAAAACCAGAGACCTTTGGAAAACACTCTGTAGAAGCAAGCACCCCTCTCCCAGCACAGAGGCAGCTGTGCTTTACAGTAGGACAGTTTCCAATGTTTTCTTTCTCTGTGCAGACGAGGGATTTCCTGTCCTCCATGGCAACCACTTTGCATTTACTGAAGGAGGCTGTGCCAATAATCTCCAGAGCAGAATGAAAAATTTTAAAGTGGCACTGCTTGTTAGCTCCTGGCTTTAACTTGCTGATGTTTTCCATACCCATGGTTCCAATCTATTCTTCTATCCCCCTGAAAAGGTTTGCCAGTGGGGGTAAATCTACAGTGCTGCACTGCCCATGCAGGGGGAGTTCTCAAGCACCGGTGACACAAGTTTTCTGAAGAAGTCACCAACCACCAGCACCTCCCAGCAAGAGCTGTGTGTGCACCTTCCAAAGGACAAGGTTTTTGCTTTTTCCAACAAGGCACAGCTCCCAGTTCAAAGACAGTCCCCGTCATGAAGACAGCCCCGGACTTAGATGGCCCAGGTCTTCCTGTTACAGGTTTAGAAGTAATCTTGCCACTCTTTCCTGGAAGGGAAGCACTCACTGGACCAGTGCTGGTCCAACAGTTCCAAATCACAGCTGAGCCAAACTAAGCCTCCCCAGCAACGTGTCCCCTCTCCATCCCCTCTGAGCTGCGCTTGCATAGCTCTGTGTGCTTCTCAGCTCCAGGGACCCAGATTCAGTGCACCAACTTGGCAAAAAGCCTTTGTTTTGGCCCATCTCATGCCATTTTAGTGAGTTACATCAGCTTGGCCTGAGGCCACACGAACATCAGGGCCAGCCCGAGGGATGCAAGAAGAACAAAACAGGAGGGGACGTGAAGCCATCCCCTTTCAGTGACAGTGAGCTCATGATGAAACTACATCCATTGCTGTCTCAAATTTTACTGTACTAGAACATTTCTCATTAACCTCTTAAGCTTAAAGAGATTTTATTTAGCAAGGCCTTCAAGCAAGAGCAGTTCAAGAAAGAGCTCGAAGCTCCTGACTAAATTATACTAAACCTGAGGTACATTTTTGGGCTGAGCCACAGGTGTAATCTAAATCTGTGCTGTTTCAGAGTCAGGCTTTGTTCTTTCTACTTTTTTCTTTTAAAATCCCTTAGCAAGGGAGCAGAACAAACTTGATCCTAACTAAACCAGACACAATAAAGCAGGACATTGTTTTCAAAGCAGGCAGTAGACTGGCATTGAACAGGAACCTTAAAGTTCTTTTTTACTCCTGTTTTATATCAGTGAGTCACACTCTCAGGGGCATTGTCCCCACATGGAACAGGAAAGTTTTTGAGTAACAGCAAAGCAACATTAAACACAAGGAACAAAAAGGGAATGAGAATCCCTTAACTGATGGGGAAGACTTCCACAGTCTTACCTAAAAGAGGTTAAGGTCCTGCAAGCATTAAGTGCACACAATCCACTCCTCTCTAGCTTCGAGTGCTGACAAGAAGCCAAAGCACCAGCACAGGAGCTCTCACGAGGCATTTCTACCTACCCAGCACTCCAGCAGCCTCTCTTGCAGAGAGTGACCTTGCAATTCTACTGCCAAGGAAAACCAACCCACAGAAGAGAGCACTAAAAGTCACTTAAACCGACTGAAATGTTTCACTGCAATGGAGCGAAGGCAGAACAGTGACATTGGCAGTTGCCACATCTGCACAGAACAGCAGCAAACCACAGCCAAGGGACAGCCAAACTCAAAACCACCAGCACTCATCTGACTGCTTCCAAGAGCAGCTGATCAAGACAGCAGGAGCCCTGGAGTGGAATTTCAGATTCAAGTTAAATTCCTGGCTCTGACAAAAACTCCCCATGGAACCACAGACAAGTCACCTTTTCTGCACACTACCTGAATTCCCTGTCCTGTAAAACACGCACCGTTCCTGCTGGTCTGTTTAAGTTACAAAGCACTCCTAGAAGAGATTATTTTTAGCATGCAAGCATGAAAACCCAGCTGAGCTGGACTCTGATCTCAGCTGGGCCTTCTCATTGGCTTTGTAATATTAAAAGTAAACAAAAAACAAGGCTGAGCCCACACCGGAGCTCAGCCACCAGGCAGCATTTTGATAGCAGATGAAACACAATTTTTGGTAAACACTGAGCTGCAGGTCCAAAACTGGAGCCAGGCAACAATCCGAGGGATTAAATGGATCACCAGTGCCTGCACTCATTCACTGACGAGCAGCGATCCGCCAGTGGAGTGGACTGACTTCAAATCCATTTCAGATGTTCCACTGTCACCAAGCAATGACGCAGGTGTTTAGGAGGACAAACTGAAATCACTCAACTGTGCTCTCAACCATAGCAGCAAGCGCTGGGAGAGCAGGGAAGAACTGAAAACTTCCATCTAAGAACAGGAACTCTGCAGAGCTCTCTGCTTCCCAGCACAAACAAGCAGCTTCTCCCAGTCCGTTGAAAGGGACGGCAAGTTAGAAACTTAATACCTGCTGAGAAAACCTTCCCAAGTCCATGTTTTGAGAAATTCACGTTTGCTATCAGAAGTGTATCACAAGGCAGGGCCTCAGATCAGAGCTCCCCTACAGAGTGTGCAATCCAGAAGAAACAGGATGGAATGGAAAAAAGCAGAATAAATTGGGAGCACATTAAAAGCAAAAACAAATAAAGAACATCCCCTCCCAAACAACTAGTTTTATTAATTCCTAATTAAAACATCGGTTATCATCCCAAGATAATTTGGATGGCAGATGAATTTCTGCCCCCACTCAGGCCAGGATGTTAGCAGAGGTTCTGGCTTGTAAAGCCAGTCATAGGTACAGAAGCACTGTGGGAAGCACAGAGCCAGCACCAACCAGCATAAAGAGTACATGCCCACAGCTCTTCCAGGCATTATGTATCCCAAAGGCACACAAGATGTTCTGTTTTGTTTGCCAGCCTCAGCACCAGTGATGTGTCTTCCTAGAATCATGACTACTTGTGTACGTCAGGGCAAACCAGTTTCTTCCTGAAGTACATTTGATCCTTAATCATTCCCTTTCTATGGCTACAAATCCATTTTATTGCACCACCTGGAATCACAGCCTTGTACAAAAGGACACGTTTTTGAGCCTCTCTTACGGGACCAAGTTGGTTCCCACCTGCAGTTTTTCCTACAGGTGGATGTTTAACAAACCTTAGTAAACTTCACCAAACAGTAGATTTTCCTCTGCCCTCATTCAAATGGGGAGAGGAACTGACATCTGCAGTGTGTGGCTTTTCACAGCAGTTACCATCACAGTGATAAGGCCTGTGCCTGTTCTCATTTATTTTTAACTCATAAACTAGAGGAACAAGCTCGTAAAGTTGAAGTTAACCTGCTTTAATGGGATCAGATGGGATCAGTAAATGTACATTAGTCAATCCATGCTTGGGACATCTATGAAACTCTGCTGTCATCCACCCCAACCAGCCTTTTAAATTAAGTCTCAGCAATATTTCTAAAAAAGCTTATTTTAGTATTGATGATAACCTGCCTTATCACACTGATTTGCCCAAGCTGATCTTCATTCTGCTCAGGCTTTATTCAAGGCCCTGCCATAAGAAAAGTCAGGTCCAGTAATATTGCATGCGTTAAAGGAATATTTCTGTCCTTCCTTATGAGCAGGCTGCCTACATATACAGCTAATTTCTCTCATGTATCAACATCTGTCCAGATACCAGGTAAGAAACCGGGGGATGCAGCAGCGTTTCCAGGACTTCATCTTAACTCAGCCTGAGGGGAAACGTGGGAGCTGTTGCAGCCTGCCACCCACTGGCCTCCAGAGGCGTGAGCTGTGCTGTGGCTCATTTTCCAAGTCACGACGTTGAAGCTGACTGCAATGCACTCTGCTGGTAGCAGCTGACACACAGCAGCTTTCTCCAGAGCAACAGTGGCATTGGCAGAGACTGCTTTACAGCTTTCTTGCAGCTATTGTAAATTAACTGTAACTACAATAACTGCAACATCAGTATAAAGCCATGATTGCAGCCACTCGAAGTGTTTGACATACTTTTAATCTGTTCACATTAGTACCTTGGATTAAGGTATGTCAAGAATTTAGAGTGCTAACCACACAAGAACAAGCATCTCATGGAAAAGCTCTGAAAGGATATTTGAAACAGAAAAAGGGTCTCTCACCTTCAAACACACTGCTACTGACAGTGCATGAAACCCACCATAGTCTGGGCCATAAAGTGTTGCTTGCCATGGCAAAAACAACTGCATCCTTTCTCTGGATAAAATAGGAAGAGCCTTTGAACCAAGTTGAATTAGCTTAGGATAAACAGCGTGCCTTTTTAGGAAAAGCCAAAGCTTTGCCAGCATGAACCATCCAGTTTGGGACCACTAATGGTCCCACAACAGGTGCTAGGAGCTTATCTGACATCTGTCATAGGAAGCGTCACTGTCACCTATCAGCTACGTAGAGGCCACATATGCACAAACAACATGCTTATGGCAAACAACCACCAGTTGGAACTATGCCTGTCAAACAAAGGAAAAAGGAGTTCAGACATTTTTCAGCTACTCTGCTGCAGGGTGGTGTGGCTGGCAAAAGCTGCTCAGTTTTCGTGGGGTACCAAGAAGGAAAAGCAGTAGGTCGCAGGAAAGTAAACCCACAGAAACTGCGACTGAGCTGCCCATTCTCAGAGCTTCTCCGGTTGAAGCTGCTTCAGGCAGTCTGCCCAGAGCACGACCACAGAGCCTACTTTGAGCAAGATTAGAAGTTTAGTCACATGAAATTAAGCAAGGCTGAGACACTCATCTTACCCAAAAAGCTGCCTTTAGGAGGATCTGACTCACCGACCTATATCCATACGTGCCAACTGATAGTAAACTGCCCAGCGATGGCCCTGGGGTTTATGGGCTGAGCCACCTCAGCTATGGCAGTGTGAGCCCAGCTGGTCACGCAAAGTTTCAAGAGGTTTATATCCCACAGAAGACTGTCCAGGCCTATGCTTCCAGAAGCCCTGAAGATTTAAACAGCCTCTTGTTGCCAGTTGGAGGTGTAAAGATTACTTTACAATGCTGTATATGCAGCACATTAGAAGTAAAAGTTGCAGACAGCCACTCAAACAGCAGTGTGACTTGAAGTCCACACATTTCAATTCAACACCCATTCCAAGAACAATCCTCTTGAGTCAAATATTTCTCTCTAGTGCTCTGAAGAGCTCCAGGTGATGAGTAATTCCTGATAGTTCTGTGTCTGAAGCCTCTTTGTCACTTTACAACCCACACAAATTCTTGCCATACAACAGCTCATTGTGTCAGGCATCTTTATTTGCTGTGTTGCCCAAGTGTACAAATAGTGAATGTAGTTATATAAATTCAAAATATATTGTAGTAGAAATCTGTTTGGGAAGTGGAATGCTGAGATATTCACTTTATAAAATTATTACCCTTAAGTCACTCTCACTTGCAAGTTTTAAATACATCAGGGCCATGAAGAGACAGATTATGATCCTGCAAAAAAGGAGTTCTCAGTAAACTTTTCCTGCTGGATGAAGTCAGTCAACAGCAAATTAATTTCTTACATTTGACTCATTTTGAGTTATCAGCCAACAGGATGTTAGCTACATCCAGGCAATTCATACACAATTCAGCTCCCATTTATACCAATAAAGTCAACGTATCACTATCAACATATTTAAGTATTAGTGAAACAATCTCAGTGACAATATTTATTTTAAGCTGATGAAGTCAAGCCAATAAGTTGCCCCTGGCCATTGAGTGCAATTGATGCTTTTGTCACATTTTCAGAGTAAGACTCCTCAGTTCTTGAACAAGTCAATACAGCTCTGCAGCAGAGACACATTGTTCTGCAAAGGAAGAGAATTAGTTTCAGATGAGGATGACTGATAATTCAAATCCTGCCTTTCACAGTGAAGTAGCTTCCCAAATAGTGGGTCCATCACAGGATTTTGTAGCCTATGCCAATGCTAAAGATCTCCTACAGCAAAGACAAGCATTCAAGCA
Organism: Rhagologus leucostigma; assembly: GCA_013397725.1. Lineage (NCBI taxonomy): Eukaryota > Metazoa > Chordata > Aves > Passeriformes > Rhagologus > Rhagologus leucostigma. The sequence goes on along the minus strand of VZTD01010886.1, from coordinate 31,349 downwards.
GTAAAGAACCAAAACCAGATCATACAGTCAGCAATCCATCTCTTCCTGCAGGCCTGCAACCATGACTCAGTTTGTGGTAAGGAGAGGAGCAAGAGACAACAGGAAGCTTTTAAAGACGGCCAAACTGAGCAGTGTTGTCAGGGCCTTTGACTCACATTCCAGTTCAGCACTGAAGCAGCTGCCTGTGGTAAAGACCAGTACTCTCAGGGAGCAGGACATTAGACTTTCCTTCTTCAAAAGGAGCTGAGGATGCACAATTACTGCTTTGTTCTCTACACTAAGTTAACAAACCCTTCAAGCCGGCATAGCAAAGCTTGGCAGAAGCTGCTGCAAAGCCAGTGTCCCCTCCACTGACAAGCCAAGTGACAAAGATTGACAGCCTGATCACAAGCTGCAGGATGTGCTCTTGTCACAGCACTCAAGCACTGGAAGCAGCAGCTGCCTCTAGACACAGTAGGGGTCAAACCCCACAGATGAGGCTGCCTGATGGGAAGTCAGGTGACCCAGCAAATCCTCCCAGCTACACAGTACTCACTTCTCTCAACCTATGCCTGTTAAAATCCAGAGAACACACCTTTGCATGTTTTATTTCCAGTTCTGCCATTTCAATCAAGTTTTTGCGGAATGCTGCTATTCTCTTCTGTTTGAAGCTCATCAGTTCTGTAGAGAAGAAAAAAAACAAAGGTAAGAGAGATATACAAAGTGTGACAAGTTTCAGTAATGCCCTTATGTTTCAGGAGTTCTGTTGTGCAGCTCAAATTACAGTATTTGATCAAAAAAGGTTCAAGAGTTAGTCTTGGTGTTTCTAGACAGAGATGCAGTCATCACATGACACACAGACAGCCTGAGACAGAAAAGCTTTGTAGGAAGACAGCTGGAATAAAATAGAAAAAAGCCACACAAAACTCTGTGAGAACACACAACATTTAAAGCCAGATACACTAAAGGAGCAGCATGTGTACCATGAAAGCGTATTTCCTCTGGTTTATATTTTCCAAATATAGACAGAGATCTATAGACAGAGATCTATAGACAGAGATCTATAGACAGAGATCTATAGACAGAGATCTATAGACAGAGATCTACTCTTCTACTAAGAACCAGTGTTTGAAACTCTGTATAAGGCACTCAGCTGCACTGATACAGAGCAAAAAGCCTGTTTGCACAGTTCTGACTGAGATAATTAGTTACCTTCTACTCCCTAAGTAGTTACATTCACATGGAGGCTGAGTTCAGTGCAGAAAGCAAATTCTAGGGGGTTATGAATAAGCTTGGTGTAGTACCGACACTGCTCTGCTACAGGGAATTGTTTTTAAAAATGTTTAGCTGCATTAGTTTTACAGGCACCTATACTGTCCTTGGGACGTCCAGACTATTTGTTCAGGAGCCTTCAGCAGCTGCAGGTCAGATGGAGACCTTGACTGCATTAAGCTCTCCTTTAAGCGTAAGTACAGCAAAGCCTGTTTTACCTTGTTTTGCAGATTCTGAAATCTTTTCAAACTTCTGACAGCAATCCTGTTGATGTGCCTCAGCCAGCCTGACGTCCTTGCTCTTTAGTCTGGCTTTGTCTAGAGCTTTGTTCGAGTTCTCATAGTCAACAAGAGCCCTGGTTCGTCTGTACAGAAGATCCTGAATAGACAGAAATAGCACACCAGAGCCTTAGCAGGACTACTTCCCAAACTGAGGTTACAACTACCTTAGCAGCAGGAGGTTTCACTTCTTTCAGCACCAGATTCTGCTTTTTCCAACAAGCTATTACAGCCTGCAGTTGGCATAGCAATAGGAACCTTTCACAGTGCAGCACTACATTTTCAGGACGGCCACTTATGCCTTAGTGAAGGAAGTCTAAGAGCTGCTATAGGCATCATTTCTTCCCTTAAAGTAGTTTACCCTGTTGTAAGGTGGAACTCTACACTAAGAGGGAATAGCACTTTCTGAATTCCCTCAGTCTACTTCCAGCAGACATTTAATTTGTTGGAAATCTGACAGTTTGACTGAAGCACTGCACTAACCTAGACAGGAGAAGTAATACAGGTCTCTGAGCCAATCCCTTTCTAATCTGGCAGCAGTACCGTTGTGAAATAACAGTACATCACACTGAGGGAGGCTGTAGTGGATGTTCTGTGGTACCTGACATTACAGGTAAGACACTAGATGAAGAGGCCCAGTAGGTTATACCTAGATATCTTTTTTCAGCATAGTCATCCCCCTGTCAAATCAAGTTTTGATTAGAAGAGTTGCCAGCAAGGCTTTCTGCAGTCACGTCAATCTACCAAAGCCCTCTTGGAAGTCCAGACTCCAACAGCCTTCACAAGTTACCACATATTTGTGCTAAGGTGCTCTAAAAATCCTGAAGTCAATCCCAACTACTAATTAGTCATCATTGATTTTATTGGCAAGTCCACGAGTACACAGGCAAGGGACAGGAAAGAAAATGCTGCAGACCTTAGTTCAGTTTGTTCTAACTTACAGAAACTTAAAGAGTTCTTCCACTTTACACGCCAAAGAAAAATTGGTCCAAGTCTTCTCTAAGTGGCTGGACTCCAGCTAGCTAATATACAGCTTCTATATTCTGCTGTGGTTTAAGAGTGTCAGGTTTCTTAGGCAAAACAAGGGTCCACTTTCCTGTCTTCTTAAAGCACAAAGAATCCCATGAGTGAGTCATGTTGCCCATAACAAAACTAAGCTTCGAAAAGAAAACTGTTCTCACCTTAGCAGCTTCTATATTGAGCATGTAGTATCTCAACAGTTCAGAGAGCTTTAAGTCTTCATCAGATGAAACTCTACTCTCTACCTTCTGGAAAAGGCAAAAAAAAAAAAATCAGATAGTTGGTGTGTAACAGAGAACAGCAACATCCAGAGTCAGAGATTCTTTTACCCCCCACCCGCCCCTGACAAAGCTTCTCTTACCCTGAGTTTCTCAAAGAGCTCTGCAACTTTCAACAAGTACCTAGTAAGAGAAAAAAATGCATAAGTAAGTTTGAGATACTTCTTAGTCTGATAAATGCCAGGACCAATTGGCAGGCAACCAGAAAGCTGAAGGCTGGAGTTTACTCCTGTATACAGATGCAAACAAGGGCTTGAAAAAAATTCATTTAGGCAAAGACCTGGACAAAAGGTTCAATGTGCAGGATTCCAGCCTATCAGAGTCGTACAGCTGAACAGCTCAACACCATTTAATGTAACAATGCTGATCTCCAGAGCATAAAGGTCTTGTGGAGAATTTCCCTGCTGCTATCCAAGAGGGATGAGCTGACTTGTTTATTCAGCTATACACTCTGTTTTAACAAGGTCTTGGTAAATGGATAGAAAAGTCAAAAGGTGGAACACCTCAGAGAAGGTGACTGGGTTTCCCCAGCTTAAAAATCCCCTACTATTCTGGAAGTGCAGAGGTCCAGAAGATAGTACAGACCTAGTGTAAGCTGACCTAATGCTGTTATATTTAACAGCACAGTAGAACACACATGCATAAACTCTCTCTTCAAGGGTCTCTAGCGGTTTGTGACCTGAAGAGAACCAAGGAGATTTCTGTTCAGGAGTTTTGATGACCAGCACAAGTAACCTCTAGGCCACAACTGGCAAGAGATCAACTAGTTCAGAGTTAGGTGCAATTTTTAACATCAAGTCTGCCACAGCAGGAGTGCCAGAGGAAGGAAAGCTTTAATGCCACTTGCTTGCAATTCAAGAAACTCAAACCACCTGTGACTCAATCCTCTGGATTTTACAGAAGAAACTTGGTATTGCCAGACTCAGGATGTGTTTACGAACAGTTAGAACTGCTTACTTTTTGATAACTGTAGGCTCTTCTAGTGCCAGGCTGTTCAAACAAGCTGAAGTATAAATATAGTCATCTGCAACATCTGCAAGAACAAGACAAGGTTTTCAGGCTGAAATCATCGAAACTGCACGATCTTTCGAAAGGGCTTTGAAAAGATTCACTTTTATGAGATCTTGTCATCTTATCTGCTTTTGCACATGCATCCTTGATTCTGTTGTAGTAGTTCACAAGAAAAGTCTTCTCTTGCTCAAAAAAGTCTTCTACTTCCTGAAAAAGAATATGACCTGTTAAGTCAGTAACTGCGGAATACAACCTCTTCCGTATTTTGGCAAGGGCCAAAGAAACAACCACAGCCTGGGCCTGAGCATGAGGCCCATCAATCCCTGCTGAAAAACTGTTCAAGACAAGATGTGAGCCAAGAGTTTGACAAACCAAGCCACTTGGCAAATTTCTTTCTCACTATGCCGTGAAGATGAAGTTGACACTTAAATACTGATGTAGGTTGTCTGAAGCAGCCAGTAAGTTGGGATGGGACAGACCTCAGGACTTCCAGCTGCTGGAATTTTATTTCCTAGGCCTGCTGCAACACTCCAGCTAAGGACTAAGCAGTTTACAAGCTTGTTTCTCATCCACACCAAACATGATACATAGTGTAATGTATCATAACACTGTGGATAGGACAACAAGTTTATTGGGAAGTGCTGCCATGGCAACATGACACAAAAGCTGGAGCAAGACCAGTTACAGGAGTCTTTGGTATTTAATCTTGTCTAGTACAAGCAGAAACCCATAAATCACATCTGTTCAGAGCTCCAAAGTAGACAAAATCCACAAGCCCATTTCCTGAAGGTATAATTCCTTCCTCTTCACCAGTATCAAGTATTAAGGCAACACTTCTGCATCCAGAAACTTTGCTTATACACTGTTAAATTATAAATTTAACAGCCTAAAGCTCCAATGTCTTATTTCTGTAGAAGTCAAAATTAATACAGGCTCCTCCCCTCAAGTTGGGAGAGCAGTAACAAGGCAGGTTAATGTCAGTAGCTGAGCCTCATGCACTGCGAGCCTGAAGCAGACAGGAGTAACTTCCCTGGAGCAGGAAGCAAGAAACAATCAAGATTAGGGAAAGAGACAAAGCAATAACCTTACCTTGACTCCAGAGAAGAGGACCTCATCAGCACTCTTCACTACACTTTTTAAAAAGCCACCAAACATCTCTTTAGTGTTTTTCCTCCGAACACTCAGCTGCAAGAGAGAGGCCAAAGCAGCTTTAAAGTTATACCCAGGGAGGAAAAAAAGTGACTGTTTTGACGCTTGCAATGTAGTAACATCCTTTCTACCTGGCATTTGTCAGAGCAGGTTCATTTCCGAGTCCTCCATAATACCCACATAAAAGTGTAACATGTAACAAATGGCTTGGCTACAAGTAGTTCAATTATTCTTGTATATAGTTCAACACGGATTTTTCCCATTCCCAGAAACAGCTCGGTTTCTCCCTGCGTATCTTGGATCAGCATCTATCACTTACAACTAGGTGTGACAAAACAGATGCAGGACTGACTTTAATACACCTCCATTCCTCTATTTTAGGACCATGCAACACAGCACAGGTACACCTGAGCCATACGTGTTCCCAAGATAAAGGGCATACATAACTGCCTTCCTGACCAATTTGGCAAGGATTTTGAAACACTGAGATTTATAACACAGAAAGGTCTAAAGGTCAGACTTTCACCCTTCAGTCATCTCACAGAAATACTTGCAATATCTACTTGCTGATGCCGCACATAGATCCACAGAACATTCTGACTGTGCGCCCAGCAAAAACAACAGCACTCCTAACAGTTTGCCTCACTTGGAAAGGGAAACAAGGAAAAAAGTCTTACATCCTGGTCATACTCCAGGAAAACATGGAAATTGCGATCTTTGCTGAGCACAGGATGAGAAGCAATCCGCTGCAGGAAGATCTCATGTGATGACACAGTCTTCTTGAAGACAGCGAGGTATTCACTGCAAGGAAACAACAGACTGAGATCGTCCCTTGTACTGCCTTCTTCAATGTACAAAGACTTGCTTTAAGTTTATCCCATGAAAATATTCAACTGCAGGCTTCTGAAATAGCCAGCTCGTGATAGCGAAGCTACTTTCAATCTCTTTAGCTAGGAAGTTTTCCAGCTTGAAAGCTGGAAAAGCTGGGCAACTCCCCAGCTCCAGGATTTTCAAGACACCCTTCAAAACAGTGACACTCAAGATCATTTATCACCAAATGAGTTGCTCTCCCAGGAGGCTTCTCTAAATGCAGCTTTTGGCAGTAGACTCATTTTACTTACGCTTCCAGCTCTTGCTTCATTTTGGCAAACTCTTCTTTTGTCATAGACACTTCTCCTTCCCCCAGCTTCTGCATCTTCTCTCTGGGACCATCAAAGTCAGGCTTTGAAGGTGCTGGAGGTATCTAAGGCAAAGAATCGGTTAGTCATGGATATTAGCAAATAAAGTCTTCCAAGATTACTTCTAGCCTTCTCTGGAAGGAGGCTCTTTTGCCTGGTCATGGGAAAGTGTGGTAAAGAGTGCATGACCCAGGAATTCTAGAGGCACATTGACATCTAGGTCCCTGGTTTGTGTTATCCCTGCCCCAGAAGGGAAACCAACCCAAAGAAACAGCTTCTGTAATCCACCCCATAGCCAGCCATCCCCTAAGGAATCATGATAGGAAGGAAAGAACATATTTAATAGATTATTTCAGTGTGCCATCTTCAGGCAGATATTAATACCACCATAGAGCCAAGGACTCTCAAAGCATCTTTTGCTGCTCTAAGCTATATGGAAAGTGGACATAAATGCCATACCACTCAAGTTGTCCAGGAATTAAGGCAACAGGAAGCATAGGGAACACCCAAGTCACAAAACACCAGTAACACTGGTAAAACATATTTCATGCCCTTATTAGTAGGCACTTCAGATTGCTACGGTTTTTCAGTTAGAATCACATTCTTGAGGAAGTACTTACAATGAGTCCTGCGTACTCCTCAGTTTCAGTGAGTGTATCATGTAACCACACAAAGTCTTCGTGCTGCCTTGTAACTGAAAACTCAGGGCTTTGAAATGCTGGCAGTGTAGTCTGGAAGAGAATATATAGAAGCCCTACTGTTTTGTAAATCAGTGCTTTTAGAAACAGTTCTGTCCATTTCCAAAGGAAGCTATTCTGCTTAGTAAGAGCCTTGCCCACTCCCTTTTAGCTGAGCTGGCACTTATTCAACAGTACCACTAAGGAGACTGTTAGAAAAAAAAAGTGCTGTTGTAGAACAGCATTAATGCAGTTTGTTTTGTGACATTTCACAGTAGCTCATTTCCTATCCCCCAGAATTCTGGTGTCTAGCTAGGATTCCTTAGCAAAGCCAACCTAACCATCAGCTACTTGTCCCTGTTTAGACAGTTCAAGTCCCAGGAAATCTCAATTTTCTGCATATATATACCCATCCTCAGGCCACCTTTAAGTGGAAAATCTCCATCTAATTAGATTTTCTTCACTGCCAAGCCCATCTTCGCAGGTATGTGTACTGCAAATACATCTGTTACTTGCACAGCCTCTTTTTGCCCGTGACCTTACCTTAGTGTGCACAGTGAACTTCACTCTGTCCTTTTCACTTAGGGCATCAGGGATATCAATTTGGAGAGAAGGATCGACATTCAGGTCTACAGATACAGACCTCAGCTGAAAGAGAATTCACTGATTATTCTCATTATTCAAGAGAATAATCCTTGATCAAGCACCAAGTGGGTTTAGTGAAGCTGACTGATCATCAGCCGTGAACAAGAACCACACTGCACTACACCCCTGCCTTCAGGTACAGCACATATGACCAGAATTGCTTTCCCAGTGCTTCAAAGAGCCTTAAACTGAGCCAGCATCTTCCTTTGGGGGCTTATTTCTTCATTCATTCCAAGAGCCTAGACGCAGAACATCATTTCAAGCATACTTAAACTTTTAAAGGGCAGTGGAATAGCTTTTATAGCTATAGTTGAAATCCTCCAGCTTACAGATGAGAACTGTCTTCTTAGAGGCCCTCCCTTGAATGCTGCAACCTAACAAATCATTGCTCTTTTCTGCATAAGGGAGAAACCACCACAGATCAAGGTCACAACACAGGAAGTTTGCTGAAGAGCGACCGTCAGAGCCAGGAGGAATGCTGAGGTTATCCTTTGGAGATAATTCTGAAGGCCTTCTCAGAAAAGCAGGCTAGAGAGCTGCACCAGCACTGCTATCTCACCACTCTGCAGCACAGACCACACCAGCCAGGAGCCTGCTCCTACTACTGCTGTGTACACTAAGTTTCAGCACCCAAGCCCACAAGCAAACAGTGCCAGGATCTGAGCAATCCTGTCACATCACAGATGGCTAAATGCTGCCTCAAGCCTCTGTAAAGCTGCATAAGAACTGCTGATAGGCTGCCTGTTACAAGGTGAAGCTTTGCTTCCAAAAGGCTCTGGAAGCTCCCTCCCGCTAGGCTGGCCATCTGCAGCCCAAATCTGCTATGTGACAAGTCTCTCTGGCTGCCTGCAGATGACACAGCTGCCAGGACAGGGGACATTCACCCCGCCACTGCTCTCCCCTATGACCAGACTGCCATACGTAAGTGAGGGATACCCCAGGCACTGCACCCTCCAGCCATGCTAAAAACACTTCTGTCTGCTGTGTCCTCACTGTTAGATAGAATTAAAAGGAGAAAAGTAATAGATAGAACTTTTAAAGACTTATGACTATGGAATGACCTTGCATGCAGCACATTAAGCTTCCCAGAGGATAGGAAGGACAGAAGACTTTTAGCCCATCCCGGGCATTGCCTTGGCAGCAAGCACACTTCCAAAGCACGGCCTGGAACACAGTTCCTAGCAGTCCCAGGCACTGTTCACATCCAAAAAGACATGGTGGGACTCCAAACTCTACACAGATTCCAACAGTAAATGTTATGTTCCCATACAGGCAGGCAATTCTGGTCCTTGCTAGGAAGGCACAGGCCAAACAGAGGTGCATGGTTCAGAGGTCACTGACACGGGTTTGGGCAGAAGCTGCCCCACTCAGGCATTGCAGGAAGGACAGGTAGAAGGCCACCCGTCAGCCATCAGCTTCACTGAGAGCACAGCTCACTCTCTGTTGCCAAATGAAAGGCAAGTTGGTTGGTGCTTCCCATTTCCCAGCCAGATAACACCACCAGCCAAAGCAGCAAGATGCAGACCCCAGTGTTTTACATCCTGCTTACTTCTATTTGCTGTCCAAACAGGATCAGCAGTGCTAACAATATGAACTGCTGAGTCTGGAAAGTATGATAAGCCAAAGGAAACCATTTCCTCTCAGCTAAACTAAGGAAAGGATTACACAAACCAGACAGTCCTGAATTTGTGAACTTTCTTACTAAGTTTTGTGGAGAAAGTAACCCATGGTTAGATGCTGTCTAGGCCCCTCCATGCCTAGTAGTTGCTGATACAAGAGGCAGACAAGCGTGACCATAAGGCGGTCCTGCTCGGTCACATTAAAGCAGTTAACATGTCACAAGCATGTGTCTCCTGGCACCCTGCACAAACTGCCAGTAGGACCTGGAGCTATATGAAACCAAGGATTGTAAGACCCCTGGTCTGCTCTAGTCCTGTGAAGGTCACTGTGGGCTCCTAACTCCAGGCCAAAGACCTTCAGGATTACACAATCATAGCTCAGACGACAAAGGGAACATTCACGCTGTCTGACTTCAGGAGGAGGGAGTGCTTTGTTTCCCGACAAAAAGTGCTGGAGTAGCATTTGTCCCCTGAAGGGGAGGCAGGAAGCCCCACTCCTGTCAGCACAGCTCTGTAAAGCACTAACTCAGTGAGCACCCACGGCAGATGTCCCACACCAACCCCTGACCCACACAGGCACCTGCTCTGCAGCACCAACAGCTCCGCACGCAGCACCTTTTGTGCCACCCTCTCTGCAACACCCGTCCTACAAGCAGGAATGGGGACCAACCTGCTTATGGTCACATGCAGGCTGTGCAGAGCAAAGGAATTAAACTTCCATCTCCAAACCCCAAGCTTGTTCTTTTACCACAGCAGGCAACCAACCCAAGGATTCCCAGGTCACCACTCCACTTGAACCCTCTGGCAGCTCCTTCATATCCAGAGGCATTTCTCTGCTAGGACGTCACTGCTTCCTCCCTGGACTCTAGGGAGTGGGGCAAGAGAACTGAAGTTTCCCCATCCAGTTACCAGAAACCAATCTGTCACTCCATACCCTCAAGGGATATAATACAAGGTCAGCAGCTGGGAAGGGATTATTCCTTACTCATAGCAGATGCCCAAATAGGTACAGAGGACACACAGACGGGAAACAGCTGGGCTGGGCTGCAAACTGAAACACTCAGCCAAAGCCAGCACAGTACTCTCACTTTCAACTCTCATTTCTCTTTCCCAGAGGGAGCTTCTGGTTAGCAATGACTACAGAAACTGTTACAGCTTCTCTGACACCTCCCACTTCTACACTCAGGACTCGTCAGTGACTTTTTTTTCAGGATTCCTGGAGTTTCTTGAGGATCCAAGCAAAACTACTCCCTGTTCAGTACAGATACTGTCCACCTGTCCAACTTGGAAATTAGAACAAGACAAAGCAGAGCCCTTCACAGTAACATAGATATCATATTGGTCAACATTTCTAGGTTTCAGGACCAGAAGACCAAAAATAGATATTATGGTACTAATTAGGACACCATGATAAACACCTGATCTAGAAGCCCAGGAAACAGCAGAGATCATTACTGTGCCCAATCCAGGCAGAATTTTAGAACAGTTGTTTTTTTTCCTATTTGTTAGAGATGCCAGCGGAAATAAAAAAAAAGTTGGATCGCTTAAGTACAGTGCTGTGATGACCATCAGCTACCCAGGCTTCTGCCTGACAGAAATCACATTTCTGATCAGGTCTCACCCAAACGCAAACACATCTTGATGCTTGCAGGCACCTAGTGGAAGGAAAAGCCCTCAGCCACTGAAGTCTCTTAGTTCTGGCGAGAGGCCTGAGCTGCTGCTTTTACAGTTCCACCCTTTGCAGTTTTAGCATCAGCTCCGGATGACTCGGTGTCACTTCTGCATTCTAACAAAAGAATCTGCCAGTGCAAGCAACTGTGTACAGCTTCTGACTGCTAGTGAAATATGTATTTGTTCTCAAAGACAGATTAATCCAGGGGTTTTCCACATAGCCAGGCTCTTGGAAGGAGCAAGGAGCCCTTCCACAAGGGCTCACATGTCAAAGCTTTCTGCTCATTGTCAACTACTTTTTTCAAAACCTTCTCCCCTTACTGATCACCTCCCTGCTGTCATTCAAGCAACAGCCTACAAACAAGACTTCAGTAGTAATTACCTCTGCCACTACCTAGAATCCATTACTTTTTACAGAGCAGGCTTTCTAATTAAAGCTGTTTAGGTGCTCTCCAGAGAGCACTAAAGGATCATGATGTTTTCTGGCAGTTTATACAGAGCCCTCAGTTCCAGAGGGCCTTGCTTCAACCCCCAGGAGTTAACCAGCAGAGATTCTGGCCAGCAGATAGCAGCAGCATTAGCTGCTGGAACTACATTTCAGTCATATTCAGTACAAGCAGCTTAAGTTTCTTTTTAATCAGGATGCTAAAAGGACATCTGAAAGTGCACTGCAGGCATGCAGCTCTACAGAGCCAACAGAGTACATGTGAAGATCGGATTTTGCAGCCTTTGTGGCAGGTTTGCTGCTACCACTCCGACACTGAGCTGAACAGTCCTGAAGTGGTCTGGTTACAACCAGGAGAACTGAACCAGTGCTTGCTTATGCTACAGAAAATGCTCCCCCAAATTTGTGACTTTGGACTGGAGAACTCCAGTGATGCAAAGGTTGAATTATTTTGCTTAAAACACTGATAAAGAGGGAATAACAGCTCAGTGCAGTCACACTGAAATGGCATTCCTCAGCAAGTGCAGTGCTTGCCAAGGAAGCAGAAGGCCCAGAGCACCTGTTGCCTCCGGCTGTGCAATAAACTGGCCCTCTCCTGCCAGAGGGATCTCTGCATCACTCTCTGCAGAAACCTGCAGGTCACACACCTCCTGACAGAGGGAAGGACACTATAAACATTCAAGGATGCCACATTCCAAGCAAAAACCTCACTGGCTCACCCTGTTCCACCAGCAGCACACAGGACACCTCCACCCAAGCCACGGCTTCTTCCTCAGTTCGAGGGGTCAAGCAGCAGCTTTGGCCACGCAGGGCAAGCCCCCTGTGTGCCTGCAGAGCACAGCCTGGGGCTCAGCACTCCTGGCCCAGCTCAAATGGAAACTGTGCAACAGCAGCAAACCCCCAGGCGACAGTCAGCATCCCCAAGAATGCTTTGCTGACCTCCTACAGTGAGGCCAGAGCTGGTGGCAGGGAGTCTCAGGAATACAGCAGCCTCACCATGCTGGCTTCACCTTCCATTAGCCCAAACTGCTGGGCCAGCTTCGTGGAAGCTGCATGTCCTTGAGAGTACATTATGCCTATCCAGGAGCTGTCACCTTGCTAGCAGCTCACCTCCCCACTCGATTTCAGGCCCAGCAGCATGCAAAGCAGGTTTTTTGCTAAGCATAGGCAAGATCCAGTACGGCCTCATCCCTTCCAGAACATGCAGCAGAATCTGTCCAGCAGAGAATCACCATTTGTGAGTGATAACAGCAAGTCCTGGGCCATGACACAACATTTTGTCTTCCGCTGATTGCTTTGAGAAAGAGGGGCTACAATACACGCTCTCAGTATGCTGATCTAGAACATTTTAACTGCAGACTGAAGCCTTAAAATACCATGAAGTCACTGATATTAAGAAATACAAAGATATTTACTAAAGCTTGGCTTGGAAGTCCCACTACTCCCTGCAAATTCTGAAGTGCCTTTTCCTCCCCCACGACGGATTACACCTTATTTTCCACTGCACTTCCAATCACCCTTATCCTGCCCTCCCTTCCTCTTCCTACATATCCTGATCCTCTCCTGCTTTGCCACCTCAGGGTCAGTTTTTAGTTTATACTTAACAGTAGCTCCTATTTAAGTCAATGCCTAATGAAGTTTCCTTTACAGGCAGGGGTTTTATCTACCGGTCACACACCAGTTCCATGTTGCTGTTGCTTTGCCTAAACAGGAACAGACAAGATAGGAGCATTTCTATCCTCCCCCGTGATGCTGGAATCCCAAGACAGCCCTACAACCCAAAACAAGCTAATCTTTGTCCATTGAGCATCAGAGTTTAAAGCTACTCCAGCCCCCACCACGAGAACGTTTTCCCCTCCCCCCAATACTCCTGTCTGAGTTAGAAGGGTACATAAACACTCAAAAGTTACCAATTGCTGCAAGAGAGTTGATGTTTGACCTTCCCCTCCACCCCTCACCTGCAGATCCTGCAGGCCTGTAAAGACTCGCCCTATTCTCCAAGGGACACTTTAATACAAAGTGTTTCACATGCAGCAGAAAAGAGTTAAAGCACGGGCCAGCTCACAGCTCAAAGCAAGCTACTAGCAAATGCTTTTTCTACAAACTTCTGCCTATCCTACTGACTCAGGATTGTTTCAAAGCAAGATCAATATGGAAGAGAAGCAGAGAAAAGGAAATTATCCAGAAGAAGTTAATAAAGGCTGGTGTATTTCCCACCTCAGCTAATACACATGCTCCAAAAAGCTGGAGAAAACACAGACTGAAGAGACTTTCAGCACACCTAACAGTTTAAAACAAAGTCATCTTCCTGCCAGTGAAGCTTAGTCACAATGCAAAACCACATGCAGATGTGACAATATGAAAGGCAAATAGGCGACTTGCTGACTCTTACGGGGCTGCCTTGCCTTCTTTTCAAGGTGTGTTGAGGGTAGTTATTAAACCAGGGAGTTTAGGTAGGTTAACCCAGGCAGCTCGTCCAGTAGAAGAGATAATTCCAATCATTGTCTACACTACGTAAACATTAATTCACAAAGTTCCTGTTTTAGCATTTAACTTGCTTTTCCTCTGAGAAGTTGAGAGTCTTCACATCAGGAAACACCCCGCGCTGCTTTAAAGGAAAGACATGAAGCTCCTTGGCAGTTACAGCTTCAACGCTTCTCCGGAGAAAGGAAAACCAAGCGAGCTGCTGATGTGACAACCAAGGGAAAGGGGCACCGCAGGTGAAGTGACGGCTGACAGCCTAATTAACCCAAGCTCACAGCCAGGAAGGCCGGTCACAGACACGCAGGGCAGCTGAGCCACTGAGGAAGAGCAAGTTTAAGCCCCCGCAGCACAATCGCCTACAGCACTTCGCCGGCAGTGCCCAGGGACAGGTCCTGGCGAGCAGGTCCTGCTCCTGCATCACCTGCCAGGCCCAGCTCCCGCAGCTCCAGGGCCCCGGTTATCACCCTGCTCCTGCCTCGGCACAGGAGTGCAGTCCGCCCTGGCTCACGCCAGCTGCACAGCCCTTCCCTCCTCTTCCTCCTTCTCACTCCGGCTTTAAACCTCCCCACCTCCCTATCTTTCCCTGGGCACCCCTCCCTTCAGGCGCTGCTCCCCACGCTCACCTCGGGCACCCTGACCCCCTGCCCTCGGGAGACCTCGGTGCGCCAAAGGCACGAGGACTAAGGCGACTAATATTTAAAAAACAAACCCTAAACGGAGCAAAAAATAAAAGCCTGTCACTGTCCCAGCGCTGCTGGAGGCAGAGGGAGTAGGGAGCTCCCTCTCACGCCGCGGGGCCAGCTCGGCTGCGCCCCCACCGCCCGCCCCAGCCGGACCCGGGCCGCCGCCCTCACCTTGTCCTGCGCGTCCCCACGAAGCAGAGCCATATCTCCGGGAGCAGACAACCACCTTCCACCTTTCTCTTTCTCCTCCTCCCCGCCACCTCCTCCTCATATAACCCGGGCGGAGCCGCCGCCGCCACACCCCCCGAGGGGCACGCGCCATCTTTGGTGAGGGCAGAGCGCTACTTGCCTTCATCCAAGATGGCACCACAACGCTTATTCATTTACTTGCCTTTAAAGATTTGGGTTGTTTTCCTTAGAGCCTTTAAAAGAACACCCAAATTGTGCGAGACAGAGTGAGCTTTCCTCTCTCGCTACCTTTAGGGGCGCTCCAGCGAAGGGGCTTGGGGACTGCCGGTGCGGGAGAACTACAAGTCCCATGAGGCAGCGGGTGGCGCATACGCACGGCGGATGAGGCGCGCCTGCGCGCTGGCGCCCGCGGCGGTGGCGGGAAGCGCGGCTGAGGTAACGCGGCGCCGCGGGTCGGGAGGGCCCCGGGGCGGGCGGGCCTGAGGGCGAGGGAAGGCCAAGGGAAAGGGAAAGAGGGAAGGCGGCTGGTGCTGGTGCTCCCCTGGCCCACCCTGCCTCCGAGTCCGTCAGTGAACGGGCCGCATGGCCGGGCTGCCGTGGCTGGGCATGCCTGCCTCCAGCCCGGCTTCTTGTCCAAAGTGATTTATGCCCCTCTGAACAAGGGCGGGCTATCCAGCACTGGGATTTTCAGGCACTTGGAGCCCATGCAGAAAGTTTGTCTGCCTGAGGGCGCTTGATGGTCACTTCATGGTCTCTTGGTGGCTGGGTGTTGGCCCAACTCTTTCACAGATCGCAAAACCCGCTAACTTCGTATTACAGCCCTATTCCCCACTAATTCCATTCCCAGTGCTGATCTGGGAATGAAGCTTGAACTGGGAACTGAATCTTGTTGAAGCTACCCTTTGATTCAGGGTAGCTCTGTGGGCTTGTGCTTTAAACAGGGTTGCTAAATTGTCTGTGGTCTAAACATCCCAAAAAGAGGGAGGTGTATTTTGAACCTGGAGAAGTTCAGTAAAGTACTTTGCAAACTGCAGGGAACTCACAGTTATACCTTCCTCAGTGGGTTTGTTCTCCTCAAATTAGGGGCACGGGGCAACAGGTCTGTGTGTTTAGCAGTGCTCTTTTTCTGAAGTAAGCCAGTGTTTTGTTTTGTTTGTTTGTTTTTGCTGGATAGGTGGCTGTGGAGAAAAAGCCATACTGGTTATTGTCTGAAACCACAGTTGGAGGTAGGTTTTTATGGATGTGGACTTTTCCTTAAGTAATCCTTTCTATTTCCTTCAGTTAAACCATTCCTATCCTCGAAAAAAAAGACTTCCTCAGTTGTGTTAGCTCAGTTATTGTTGGAGCCGCCAAGTCAATTTGCTTGGGAAAGTTAAGTCCTGGGTTTTTTGTACCTCCAGGTTATTTAAATTTTTTTCACTTCTCCAGTGTGGCTCATCATACAACACTTGAAGCAATTCTGCCAGTCTTCAACCACAAACGCTTTCAGAGAGAAGGGAGACACTTCCCCAGAGGGAAATCTCAATTAAATTCTGTTCTTTGTGTACAAGAGTAGATCCCGATCCATTTCTGTCTTGTAAGTTACCTGCACAGAAATGCCACTGTGACTTAGTGAAAAACACATAATTCTTTATTCAGCTGGGCACAAGGGTTCCTTATTTCTTAGCAATCCTAGAACCTCTTGCTTTTTGTACAACAGGACAGCAGCTGGCAAACTCTTCCCTTTCCTGGTGGTTCGGTTCATACGGTGCACAAACATTTCCGCAGATATTGGAAATTCCACAGGTATATTCCCCAGCACAATATAGGCTGGTAACTCAAAACTCATACTAGTCAGTGAAGCACTGTGCTGCACTAAATTAATTCTAGAGCTCATAATATTCCATATTTCAATAGCTCCATGGTTCAAAACACTGATCCGGTATGAATTTATTCCTTAGAAAGTGTTGAGGGAGCAGCTTGTTACAAGTGAATTTATGCCGAATCAGTTATCCTCTTGCTTCCTGCAGCTGGCACAAAGCCAGAATAAACTTTTTCTTTTGTGCTGTGGCTTTATGTAACAAAGCCACAGCCAGTGGCCCAACATTTGCTCTGTTTTGATTAGTCCAGGTCCACAGTGACCATTAATGAGCCTGTTAATAATCATCAAACAATAGCCGGAGAAGCTACAAGCTTGGATACTGTTACACTGGAATAAGAATATATTTTTCCTCTTTTATTTTAAGTCCCAGCTCTAGCAGCTCTATTTAGAGGTAAGCCTCAAGAGAGAAGAGGTTAATTTTTCTGCACTGCTCTTTAGGATTTGCTGTTGAGAGGTTACTTTTGTATCAGTTGCACGCCACCAGGTTACAGCACAGTTTGTATTTGCCCAAGCCACGCAAAGAGTGTGAGAATGTAAAGCCAGTGAGGAGAAAAGCAGCATATCTGCCGGCTCCTGATTAAACTGGTACCACTGGATGGCTTTGTCCTTCACAGATGAAGGACAATATTTATGAATCTCGAGTCCAAGGTCTCAGCCTCCTGCTGTGAGATGCCTTGTTCTAATCAGCTGCCCCATTTTTGGAAACTGTTCTGTGACGGATGCTCAGCCCCGCACTGGGGCTGGTACAGCTGTGGATCTATCTGTCCACACAAAATAACTCCCCATGGTTTCGTTTCCCATGGCACCCACGGCTCGAGGAGTGTGGGGAAGGAAGAGAGCAACGTGGAAGGATTGTCAGGAACAGAATGCTGCTGTTAGCTGGCAGTGAGCAGGGATTCTGTCTTTGCAGTGGATGGAGGGAGCTTTGGAACAGTAAACAGATAACTTCAGTAGGAGAACAGGGCCTCAGTTCTGCGTGTGAAATGTCACTATGGAATTGTTACGTTTTATCCATGTGCAAAAACCTTCCTAGGGCTCAGCACCGCAGTTCCAGTGCAGCTCTGGAAGGTGTGATGAGAACGGTATTGCTCGTATGCTGTGCTTGCTTTTAAATTTCCTGAGTGTCTTAGAGCACAGCTGTGTTTGAAACTTGGTTTAGAAAAATACTTTTATATTTTATTCTAAACTTTAAAAAAAATTTCTTTGAGTCTGAAAATATTTGCAGTGCATCTGGTTTCTCTTTGGCTTTTCTAGCTTCAAGTCTCACAATTGTAAATGCTGCTGCTGTCTGTTTTCCCCTAGGTATACAAAAGAAAAA
This sequence comes from Rhagologus leucostigma, assembly GCA_013397725.1. Lineage (NCBI taxonomy): Eukaryota > Metazoa > Chordata > Aves > Passeriformes > Rhagologus > Rhagologus leucostigma. Next base: position 13,592 of record VZTD01010886.1, on the reverse strand, counting down.
TGTGGGTTTATTCCCCATAAGGTACCTTCTCCCCACAATCCCCTTAAATTGGTCATTCACTATAAACTTTAAAGTTTTAATACCTCACAGCAATGGATTTGCTTCAATCTCCTCTGTGTAGCTTTTATTTCCCCGTCCCTTTTTTGGGGGGTTGTTTGTGGCAGATCTGGTTTTTGTGCCTACTTCCATGGCAGTTCTGATACTGTTGCTGTAGGGATCTACTCTGATGCTACTTTTGCTACTTGCAACAGATCTTCAAGTGTTTCAGATTTCAGATTTGGCAGGCCAGCAGCTGTTCTTTTCAGGAGCATTTCCCCTTTTCCTTGCTCATTGGTTCTTTCTCTTATTTATCTGAAGAATAAAGGTAGTACAAGGTGTATGAAGGCACTTTGGCCACAGCAATTCTTTGTTTGGCAAAGGGCAAGAATAGGATGGTGGCAGAGTTTTATAGCTCTGGAAATCACAAATTTCTTTTTCCACAGGAGGAAAAAATATGGTAACCCACAGACTGTTCGTGACAGAAGGAAGAAAACTCTAACTGCTCACAAACACTTCTTGTCAGGATGCAATTCCTACAGATCCTGTCCAGGAAACTGGGGAGCCTGGAAATGCTTTTTCAAATACAGTTTTGCCAAAAGCAATTCCCATACACGTATCTGTCTACCTCTGCATGTGTTTATAGTAAAAAGAAAAAAGGAAACAGTTATGAACAAGTTGACCAAGAAAAATACAAGAACTTGGTCCACTCTGTTACATCTTACAAAACCAGCGCCCAAACACCAGAGACAATACTTGAGGAAGACAATTTTTTGTATGGGCCACCAGGTAAACACAGACCTCCAATTAAAGCTGGGACAAAAACTCCCAAGAATTGGGTTCCTTTAATAAACCCCAGCAAGAGAATCCTTCCTCTCAGCAGTGATTCAAACGTCCCCATGAAAATCGGCTTACAAAGAACGAAGATGCCCAGTGTTACCCGCATCCTTCAAGAAACCCTCTCTCCACAGCAAGTCTTTTATCTGGAAAGATGGAAGCAGAAAATGATAGAGCAACTTGGAAAAGAGGGATTTGAAGAGTATACCAAAAGTAAGTCTAGCCACAGTGTGATTGCGGAGGAGCAGTAGTCTGGATTGCTGGCAGGTACGTTAGGTCAAGTGGTTTGGAAATCCATGAAGTTGTTTCCATTTCATGAGAGCATGTTGTGAGCGTACCTGTTACCAACGAGCCTTGGCTCTGGTCTTTGTTCTCGGACCAGTAAAAGGGATTTAGAAATTTGTGGAAAATGAGAATTAGACTGTAGATATACTTCACTCAATCCTGTCTGACTTTCCTTTAGTTCTCCATTTGCCAGTATCTATTTAGAAATCGATATTTTCCAGCTGATATTACTGAGCCTCTTTGCCATTACAAAGCTACTTCGTAACAAGATGGAAATAGGCATGTTGAACTCATATAATCCTGAGTGTTTAAAAACCAATGTGCCCTGCTGTTTATGGTAAATTTTTTCAATAACTGTTTAGTTTATCCAGTGTATGTACGAGTAATCAGTGAGAATAAAAAAATAAAGTAAGCGTTAATATAAGGGATACCAGTTTCACTATTGACAATTTATTTTCTGTTTCTTTCCCTTCTCCCCAAACCCTCAAACTTTCAGTACAAAAACCAGGACTGGTTTAAGAGCTGCATTGTGTAAAGCGTAGGATACAAACCTAAAGTAGTGTCTAAAATGTGAGGGGGTTTTCCCATTTTTCTTAGATCTTTTTCTCCAAGGAGAGCTCTTCCATTCAGCTTTGGAATCGATATTCCTGTCTGAAGAGAAGGCAGCTAAGGAGCAGGGTGAAGATGATGTCGTGGCTGGCTACTTATCCAGTGTGGAACACGTCTTGGAAGACATCAGCGAGGTGAAGGCTCTGGAAAGTGGAGTTCACCACGAGACCCTGCAGTACCTGGGCCTGGTCGACTGCGTGGCCAAGTATCGGTGAGGTGCCCTTCCCTCAGACTCCTGTGGTGCCCCTGGTGCTGTGGAGGCCGGGCTGTGATTGAGTGGTTGGGGGAAGCTGGACAGAGTTCTAGGCCTCGCAAAATAGAGGAACTTCCTTGGATGAACCTGATGGCAAAAGTGCTGTTTTTCCTGGTGGAGAGTTACTGGAGAAGGGACAGGTTTAAGCAATCGTCAGCACTTTCCAGGAACTGCGGCAGGTTTTAGTAAGCTTTGGTTTTTAGGATCTAAACTGCCAGAGAAAGAGACTTGTTTAATGAGCAACATGACATCAGGGTGAAACAAGCTGAGAGTGAGAAGTCTTTATGTGCTGTCTCATCCCTTAGTTCTTACTTGTGACCAAACTATAAAGCATTGTCGTGTCTTGTTCTCCTGTGCAGGGGCCGACTGTGTGTGATCGACTGGAAAACTTCAGAGAAGCCAAAGCCATTTCTGCAGAACACTTATGACAACCCATTACAGGTTGCAGCATATATTGGAGCCATAAATCATGATGCCAATTATGACTTCCAGGTCAGTAGGCCTGCTGCATGCTGAGACAAGCAGCAACGCCTGTGTTATCGTCATATCTTCCTGCCTTTAGAACCTGTTGTCCGTCATGGAAGTGCTGGTAGGATTTGTAACAAAGGAGCCCAGTCCTAGGTCTGGTTAAGCTGGCATACTGTGAAATAATTCCACTACTCTTGCTAATCCTGCTGCCCTTGGCTGCCAGTAGTGAATTTTCAGTGGTTTTAAGGAAGTGCTCAGTGGGACCAAGGGATGCTCAGATGAACTCCCAGGGACCTGGCATCTGGGCAATCCCCTGTGCTCTGTCCTGTGTGTTTTTTTTCCTTTGTCAAGGGTAGGAAGGGGCAGGAGAAGAAATAAAGCAAAAGAGCCTGCAAACAAGAAAATGGTGTGAGAGGGCCTTACCTGCATCCTGTCTTGCTGTATCCCACTAGCAAATTAAGGACTAAGTGTTGCACTTGTGTCTGGAAGCTGTGCTGTTTCCTCAGGGAAAAGCAGTGTATTGTGAATCACTTCATCAGAAGACAGTGGAATAATGTTTTTAAAGACTCCAAAAGCAATTCTAGCCCGCCTGCTTGGCCTGAACGATTTTTACCTCAATACAAATATTGAAGGGGGGAAATATGAAGCAGAAGAGAGCAAGTTAATTCATATGCTGTGCAAAAGACTTTCTAGAATACTGTAGAGGTCAGTAAACACAAGCACACTCCACAGACATGATCCTTACAGAGTGAAATATGGGCTGGAATTCTGCTATTAGCTTCCTGCCCCCCACTGCCAGTGGCTGTTTGGGATTTGGGATTTGTCAGGTATGGAAGATGTCAGAACATACCTAAGTAACCATTTCTATCCAGACTGAAGCTGGAGAGTGGCACCAGTCTGGTTGTATGGCCCCAGGCAAAACCTCCTCAGTCTCTGGCAATTTTCCTGGCATCTGCAGGGTTTAAATATCACTCATCCTCAGAGTTCATGTCCCCTGGTTTTCACTGAAATTACTCGGAGCTTTGGGCTCGGGGTTTTTGGAGCATTTGAATGTTAAGTCTCCAAGTGTTTTATGATGAGCTATTGCCCCTTTTTATTCCCCATTTCTTATGTGAGACGTGTATGTTAGGAAGATGTTTTGCAGTGAGCTTTAGCTCTTAGGGTTGCGTGCAAATGTTGGATTTCTGCCAGCCCCTGTTTTTGCTGCAGGTTCGCTGTGGGCTCGTTGTGGTTGCCTACAAGAACGGCTCTCCGGCACATCCGCATTTCATGGATCCTGACCTGTGCTCACAGTACTGGAATAAGTGGCTCTTGCGCCTGGAGGAGTACATGGACAAAAACTGACCCAGACTAAGCACAAGCAAGTGATCTGAGCACAGAGACAAAGGAAGAACCTTTTTTTTAAATATACCACTTTCCTATTCTTTTTTGAGTAACTTTGGCTAATTTCTTACTAGCGGGGTTCCCCTCTCTCCCCTTCCAAAAAGGTGAGCAACTTTCCAATGGAGAATATCTGTTTGCTTATACTGTAGGTGACCTCAGTGGGCCAGGCAGAACAAAGCCAACTTATTCAGACTCTTTTTTATTCCACACAGTTTATACAGCCTGAGGTTGATAGAAAAGTTTCTATTATCAAGTAAAACTGCTTGATCGAATCATCTTTCTTTCTTGATTTTTGAGAAAAAAAAATGTTGCAGAACTGAGTCTTTCAAAATGAAGTTGATGAACTAAAGCAAAACAACATCTGCAATGTAAAGCTGAGAGAAATGCAAATGATAAAGAAATTGATAGAGTAGACTGGGTTTCAGTCGGTTCTTGCTCGTGCCATCATCAGGCTTGTTACTATTTGTGGTTTTTCTTACAGCTACAACTGGAAAACCTGTGCTGAGAGTTATAATGAAAGTTCTCATTAGCTCTTATTCAGAATACTACAGCAAAGTGACCACTTAACAGAAGTGGCTCAGCAGGAGAGGAGCAGAATTGTAACCAATGCTCACAGAAATTTCCAGCGAGTGTTCTGAGAGGTGGGAGCATGAGCTGCTGCTAGTGGCTCCTCCTGCAGGTTTCTTAACACCCAGCCCGCAGAAAAGCACTGTGAAACGGGCTCTGTGCCTTGGCTTGTGAGCTCTGTGCTGCCACTGCCTTGAGCTCTCCTGCCTCTGCTGTGGGTCTGAGCCAACCAGGACCCCACCCCTGTGGAATGATCCCCAGTGTCACGTGAGTTTCTGTATCAAGCAGGCCTATGGCTGTGAAGCCGGGCCTTCTGAGCTGCTGGTTGGGTTTTGGGGGCTGTTTTTTATGGGTTTGTGTTTGTTTGTTGTTTTTTTCCCAAGTTTGTGAATAAATGTTTTGAAATGTTTTGAAACAGAACTTTTACTTTTGAAGCATATAAAATCAAGTCTATAAAGCAGAGAATAAGCCTTGATCATGTCAGGCAGTGTTGCTCTGGCTTTTTTCCTCATTCTCTTTGTTTTCTATGAATTGTATGTATGAATTTTCACAAGACCACTGCAGCTTACAAATAAAATTATGACCAAAACCCCTAAGCTTCAAGAAAATCAGCCAGAACCATAGCTAAAAAAACAGAAATTTAAACCTCTGTGCTGCTTAATCTTGTGCCTCCATCCAGAGTACTGAGCCATGGAAACTTGTGCAGTGAAACTGAGTTAGAGTGGTACTTGCTTATTCAAACCTGGCCTAGTGATGTCATAACTCTGCTTAATTAGATTTCTAAAAAGACAAACCAGGGGGACTGAAGAGCTGGTTCAGAGATGGCACCATTAAAACATATTACACGTGTTCCGAAGTTCTACCTGTTTAACAAGGATCTTCCCACAGCACCAAGTTTTAGCAGGTGGCTGGTTTAATGTCACTGAACAGTGTCAGCGAAAGACAGTTTGTGGCTACAAAGAGGGTGGGCAGAAGCAGGAGGTGATAAAAGGTGCTGAAATCCCTAGGTTGGTTGGGATTGGATAGAGGAGGCCAGAGCAGAACACTGGGCAATGTTTGAGTGGGATTGCCTTTTTCATCAGTTCGTCACTCAGCCATTAGATGTCTCTGAACCATGTAAATGTTCAACCTCATCCTGCCCTCTCATAAACAAAGACCAGTCTGGAGCCTGGACAGTGTTGTTGGCTGGCACCTGTTGGATTTGTGTCCATTTGTTTAACAAAAGCCCTGTTCCTGAGGAAGGCTGCCAGCAAAGTCAGTTTGTAAACCTAACTCCCAGCTGAGTCTGTACCTCAGAGAGCCAGGAGGAGGCAGACAGCCTTCAAAGACAGCAGCGGCGGCAGTCACTCGTGTCTGGCACTTCTGAAAGCCTGGCTGCTGCCTTGGGCATCCCTGGCTGGGCTCTGGAGCATTTCTGGAGCAGCACAAGCTGGTTTGTCCTGTAACAGGACTGGCAGGTGGCTGTCACCAGTGTCACACAAACCCAAACACACTTGTGACACAGTTTCAATTAAGCTGCCAGACTGTTAAAAGTGCTGTGCCCAGGGCACTGCTACAGGCACTCTCTGTCCTCTGCAGAAAAACCTGCTGGGCAGCCAGGGCAGTTACTTCAGCTCTGACATCCAGCTTCCCAGAGCTTTGCTCTCCCTCCGGAGTGGGTTTTCCCCCGTGCCCTGCTACCTGCTCCCTTTCTGTTTTGTTGTGAATCCTTTCTGTGCCCACCTCACTGTGCCTGTGGTTCTGTCAGCAGGGATGTGCTGTGGCAGTGATACTGGAGGGAGAGCAACAGCAACACGTGGTGCAGGAGGGATAAAAAACCAACCCATGCACACAGGTACACACACAAAACGTGTCTCTGGCCGGAGAGGAAGGGTTTCAGCCACGGCTCTGCTGTGCCAGGGTTTCAGCAGGGCTGAGCACACAAATCCCATGCAGTCATGTGAACATTAATCCCATTGCAGAGTGAGCAACCTTCCTTTACACTGTTCAGTTGTAAGACCTGGGGGTCAGTGCACAGGCTTTAGCTCTTTCTGCAGAGTCAGGATCTTCTAATTTACCTCAGATGCTTTTTTCCCCTCAGCAGCTTCCCATTTATTAAAGTATTCTACAAACTTTCCTGCTACATAGGATAAGTTTGTTCTTAACACAGTGGTATTACTTTATTATCCTCATTTTCAAGGTCCCAAGCACCAACAGTTGTGTTGAATAAAGTATTAATATCCTTAGGAATGTTTTTAAGACCCCTAAAAGTTTTCTCCTCACAAAAACCCAAGCAGGTGCCTGTACAAAACTGAAGCAAGTTGAAAGGATTTTTTTTTACAATTCTTGCAAAGTTGCTCAGAATCTCTCATTTTAGCAGCAGTGACTGTGAAAGTCCTGGCTATGCCTGACTTTATATTTTAAATGGGAGGAGCCTTCTACACTGACAGTGGTCACAGAGGAGCAGCCAGATCGGTGCCTGCAGTTTTGCACTGATCTCCTAAAGCAGACACAGGCTCAGTCCCCCTTTCCACTGCATTGTTGTATTAATGAACAGGCACTTGAATATAAAAGAGAACAAAAATCCCCAAACACACCACACACGCCATAAAATATGGAAAAAATTTGCATTTCATCATGATAGAAAGTACTTGTTTTCAAGTGATTACAGTGCTTTCTTTGGGTTTCTGGGTTGATAATTGGTGTAAAAAGGATGTAATAATCCTCAAAGTGTGCATGGTAAATCCAGGAACATCAGAGTTAAGGTTTCACTTATATATCGACATGATAAAAGTAAGTTCATGGCTTAAAGTACCTAAAACACAACCAGAAGTCTGCCCTGGAATAATGTCATTTGCTAGCAGAGGAAGTTTGGGAGGAAAAAGTTCTGCATCCTTTCAGAAGAGTTTCAACTCACCTTGGATTCCACTTCCATAAATTGTTAGCAGACTGCACAGGGGGCAGAGCTAAGGGTATTTGCACATTTTAACTCATTTGCTGATGCAATGCACTCCTGTTCTTAAGGCACTTTAATTAACGTTGCATAGAACCGTGTACCAGTAGCACTCTTACCCAACACTTTTCACCCAAACCTCTCATAAGTAATTTGCACAGGAGGTAACAGTTACTAACTTTACAAAATACGCTGGGGAAAGGTGAACTTATTTGTCAGGGGTGTTCAGACCTGTGGTAGAGCTGAAACAGAAAACAGGTTGCCCAAATGTCAGTTCAGTAAATACTCCGTCTGAGAGGTGACAGCCTTTGCAAGCATTCCATTTTTATTGGCCAGATAAAAAAAAAGTCTGATGTTTCCATCACAAATGGGAATATTTCTGTCAAGTTGAGGTTGTACCAACATCGAGTCCCGTTAACAAAAGCATCCCTTTAATTTCAGGTGTTTCTCTCAAAATTGTTCTTAAAAAAATAATATATATAGTCCTACATGTAAACTTCATTGCTCTCGAGCACTGTGAGCCCCCCCGTGTCACTCGTCCTTGTTGTCCTCTTTGGAGTTCCTCTGCAGGACGGGGCTCAGTTTGGTTTGCAGAACGGCTGCGAGTTTTTTGGAGGTTTTCTTCAGGAAGGCGCTGCCGGGGTGGACGCCGCTGACGTGCAGGTACAGGTCCTCCTGCGTGGGGCCCGTGTAGCCGCAGTCCTCGCACACGTACAGCTTGTCCCTCCTCTGCTTGTAGGCGTACTGCTGCTGCACGCCGTGGATCTTCTTCAGGTGCGACTCCAGCGAGCAGCGCTGCGTGAAGGCCTTGTTGCAAACCTCACACTTGTAAGGACGAATCCCTGCAGCGGGAAAACACAGGCGTTACCACCCCGAGTTATGTTTCCCCACATCAGCTGCTGAGTATGTATCTAACAGCCCAAGGAACTACCTCTCTAAACAAAGCATCCTGCGTTCAGGCTAAGGTTTTCAGGAATGGCTTGATATATTTCGGCATAGAAAACCTAGGAATGTTTTGAGAAGATGCAGGCAGGTGCTGAGGATAACAGATGCTTGTCAGTAGTTTGGTCCTAAGGCAGCCATTATCAACTCCTACAAAACTTATTTTAGACCCCTGACTATTTGAAATCCTGTGATTAGGTAAAACTATCAGTTTCAGCTTTTATAATGAATGGAAACTTCTGTCTTGGTAAGATTTTAATTTTTCTCTTTTAGTTTAATGAGACTTCAGTGAACAGCAGTGAATGTCCAGCGATCCCAAGTGCTTCAAAGGAGCGAGAGCACTTTCATACAATACAGATTTGATGACTGAGATTAATGATTCTAGAGGAGAAGTGCAGGAAGATGAAAGAAATAAGTCTGTGTGTTTCCAGAGGAGGGAGAAGGAACTGACTTGTGATTTGAACGCCCAGACAACCAAGATCACAAAAACCAATTTTACCACCAATCAACACTGATTCAACAACAACCCTCCCAGTGCTTAAATAGCTGAGGATGTAGCAACACTCGAAAGAACCTAAACCAGCTGGAATTCCACTTATTAGACTAGATCAGTAAGTTTCCAAGCAAAGACCACCTTTAAAACTGATATAAGGAGTTACCTAACCCCCTCTTTTCCCCAGGGAAGATGGAATGCCAGGGTCTGGAAGATCAGACCTATGGTAAGCCAGGCAGAAATTGGTAAACCAGGCTGGTCTGTTCAGACAGTTTTAACTTTGTGATTGCATTAAGTTACCAGTCAGGAGCTGATACCAGAAATCCAAGCTAATTAGAAGTTCCAATAAGCAGCATCTCAACTGCATTTTTGTTTAGTTAAAAGAGGTTATCCCAGTGCACCAGATTAAACGATCAAGTTTCCTAATGCCTGCTGCTGTGAAATTGCTTCATTTCCATTAAACTGCAGTTGGAGAGAAAGCCCAAACCTTCATTAGAATTTGCACACAAAAAGCAGTTTCTTGCTCATTTGAAGGCAGTTTAAACCTTCACCATCCTTGGTGCCAGCACTCCATAGGCAGGAACACAAGCACAGGAAGGGTAGTGCCAGCATAGCACAGCCCGTCACGGCTGTGGGAACCTCTTCATCACTTAGGAATCGTTTTAAATAATTTAGGAATAATTTTAAATTATGCTGACCAGAGACACTCCAGGGTTTCTTTTCTGACTCTCTAATGAGGGTACAGCTTGAAAAATCACTGCTTTGGGAAGCACTGACTCCACACTCCAGCCGTACCGCAGTGGCAGCTCCCTGCTTGCAGCCAGCAGCTCTCCTTTCCACAAGAAAGCTTTGCAAAGAAACCCAAACAGCCCAAAACACTGGCTCCAGGCAATGCCTTCCCATCCAAATGGGTGTCATTGTTTTTGAGGGCTTTACTACCGAGAAACAGCCCCTGCCTACCAGCATCCTTGTGTCACCTCTAGCAGTTCACCTGGTTAATGGGGCCTAAACCAAAAAAGGGGCTCTGCAGAGCAAGCCCAAATAGTCTCCAGCTCCCACTGGGTGACTCCACATCTGGAAAGACGGGATGTGCCTGTGAGATGTGGTGGATGCACCTTCTGGGTGCCCAACAGTGCGAAGTCAAAGCCTGCTGAGCACAGCCAGCTTGACCCACCAGGAAGCATTGCCCTCGATGAGGATGGGGTTGATGTTTATTTAAGCCATTGCTTCCACCAAGGAAAAAAAAAAAAACAAAGTCAAACGGCAGCTTTCTCTCTGCTTCAGGCTGGGGTAAGAACTTCTGGGAACAGTGAGCTGGATTTGAGGCAACAGATCCAGTTCAGAGGAACACGGCCGCTGCTGTTTGGGATAGACAAACAGCGTGAGTGAGTGGCCACAGAAAGCACAGCCATCCAGCCTGGGGGAGACACAGCATGAACCACACTCTGGTTTCTCCAGACGGTGCCAAAATCAAGCCGTAATCCCATCCTGCACAACGATCAGCTAGGAAGGCTCTCAACAGCGAAAACCCCAGGAAACTGCTGTTCGTTGCCTCTAGAGGGCAAAGCGTTTTCATCGGGCTCCTGCCTCCACTCATCGCTGCGCGCCGATAACGTGCAGTGATTTGCTATCCCGGGGGGTTATCCCGGGCAGGTTATCCTGGTGGGTTATCCCAGCCTCGCTGCCCCAGGCATGGCAGCAACGGGGCTGTGTCTACACGAGGTGTGGACGGCAGGTCCTGCACCCTCACTGCTTCACACGGATTGCATTAGTTCTCCTCAGAGTTCATCGTTCCCAGGACTTTTCTCTGTCCACACTCATGTCTTCCTCTTTCCTCCACTGCATCCCCACTGTTTTTTTGCAAATGTTGTTAACCAGGGCTTTGTGTTATGGTCTTGCCAGGTTACCCTCACCCTCTCCTTGTCCTTGTTGCATGCCACCCCTTCTCCCCGGAGCCTCCCGCGGGTCCCCAGGGAACGCATTCTCACCAGTATGGGTCCGGACATGCCTTTTCAGATCAAAGGTGTCGTTGAAGCCTTTCCCACAGAAGGTGCACAAGTGTCTCTTCACCTGGCTGTGGCACTTGATGTGACGGTTGAGCATCCTCTGCAGGCGAAAGCCTTTGCCACACAGCTCGCAGCTATGCAGGGCAGCATCGTTACAGGTGCCGGTGGTGAACTGAGGAGCAGGAGAGGACTGCGTGAGCATTGGGATGAACAACAGAAGAAATAAAGCAAAACAGGCAGGGCTTATTGTGGCTTTAAAAGAAATCTTGGGATCTATTAGAAATGAAAAGTGAAAGCGTTTGGGAGATTCCTGCGGGGTGAAACCTTCACGTTTTCCTTGCAATCAAGCGGGGGATTTAATGTGCATGGTTTGGGACTGAGGCATCTCTGGCCAGCTTGGATTCAGGGGCTGAAACAAGTTGTGTAGTGCATTCCTTCCAGAGGCAGCAACCCTCCTCCTGCTACATCCATGAACAGAAGGGCTTAGGCTACGAGCACCTTTCTGTGGGACCACACGTGTGTTTGCTCCTGCACTCAGCTGATATCCTGGGTGGCGAAGGGGAGTCCTCTCTGCTGTGAGAGAGTTGTATTACGCAGTGCCTTCACTGGTCACGCCTCCAACTGCTCCGGGTCCCTCAAAAACCAGCCAGTAGTGATAAAAAAGGTGGTTTTGGAGAGATAAACCCAAGGCACGTTGTGCTGACTCAGCAGAGACTGAAACAATGGCCCTAATCTCCCCCCGTTGGTGTCCCCGGCTCGTTAATTAACAGCGGAGTGACACTGGGGAGTAATCTCCTCATTCCTGCTCCCGGCACCCAAAGCATTGTGCCAACACCATGACATAACTTGGCTAAAGAAGACACTGAGGATTCAGCTCCTGGGAAGATCATTCCTCAGAGGAATGGCTGGAAAATGTAAATACTGTGCTGCTGGTTTAATTATTCCTGGCGGAACACACGGACCCTGTTAGATGCCCGGGATGAGGGAAAGCCAGCAGAGCAGACAGGACCACGGGCTGAAAAAACTCAGCTCTGCTGAAACGAGGTTTCACTGTGACAGTCATTAATAGCCCAGGTTAAATTATACAAAGTAGGTTAAAGTCAAACAGCAGCGGGGCGGGCTCTTCACAAAGGCAGGAACACGTCTGGGGTTTCTTTTTCCTGAAGAGCCAGTTATTTTTCCCGGTCCTCCTCCTTTGCTTGCTACTGAAGCAACGCTACTCGAAATTGTAAAGAAAGATTAAAGAAAACGGCAGCTGTGAAACCACGAGGTGTGAAACTGGAGGGGGAGCCATCTGGGAAGAATCTGTTGGGCAACAGGGCTATGACTCCACCTCAAGCAGCTGCATATAACCGGGGTGAAACCTAATCATGAGACTTAAGAACACGGTGACTGAAAGGCTGTCAGCCCGGCACAGACAGTGGTAATTTTTACAGCTCCATCCAGCAAAGCAGCAGCCAGGGTTTAACGAGGTGTTAACTACCAGTGGTAAACACATCTCCTCCTGCCTAGCACTGGGGTGGCCTGGCTCCACCTCTGCTGAGGGGACCCTGGATGTTCAGAGAGAGACGTGGCGCTGTTTGGCAGCTCGGCGTTGAGTCCTCGGGTACCACGAGGACCTGAGGCACCGTGAGCAATTTGCCTTCTCAGCCGTGGGAGGGAAATCACTGCTCTGCTGGTTCTGCCCAAGGAACACCCAGACAGCCGGAGCTCCTGCCCTTGCAGCAGAGAGGCTCTTCAGCAGAGTCAGTGGACAGATGATTGGTTCATTTCACCCGAGCCTGCAGGTCGACCTCAAGGTGGCAATGGTCTTTCACAGCTATGGAGGAGAACCTTTAGCTGCTTTCTTGATAGGTCAAGGTGGGACGGGGGCAGCGTGAAGACTCACCCCAGCCCCTCTTGGTGAAGGCTTGACTACAACCTAGAAGGCAGCTTTTAAGGAGGCCCCACGCTAAGGAACAAGATCCACCCACGCACCATGGGGCATGACTCCTAGCTGCCAGGGCTGGTCCTTCCTGGCTGGGTTCAGAGCTCCTGCGGGACCCGAGCCAAGCAGGTCAGGGGCAGCACGTCCCAGGCAAGGATAAGAGAAGGCAAAGGGCACTGGAAGATTATGGCACATCGCTTAGGAGGCTTGCCCTGCTGCTGCCATCCTACAGCCGGGCCGGCTCTTCCCACAGGCCAAACCTCGGTGTGCGGGACAGCTGCTGTCACCACTAGCAAAGAGAGCCCAAGGCACTGTCGTCACCTGGCGTCCCCGGGCAGCAGCCAGGCCTTGACCTTGAACTGGGGTCACCCCACTGCCAGAGAAGAGATGGTTGGGGTGCGGGCGGTTACCTTGATTTTTGACCTGACCATGGGGCGCTTGACGGCCAGGTCCAGCAGCATCCCCCCGGCCGTGCCCAGCTCGCCGGGGGCAGGTTGGGGTGTCGGGGGGTCGCTGGGCTCGGCGTCCCGGGTCCCGCTGCTGCCGCTGCTCTCCAGGCTGCAGCTGTCTTCATAGCCCAGCAGCACGCAGCCGATCCCGCCTGCAACGGGGTGGGGATGCGATAAAGCGGGGGGACCCCGGAGCCGCGGGCAGGGCAGGGGAGGGAGGCGGCGGGCGGGAGCCGGCGGGCCCCGGTGTTTAACCTGCGGGCGGGCCGCTGGCGGCGGGGGAGGATCCCCGGCTCACGCTGCAATCGGAAACTCAAACACGAACGGTCCCAAAGTTCAAACAAGCCAGCTCCGCCGCCTTCCCGTTATACCCCGGGCAAGGGCAGGAGGAGCGGGAGGAGGAGG
>VZTD01010885.1:13261-46979 GCA_013397725.1 Rhagologus leucostigma | reverse complement strand
GCTGTAACACCTTTCCTACTTTCTCACCAGATAACCTGGCAGCAGACAGGAACAGCCCAACTTCTAGAAGAAAAAGCTGTTTCACATCTCCTTGGTTTTGCTCTAGAGATTCCCCTGATTTCCATACAGATGCCCCACTTCCTTTTCTTCGCCCAGTGAAGTCATCTTGCTGAAGGCCACGAGCAGTGCCCCTCTGGAAGGGTTTCACTGCTGGGAGCGGGGAAGAGCAGGGAGCACAGCCCTGTTTCGTGTGATTTCCCACAGGGCAGAGCTTTGCCTGGTGATGGATCTGTTCCCCTGCAGGCAGCAATGTGCCTCCACATCCTCTCTGCAGGGATAAGCTCAGTCCTGGGGAGGTGTTGGTGTGCCTTTGGAGTCTGGGCCACCAGCAGGGAATGCTGAGCCCCTTCCCCTCCTGGCAGTGGTCTCATATTGAATTAACGAGTTTATTCTCATCAAATGAGGCGGGGAGGGAGGGTGTTTTGTGCCAGTTGTTGAGAGGGGGCAGCCCTGAGGAGCCAACCTCAGGCTCTGCTTCTGGGAAATGCTACAAACATCTTCCCACCCAAACAGGCTCTGGTTCAGCTCAGAAACGAGGGTCAGGGAGCAATTCCTACTTCTAGGATCTCTGGAATTAACTGAGGAAGGGAGGTGGTCCCTGACAGAGTCAACCCATCACTGGTGGAGTCTGGAAGCATCCAAATTCCAAATTGCAGGTTGGAGGCACCCCTGTTCCTTTAGCTGACACCCATTAGCCAAATCTGTTACTGTAGAAAACCGGATTAATTTTTCCCTTTGTTATTTTGTTTCTGTTTACAGAAACAGCAATTTATGGTGTGGGTCCAGTGGAGCCTATTGTGAGAATCAGCAATTTGCTTAATCCCCATAAAGGCCTATTTTCTGAATCATAAATCCTGTTCTGTATCAGTGTTCTGAAATTCTAAAGAAATCCCAACACACAGCAAGGTTTTACTAAATAATCTCCTTATTGTTGAGTAAAAAGCAGTTAATTGGGAGTTTTTCATTCAAAAGAAGGGTATTTATCTTTGGGGTGCAATGTTTATTTTTTTGGGTTTTTTTGGAGGGGATGTTGTCGGTGAGCCTTGGGCACCCTTAAAAATGCAGGTGAGATTCAGCTGTGTCTAAAAACTAAAAATGAAACCTGTGGAATTGAAAATTACTCAATCAGATCAGACTGGAACAAAATTCTCTCAAGCCCTTAAAGGCTCATGGAAATGTCTGAACCTTGTCCTCATGTGAATAGGGTTTAATTTCACTGCTCTGGAAATGCCAGGATTAATAATTTTGTGTGTGTATTCTGAATGGAATTAATAGTTTATATAAAAAAACCTCAACGCTACGCATTTATAACACACGATAAACTTTGACATGGGGAAATGTCTGCCCTTCCCAGCTGTGAATAGAGCACTTGGTGGGTGCTTATTAGAATAAAAAACCACTATAATAATAAATATGAATCCAATTAATTTTATTTTTTTGCTTTAAGACACAAAGTACATTTTAAAGAACTATCTATAAAGTTAATTTCCCAAATAAATAGCATCAAGTATAATAGATCTAAACTTTATACCATGAATGTCACAATTTCTCTCCCATAAAATTAAGATATCTCTATGTACAGTACCAATAAATATGCAGCAAACATTTTCAGTGCCTTTTTTTGACGTTTTAATATAAAACTCTACAATCAGTGGCAGAACATAAGGAGGTTTGTGCAAGAATGAGAGCAGCTGGAAAGCTATTTTAGTTCATAATTCAGCAAAAAACCCCTAACACTGCTGACTTACGTTGCTTAATAAACTGGGTTATGATCTCCCAGGCAATGCCTTTCGTGTTGTTGTTCAGAGGGATTTAACAATCAGGGATTTGGAAGTGTCACGGCACAGTTGACACTCCGGGAGAAAACTGTAGCACCAGGACTCCCTAAGAAGTGGAAGTGGAGTTCTCATTTCCTTTGTGAACCTATCTGGATGCTGAGGGGGGTGGGAAACACATCCCTGTCCATCAGCTGGGATTTTTACAGCGTCGGACCTTCCTGGGAGGGAAAATCACTTCCAGTTCGCCGCAGCTCGTGCTGCATCCTCCACGAGGAGAAAAGCCCTGCCAAGGTAAACCCCAAAGCTGGATGGGGACTGGATGGATCCCGCTGGGATCCTGTCCCCAGCTGGGAAAAGGGGGCTTCGTGCAAGGACGAAGCTGAGAGGGCTCAGTCTGGCTGTGGGTGGGCATCGCAGCCAACAGGTGAGAGCTGGGAACGTTCAGCTCCCGTGGGGAGTGTCCTGCTCTGAGGATGGATTTCATGGAGTAACTTTCCAGGATGAGAGTGAGGTTCACCCTCAGGATTCGTGTCCACGTGTGTATTCAGCATTAAACCCCGTGGGAATCTTCCCCACGAAGATTTACCCACCCACCCCAGAGTGAGAGCAGTGGGGTTCTCCCTTTCACCAGGTGCTTGGGTCATCTTTACCCAGAAAAACACCACAAAAACCCCTCTGCAGCCTGGGAGAGAAGCACCTCCGTTATCCCCACCTTCCCTAGGACGTGCAGCCTTTCAGGGATGTGCCTCTCTCCCCTTCCACTCTCAAGAGGGAGCCTGGAGATTTATTGAGAGCAGACACCTTTTATATGATCAAAGGAAGCCAGAATGCAGCACAACGCTCACACTCAGTGTGTTTAGACCACAAAGAATCTGAAGTTATTACCCTAAATGTGCAAAGCATGGAGTAAAATGGCAGTGAGATTGAATTCTGCTCTGCTCAAGTTAAAATAGGAAATAATAATAATAATAATAAAATTCTGTTCTGCTTTTGCTAAATGTGAGGTAGATATTGGATTAAAAAGAACAAAAACCAACGTAACAGCAAATAACAGCTTTTTGGTGTCACAGGGGAAAGCAGCCTGATTCCCACTGTCTAATTAACTCCTGGCTGATCTACAGAGGCTGTTAACAAAACCTCTCAGGGATTTGCAAGTGGATGAAAAGCAGGGGAAACAAATGTCCTCCATCAGAGTATTCCAGTGAAAACCTTCCTGGAGCCAGAGCATGGAGCCCTTCACCAGAAACCTCTTCTGAAGCAATTTAAATGTGATACTCTGAGTTCAAGCCGGGAAAGCAAAATAAATTTGGGGAATACGAAATAATATGGCAAATAGGATAATGCTTCTCAGTTCTGGTGGTGGAAAGAAAGGAATTTGCATTCTTGGCAGCAGAGGAATTGACGGTAACAGCAGCCAGGATGAGGAATTAAATATCCAGGGGATGCTGCTGTTCTGCTGGAAGGGTGAGAACAGCAAAGCTGGAGCTAGAACAGGGTCAGGGGTGCCCAGAGCTCTGCTGCCTTCACTCTGACTCTCATTTGGCCAAAATTTCCTGGTTGGGTTGTGCCTGTCAGCCAGGAGCTGAGCAGTTGGGAACACGGAATTCTCAAAATGCTGAGGTGTTTTTTGTGTTCGGTTTTTGCCTCATGAAGTGCAAGTGTCTCTAAATTCCCAGGGGAAAGTCTGGACCCGACTTCGCTCTGCTGAGGGCCCTCTAACTGCATAAAATAATGATTATTCACACATTTACACGCAATAAAACTTGTTTTTCACACATCAGCACTACCTGGCTGCATTAGCTGGTCACTCTTCATTGTGATTAGTGTTTTGGGAAGGGGACCGGGATCGAAAGTGGTCACATTCGTTAAGTTGCATTTTTATTATCATAAAACTTGGGAAAAAACAAAGAAGCTAAGTCAGTTCTTGTGGTAAAGATACATCTCAGTGCTGAGGCACAAGACAAAAGACAATCCCTCCTAGAAAATCCCTTACAATAGCAAAATGCTATTACTGGTGTGTAACACCCAGATGTGGGCAAAGATCCTTGACATTTTCTGATTCTTCTAAAGAACGAATTCTCCCCTCATTTCTCACCTGAAATGATGGGCCACTCAGAAAATAAATAACACAAAGGACAGGGTGGTCAGTTGTGCCATGGAGGGGTGAAAAAACAAGATTCCTTCAAAATTCTGGAATATTGCGTTGAAAATTTCAAGTGAATTCCTAAATCTGTTGGGCTTGGTCGGGGACCCCCTTTGTAGAGGGGCTGGCTCATCACATCCCCTGCCACATCCAAAATCATCTCAGCAGCATCTTTTAGGGTGATGTTTTACACCCTTGGACACTGATCCTGCAACACCCCTGTGCTGGACGGTTCCTTAATTTGGAAGATTGCTCCAAACCATGATGTAGCTGAGGATAAATGCAATTAAAACTTTCTATCCATGTTTAATTTGAGGAATGCAGATTTTACTCCTCCCATGCACCAAAGAGGAGCTGGTTTTCACCCTTCAGCCACGCGCTCAGGGCTACGTTCAGCACAAATAAATGTTGGTAGGATTTGGAGCTGTTTTCTTTGCACCTTGATTAAAATTTACTTCTGCTTGTACATGGAGAGAAAGTTAATGCTTAATTATCAACATTCAGTTTTCAAGGGGAAAAGAAGTGGTAAGTAATGAACTCTTTTGTGAATTTGGGTTATGCTTAGTGTTAGTTTTTTGGGGGATGAAAGAGATTAGGAAAGAAGACAGCTCCTAAGATCTAGAATATTTTGAGCAGTTGTTAAAAAATAGTAATAATTTGATACTTCTTCTTTCAGTGTTTTTTTGTTCTGAAAAGTGCTTTTGCGTTCTTTTTCCTAAGAAATGGAAGGGTAAAAACCTGAAATCTTAAGTTTTACCTCATTTAGCCCAAGCTGCCTATTTCACCCTTTTTTCTCCAGATTCCATTTTTTTCCCCTGATAACTGGTTTTAGTTTCACAGCCACCCAAAACAAAGCACATGTTCAGCTCGACCACAGACTTTAAGGTCACTGCTTCCCATGACCAGATTTCATCAGCTTCTCATTTAATTGAAAATGCTGATGCCTGTGCATTTTCACATCTCCAGAAACACTTTGCACTTTCTAACTCAACAAACACAAATTTCTGAGAACACTCGTGTCCTTATTTAGCTTTAAAAAAAACCAGCAATCTGAGAATCCACAGTTTAGGTTCAGTCTATTGGACATATTTCCCTTTAAGCTTGATTTTTGTCACACTTAAGTGGCTTTACCCTGACTTCACGCCTTTGACTTCTGTGGAGGAATAGCTGATATAAAACAGGGTCAGAATGAGCCCCTGAACACTTATTTTATGTGCTGGTCACTGGCACAGTAACGTTATTAGCACTGAAAAGTGGGAAAAAAGGGAATAAAGAGAATTTCCATGAGGATACACGTGGGGGTCAATACGCCTGCACCACTTTAAAACAAGTAATGCCACATATATTGGTTTACGTCCTATAAAATGTGTGCTAAATGGGCTCAAAGCTGGTGTGGGTAATGGGGTGCAAAAGCTCTAACTGGACTAAAATAAATATTTTTTATGGATAATGGATCAAGAGAATCACACCTGGAATGGAGCCGCAGCAGGCAACTTTCTGCTGGTGAAATCCATCTTTTTAGTGTGCAGTGGACGCAAATTATGTGCTACAAAAAGGCTCGTTATTGCCAGTGGGATTCCTGGAATTTCTATGGAATATCCACAAATATTTATTTCTATCTGTGTGTAAATATCCCACAGAAGGCTCTTTGATTGAATGCCAAACATTGCATTCCCCACTCCTCTCCCACGGCCCTCACAATTCCCATCATTCACACACCAGGATTGAGTACTGATGCCTTGCCATACAGTTTTCCTGGAAATCCGCTGTCCCAGCCTACCAGGATTGCCTTGTGCCCTCAGAACAATCAGCTCATTCATAGAAAAGAGACGCTTTCTGAATTACTGTAATTATCCCAGAAAAAAAAAGAGAATTTCCCCTCCAATTTTCTCCAAGGACAAAGCAAATTAACCCTGTTTTTTGCACTTTGCAGAAGCTCTCCTGCCTAACTGCTGGGAATCACCTGTCTTGGAAAGATGATTTCAAATCTTCCTCTATGACACTGACCACGGTGTTTCGTGTGCTGGTCCCCTAAAGTGCTCCACATATTCCAAAAGCTGCAGATTTTGTGTTTTCACGAGTTCAGATCCTGTTTGGGGCACACAACCGAGTGATCGAAGACTCAGCGTGGGGTGTTGAGGGAACACGTCAGAAAATCTGAGATGCGGAAAGTCTCAGGGTTTCACAGGGAATAATTTTGTGTAGAAGTGCCAAGAGTGGGGGATTTCACCAGGTTTTGCCACGGTGGGGGGGTCTCTGAGCAGGAAGAAGAGCCCTGAGAAGGAGCTGGGTCACCAGAACCCCTTTCTGAGGAGTAACAAGGCTGAGGTCGTGTGTGCCAAGCACTGAATGGATAACTGGGGAGTAACTACTCCAGGCTCAGCTTAAAAAATAGGCTGAGCAGGTGGAGAAAATAGGAACAAGGACTCCAAGATGGAATTGATCTGGATAATAAAGACATAAGAGGATCCCTTGACTCAAGAGTGTTTCCATCTGCCTGCAGGATCATTAAATTTACTTTCTCCAATCCAAACCTATTTTGAGATGTCAGTTTTCTTTGTGCACTGGAGAAACTGGGTGTAAAAAATGGCATTTGGATAAAGAAGTGTCCTTGCACCTACTGGACGGGGCCAGGAAGGCTGGAAGGAGCAAGGGATCAAGAGGACAGCTGGGATGTGGATGTGGGGAAAGCAAAGAACGAGTCCAAGAAAGGATGGGAAGCCAAAGTGGGATGAGGTTTTTATGCAGGGAATTTGTCAAGGTCCCCAAATGGGCAGAGTTGTGTCAGGGGCCAGCACTCAGCGGTGAGACTCAAGGAAAATCTGGAAGCAAGAAGACACCCAGAGAGGAAAAGAGGGCAGGGCAGGGTGGCAAACTCCTGGCTGTTGTGATGTGCCTCATGCTGGCTCTGTAGATAAAACAGAGAAGGACTGAGACTGCGGGATCCAGGAATTGCAGGATAGCGAAAAATGGGCAAACAGCCACCTTTTGGAGATGATTTACCACGAAAGACCTGCCAGTTTTCATGTCAGCAGGAAGGTCCTTGCACCAAGACATGAAGACACGGAGATCCTGGTGTTGCCTGGACCTTCCCTCCTCCTGTTCTGCTCCTCTCCTCCCTTCCCAGCCTCCTTGGCCTCTCTCCCTGCTCCAGCTGCTCCACTGAGTTCTCCTCGTCAGCTCAAACAGACCTTCCCAGAGCAATAAATCTTCTCCTGGTGGGAAGAGGTTTGCCACGGGCAAAGCTGCAGGATCACGCATGGGATTGTCTCCACTAAAAAGCCTCTGCCCAGTTGAGCTCTCCAGATACAACCCCTCAGCCCCAGTGCTGCGATTCCCCACCCCAGTGTCTCCCCAACGCTAACGGGGGGACTCTGTGCTCCACCACGGCTTTGGGTGGAAGCATCAGCTCAGGCAACAAAGCCTTGCTGTCATTTCTGGGCAAGAAGTAGAAAAATGGAGGAAATCCATGGAGGCGAGGCAGGGAAGAGCTGCAGAGAGGGGAGCCTGGTGGTTGGGTGGTCAATGCTCGGCTGTGAGACCTCGGGGCTGTTCAGGGTGTAAAGTCCCAATCCGTGAGGACACGACCTGAGCCATTGCTGGAGATGTGTTTGCTGCAGGAGGGGAGGGAAAAATGGGAATTTCCCTGAGAGACAGAAAGGTCTATGGAAATAGATAAGTGCAAGGTGGGAAGTTAAACACTCCTGAGCTCCACCAGGGTCGTGTCTTTGGATCTTTTCATCTCGTGTGGGGACAACTGGCAGCCAACCTTCACCCAGGGCAAGGCTGGGGAGTCCCTTGGGGTCGGAGGCCACCATCAGCAATGGTTGGAGCACCATCCAGTGATTTTTTTAGTTGCACTTGCTTCGCATTAAATATAATGGAAAGCGAAACACTGCAGAGGTTTTTTCCCAAAATTTGGGTGGCTGATTTAAAAATGCGCAAAATTTTGCTCTGTGTCTCTCTCTGCCTTGGGTTATTTTTTCTGTTATCCTAAAGTTAGGACCTGGAGGGGACATCCTACTTTCATGCTGAAACAGAAGGTGTTTTGTGTGTTCCCTAGATCTTTTTCAGAATGTTTTGAGGCTGTATATGGACTTAGAGAACTGTAAACAGTTATTTGGAAAAGCCAAAAATCTCAAGTAGCTTCTGCAAAGTACAAGGTATAATTTTAATCTACTTTACAGGGAAGTTGGAAGGGATTAATTAAGCAGTTAATAATTAACCTGAGCTTTATGTTAGTGTAAAGTACTGTGTAAATCTATTAATAAGGAAATTATGAGAAGTAAATTACTTTCTAGGATGAGAATCTGAAGAAAGGTCATGCAAAACTATACTGGAAGTGCTGGAGAAAGCTCAAAACCCTTTTTTTTTTTTTGGAGTTGAGGAAATTGTACATTGAAGGTGGAATTAGTGACATAGCCTAGCTCAATACTCAAGATCATTATTCCTACCCACAGGTATCAACTGTTCCTCCTTAGCTTATAAAGTTTTGAAGAACTTTCAACTGTTACTTCCAAAAATACATTTTTTTCCCTCCAATATGACTTTCATTTTTCTGTTTTGGCTTTTCTTTGTTTGTTTCGGGGTTTTTTGGTTGGGTTTTTTTTTGTTGTTGTTGGTTTTGTTTTTTTGTTGTTGTTGTTTTGTGGGTTTTTTTGGGTTGGTTTGGGTTTTTTTGGGTTTTGGTTTTTTCTTTTGAGTTATTTTTTGGTTGGTTTTTGTTGGTTTTTTTGGGGGGCTATTTCACTTCAACCTGCAGTTTCACCTTTCCCTACCCACTAAATCAAGGCTCTAGTGAGCTGCAGGGGAGTGATGGTACAGAAGAAGAAGAAGAAGAGAAGAAGAAGAAGAAGAAGAAGGAAAACAGCAGAGATCTCACCCCAACACGCGCCCACAAAGCCAAAGTCCAACGAGGTCCCCCCAGTGACCCGGGAGGGATCTCCCACCAGCTGCTGCCAGAGCCCTACAGCAAAAAGGCCCCAAAGAAAGTTTTGTGCTCCTTGGTGTAATCCACCAGCTTGATGTCACTCACGTTGACCATCAGCTTGTCTCCCACCTCCAAGGAGACAACAGCGCCCAGATAAATGGGCTGGAACCAACCATTGCTGTTCTCACTGAGGGTCTTGGTGCCCATCAGCAGCTGGGTGGGCTCGGGGTAGCTGTCGGTGACCTTGGTGATGATCTCAGTGACAGAGCTGGGCTTGGTGCTACTCTCAACAGGCCCTCGGAACGTGACCTGAGCGTACACGTAGTAGTCCCCGGACACGGGAATCACCAGAGCGTTGCTGGCATAACTCAGGTTGTTCTTGGTGAAGGCCAGGCCTCGCTTGTCTTCCCACTGCAGGATGGGCAGGTGGCTCCCCACGGCGCTGGCCAGGTCCTGCTTCTTCACTGCAGGAGGAAGAGAGAGGGAGAGGAAGGGGGGTGAGTTTGCCACAGCCAGGGGTGTTGGATGTAACATGAGAGCTCTGCTCCAAAGGGGGAGGAATTTAAATAGGGCGAGCAAAATGCTGGGGCAGAAATGTTCTTATTTCAGAGCTTGAAAACTCAGCTGGATGGGCTGCAGGACAACTGTCCAGGGGTATTTTCCAGGGTGCCCACAGGGTGTCCAGATCTGGGCTGTCAGGACTGAAAGCCAAGGATGCTTTAGGAAGATCTTGACAGTGTGAACTGGGCCTGGGGGTCCTGGCTGTGGGTCAGATCCCAAAGGATGAGCTGTCCTTCCTCAAGGCTCACTCTCCTGGCACCGGGAAGCAATGGAGAGGGTTTTGCCTTCCCATCTCACCCCTCTCCAGAGTGAAAACTTTGTCCTTAAGTGACACCAGCACTGGGATAGTTGTACCACGCTTGCACCTAAGGGTTGGGGACAGGAAGAGGAAATTCTGAACCATCCCTTTTTTCAGCAGGGGTGCATTGCAATTATATTTCTTAGAAAGACACTTCTGTGCTTGCAAAATGTCCACACCGGTCACCACGATCACCAAGCACCGAGACACTTGAACTTCTCTTCCTGCCAAGCTGCTTCTGAAGGGGGTTGGGGTTTCTCAGCCCTTGTCTCGAGCTTCTTCTCCTGAGTGCTCTCAAGGACATCTTTTGTAGAGTTGCTTTTGGTTTACCAGGGTCACTGGAATTTAGCAAAAACCCCAAAGACCCCACTGTGCTTCAAGAGGTTCTGTTCCAAAGCAACACATTATATTTCAAACCATTTTTATCTCTCTCTCTTTCCCTTTTTTCTTTCTTTAATGCTTTTTCTGGAACAAGATACTTAAGTTTGGAGTCAGCCTCAACATTCCTCTAGACTTTTTTTTCCCTAATCTTGTGGCGAGCTGATTACAAGCAGAGCTCCAATCCTGACCCCTGCATGAGTCTGATCCAAGCTGAGGATGCTTCCCAGGCTGCAGGGGAAAAATTGGGGAATTTCTGTCCTATTCCTTTCACCTCCTCCTCCACTTTAATTTCTCACACACAGCAGACAGGAGAATAAACCTCAGCCCTTGCACGTTTTTCTGCAGGGAAGCAAGAGTTGTCTCTGCTCTTTACTGACTGCCACATAAAATTGTTGTGCTAAGACAGCAGCAGTGGGAAGAAGAGAATAAAACCCATGAAGATTCTGTCAGGTGTTAAAACGAGCCCGGAAAATGAATGGTGAATGCTGAGAAAAGACTGAGGGGACGGAGTTCTAGGAACTGAGACCTTTTTAATGAGCTTGTGTTAATGTTTAAAGCTGATTTTGGTTCAGTATTTGGGGAAGGGGCGTGTGTGCATGGGAAGGGTGGCAAATGGAATGCAGGTGAGGGAAGGCTTTGGAATTCCCTTGGCAATAACTTTTAGGTTTATCCTGGGTGAAATGAGACTCAGAAAAAGGAATGTGCTCATCTCCCAGCGGCATCTGTTTCCCTCTTTTCCAGCAATAAATAACCCATGAGGAGGCAGGAAGGTGTTAGGAGTGCAATTCCTTTTATATTCTCTGAGCAGCACAACAAAATAATGGCCTTTTTTTTGTTAGTGCTGCTCGAGCACCAAATCCTTCTGATCTTTTCCCAGGAGGCAAAGTGGATGAGGAGAGCACTTCTGGGAAGGGGAAGCCAGACAGGGATTGTGGCAGCAAGGAAGGCTAAATTATAGAAGTATGAGAAGGTTAGAGACAATGGAGCTTGATACAGAGAGGGGAATAAAAGAAAGTGAAAGTGTCCTTCATCCTCATCCCCCTCTCGGGTTAGGGACTGGTCTGAATCCCGGGAAAAGCTCAGGTAGCTTTGGATCACTCTAAGATTTGCAAGAGCTTGGAGCAACGTATCTCAGAGAGCAGAGGAAATCTTGTTTGAGATGGGAAGGATGAGGAAAGATCAGAATACTTCCAGAAAATGTCCTGGGCTCTTTTCCATCTCTGGAATTTTGGGGGAAACTTGAAGAGAAGCTGCCTGTGAAATGTTCTTTTCTTGCAGAATGATGCATTTGAAATGTCAATGACAATTCCTCAATGAATTTTTATATTAGTTATAAAATATATTGTATTAGTTAAAAAATATGATAAGATCTCAAATGAACTACATGACTTCCTGACTTCTAGAATTAGTCAAGTTTCACAGCTTTAACCTCCCTTTTAGGACGAATCTCCCTCTATTGATGCTCTCTATTTTCAAGTTAATTAATTTTCCCCATGCTTTCAATAACAGTCAGGAGAATAAAATGAATTTTCAAGAGCCTTTCAATACAGCACAGCTCCTTTTCTAGCAGCAGCCGTACTTTTTACTTTTCATTTATTTATTCATTTCCTAAATTCTGGAGCTCTACTTCCTGCGAATACACCTGTCTTGGGGTGACTCTATCATGTGTATCCCCTATCATGCTCTATGCCCAAAAAGTAATATTGTGCCTTTTCTGTGCCGTTAAACTGAGCTTGAGAAAAAAACCCAGATGAACTTTCCAAAGCAGCTTCTCAAGGACACAGAGATATACTCCTCAGTGTTTTTTCTGACTGCGGAAGGCACGAAGGGAGCACCCTGCTTGCTTTTTCTTCAGCCAGCTGGTTTTTTTCCCTCTTGGCGTGAGATGGAGAGCTGAATTTTGTTTCCTGGGACTTTGTTTTTTTTTTCCCTTCTTCTCTTCTGAACTGTTTCAACAACATCAGAACACATCAGGAGAATTTTCTCCCCGAGGCCCGGGGGTGGGCCCACGCCCTCACCGACCAGCTCCGAGGAGGAGACAGACCACACCTACAGAAGGACTCTGAAATCTTCCCAGGTTTCTCTCTATAGCGGGGGTTTTAATTCATTATTTAGCATCATTATCCTTTTCCTGTGTGTTTGTTAAAATAAATAGTTTTTATCTCTTTCACTTTCCTTCGAGGAAAAATTTCCTTTTTTCCCGAACCCTGTGGGGGGAAGGGTGGTTGCAACCTGGTTTTCTCTCAGGGGCTATATTACTAGATTTTGGCCAAACCGGCACAACACCTATGATGCTGATTCTTGAAGTAATTAAAATCTGCTTTTAATAAGGGATTGATTGCTCCAGTTCCTTCTATTTTCTCACCCTTTATAAATTCCTGGCATCCCTTAATTCTCCTGTCCCCAAATCCCTTTTGGTTCAGCCCCTTGCTGGAGAATCCCTGTTGCTTGTCAGATTTGGGGTACATTTTGTGCTGAATTTGTGGGGTTTCTGCAATCCTTAGCACCAATGGGAGAGCCTAATCCTGAACTCTGAGTCTCAGCAAGAGATTGGAGCCTGTAGGGTGCAAGGTCCCATGTCTGCAGGGTTTCTGGTGCTCAAGTTCGCGCCTTGAAGATTTAATAAAGGTAATTTGGAAGCAGAAATGGTGCTCTGCCCAGATTTAGAGGTGAGTTTGGGACCACTGCAGCATGAGGAGCACGAGCCACGTCCTTCAGAACTGGTCATCCACTGTGCCGCAGGATGGTGACAAGAAGGAACAGGCCCTGCTCTGCATCCTGACCCCAAATCCAACCAAGTAAGTGGAGGGGGGATGATGGCAGGGCAAGGAGAAGCCCCAAATAAACGTTAATGCACGGGAGAAAATGGGGATGGAGGAAGGTCTGAGCTGGGTATTGGCACACCTCAATAGCTGAAGCCATCAGGGAGGGGAGAGCTCGATGCCAGTTTGGGTAAATAAAAATTCTCAGTGTGAGTTAAAAAAGGCCAAGAGCAGCTGGAGGATTTATCATAAAGGAACAGACACCAAAACATGGAGTTATTCTGCTGCTGCCAATTAATCAGTGCATTCCCAAAGAACTCTGGCTAATTCCCATTCCTCTCACTCCTCTGCTCTCACCTTCACAATATATGTGCCTAAAACTAGAAAAAGACAGAATAAAGGTGTGGAAGAGATTTCCTACCATTTAGGATTTGCAGTCTGCCACCTTCACTTTGAAAAAGGCACCTGAGGTGGGGGAATGGAACAAAGATCAGGAGAATAATTAATCCTTCTGCACTTCCTATGCACAAATCGTGGTTTCTGAGAAGACAAAGCCAGGGTGGAACCCAAGAAATTATTTTGCACCGAGCTGAAAATAACAGGAAGTATCTTCTGCCTGCAAAGTGCTGTTAAGCTTGGAAACTCATTGCCACAGGGAGAAGCAGCAGGAATGTGTTCAGGCTAAAAAAGGGTCAAAGATAATCCAGAGATATTGGGTTCCTTGATGACTACACAGCACAGCACAGGAAGAGGAGAGAGAAAATTCCCTTAACTTTCCCCTTTTCTTGCTCCTTTTTATGGCCAACGGTGACTGGCCCCCAGTGGAATGCCAGAGAGGATGGGCACAGTCACCTGTGAATGACGGCAAAGGAATTTTTGTAAACACAGGGGCTGAGGAAATTTGGAGAAAACTGCTGGGTGTTTCCCTGTGGCCACTGGGCTTTTGTGCAACCTAGGGAAGTTCCCACCAGCAGAGCAGAGCTTTGGCTGCTCCTCTGAGTCACTGGAGCCTCTGGATCTCTCTGCCACAGGGCACTTGGGAAAACAAAATCTCACAGGAGCAGACATGGTCCTCTTGCTCTTTAAAATGTGCACTTAAGCAAAGATGAGATTTTGGACAAGGACAGGTCAGTTTTGGAGCTCCAGAAACCCCTGTGCCAAAGGGAGAGGCACCAAGGACGTGCATCAGGAAAGGAAACTGCTGGGAAATACATCAGCCCTGAACTGTTGATGGATTGAACCCTGGAGGTGGGTTTTGACTGAACTCTGCAGGACGATTGGTGAGAAGCATCCCAGCACTTCCTGCGCTTTTCAAGTTACAAAGCGCACTCTGGGGCAACGCTCGGGGTGTTGGGGAAGCCTCTGCAGTGAGCTGTACTTTGGAGAGGGATAAATGGCATCAGGCCAGCTGGAAAACCCTTTGGCACTCACTCCATCCACACTGGAGCCAGACAGGAACTTTTCTCTGGGAATATCTATATTTTCCGCGTGGGTGGAGCTGGTGAGGATGGGGGATGTCTCAGGGCAGTGTCCTTGGTGTGGTGACGGCTTCAAGGCTGAGGTGGTGAGACAGGGACCTTGGAGATGCTGGCAGCCCCTTGGAAAGGCCTGGAAGCCCCTTGGAAAGGCCTGGAAGCTCTCTGGAAAGGCCTGGCAGCCCCTTGGAAAGGCCTGGAAGCTCTCTGGAAAGGCCTGGAAGCTCTCTGGAAAGGCCTGGAAGCTCTCTGGAAAGGCCTGGCAGCCTCTTGGAAAGGCCTGGAAGCTCTCTGGAAAGGCCTGGCAGCCCACCCTGTGACAGGACTTTGTGACAGCACCTTCCTGCCACAACATAAAGGCCTGGAGGGCTCAGCTTGGCATTACCCTTCCCCTGCTTGCTCTGAAATGTGTCAGAGATTATCTCACTGAAAACAGGGCGGGGGGGGGGATTGGATGGGAATATGGCCTGAGTCAGGCCTTGCAGAAAAATAAAATAAAACTGGCCTGATTTGACCTGATTTTTCTCCAAAACTTGTAATTCTTGCCAAGTCACTTCACTTCTCCATGAGGGCTCACTTGAGCTCCATCCCCTGCCTTTCCTGGAGGATTCAGCAGATCACTGAGACATCAGGCGCCTATTTCAGTTCAGTTACAATATTCAGTCATTCAATAAAGGAAACAGCTTGGAAAAGTGGTGACATTTCTGTCCTGCCTCCTTTGTGGGCCCTTTCCTACAGACACAATGCCCTCAATCTGGCGTGGTCAACAAGGCAAAGCTGATTATTATGTTCCCCATGTTTCCTGCAACGCCTGCTCCTGTCAGATCCACGTGGACGAAAGTTATTGAACCACAACATCTGCTGTAAAAATGCTTCAGTTTTGAACAAGAATTACCTGTCAGGTGAGCTCGTGGCTTCTCTGCACTGGAAAGTGTGTCCGTAACTGAGGGAAAAGGGAAAAGAACAGCGTGAGGATGTTTGCTGCTGTTCAGTAATAAAATCACAGAATATCCTGAGCTGGAAGGATCATCCGGTCCCACCCCCAGCCCTGCCCAGACACCCCAACAACCCCACCCTGGGCATCCCTCGCAGCGCTGTCCAAGCCCTCCTGGAGCTCTGGCAGCCTCGGGGCCGTGCCCATTCCCTCGGGAGCCTGGGCAGTGCCCAGCACCCTCTGGGGGAAGAACCTATCCCTAAATCAACAAAATGTGAGTGGTGACTGATGCCTGTGAGGAAATGTGTGTAGGCCCTCTACATTTCTGCAGAGGTCTGAGTCGGGAATTATTTGCTGTGATCCCTTGTTGACACCCCTGAGGTAATAAAACACAAGCGAGGGAGTTTGTCAGACCTGCTGCAGCATCACCAGGGCACATTGCAGCTGCGTCCTAAACTGCTGGAGGGCGGACAGAAGGGAAGTGTGAGGAGCACGGGCTCCCAAATCCCTGCTTTGCTTGTTCAGGGAGCCCCACTGACCCCGCAGAGCTGTGGGGGAAGCCTGCGCTTGCACAGCTTTCACAGCCTCGGGGTTAGAAAAGCTCCCATTTCACTCTGTTATCTCCCTGCATCGTCTCACCCGGGTGTGCCTCTGTCTGCCCTGGTTGGTCTCGGCAGGGATGGGGTGCCGAGGGCAGAGGGGAGGCGGGAGGTGTGTGCTGGGATTGCGGCACCGGAGCACCCGCAGGGGCCGGGGTGGGGGAAAGGGTGGCAAACTCACCAGCAGCTACTGCTCGTTGCTTCAGAAAGTGAGAGCCTCTCTCCTCTGTGACCTGCGGGGGAGAGTTACAGGCAGTCAGCTCAGGGTGCCCAGTACCCACAGAGGGGCTCGTGTGAGTTATCCCAGAACACGGAATGCGCTGCAGGGATATCAGTGAGCTCGGATGGAGCTCTTCGGCAAAAAGGTGGGCCCTGACAAGTCTTTGCTTCACTGTGAAAGGAACGAGAGGGAGGTGTCTTTACAAACAAGCTGTGGGCCTGCTGGGAGATAAAGCCAGATACTGAGAGGTGAAAGAAGAAATGGGAGGAACCATAAATTCCATAGGAATTTCACTGATTGACACAGACTGTTACCCACCCAAGGCCGTGGATTCTCTAAATGCCTAAATTTAGAGATGCCTGGATTTAGAGAAAAGAACAGAGACACAAGGAAAAAGAAAAGGAGGGGGAGGGGTCTGCATTAGGCGTTTCGGGGAGTCTGTACCTCTCAATACCTCAGCCAATGGGGAAAGAGAGAGGGAAATGCGGACGGGAAATTCGGATAAAAAGGAGGCTGTGTCCTCCAACAGCTTGAGAGACCCAAGGGGAATGCCCCATGGCCTCTCCCTTTACTCGAATAAAGTAACAGGACTCCTCTGTCTCCTTTTTGGACATAAACCTCTGGTTCTGGATTAATTTTCCTGACAACTGCAAGACATTTCTGTTGTTGGTTTGGAGCTGCCTTCATGTCTGAAGGGATTTCAGGACCCTGGGGGAGGTTGTGTTAAACTCCGAGGCTGGACAAGCCCTTGGCATAACGAGGAGAGGAGCAGCAGAGTGGGAATCAGCCATCCTGGGGATGGTGACTCCGTCCAGCACTGCCGGAGCCCCTCCGCTGCTTGGAGCCTCTCCTGCCCCCCAGTCCATGCAGAGCAAGCAGAGCAAAGGGAGAGATTCTCCTCAGGGCAGGGCAGATCTGAGCCTTTACAGGAGCAAAGGTTCACCCACAACACCAGCAAAGAGACTGAGGTGGATCAGCTCTACCTGCTTTTTGTCCTGCACCTGTCTTGTTCCTGACTAAGCCTGTTCCTCGGGTCTGTCTGGAATTTTGGGTGACTTCCTGGGGAGACAGGAGCCAAGCAGGTCTGAGAGAGCAGCTGGCAGTGGCTGAGCTCTGCTGCTCTGAGGGAAGGCTCATCCTTCCTGTCCTCCTGAAATTCCACTCTGCAGCTGAACACTCCCATTCCCCTCAGGCAGGACACGGCCCTGGGCCCTGCCAGGTGCTGCTGCCCTGAGGCCGAGCAGTTCAGAGGGACTGTGGCTGTCACACACCTGACCTCTGAGTGGTTCAGAGGGACTGTCGCTGTCACACACCTGACTTGTGAGCGGTTCAGAGGGACTGTGACTGTCACACACCTGACCTCTGAGCGGTTCAGAGGGACTGTACCAGTTCAGAGGGACTGCAACTGTCACACACCTGACCTCTGAGCGGTTCAGAGGGACTGTGCCAGTTCAGAGGGACTGTGGCTGTCACACACCTGACCTCTGAGCGGTTCAGAGGGACTGTGCCAGTTCAGAGGGACTGTGGCTGTCACACACCTGCCCTGCCAGGGTTGTGCCTCCTGAGTCACCCGGGCACGGCCGGGGCTCCTCGCCAAGCGCTCCCGAGGCAGCTCCAGAGGGAGGGAGGATGCTGCGGGATGCTGCCTCTGGACCCGGCCTCGCTGGGCTGTGAGGAGCAGCCCTGGTGCTGGCTGCAGGCAGCACCACAGCCCGGGTTGTGCCGACCCTCAGGGCTGACCCTCAGGGCTGACCCTCAGGGCTGTCAGGAACCCCCGTCCCAGAACGTCTGTCAGGAGCACACGAGACCAGCACGGTGTGATTTATGGGCAGCCACCAAAACCACACCGAATAAACTGAACAAACTGCCCCCAGTCAGCTTGTAGCGAAAGATTTGAGGCACTTTGCCCAAGAAAAGGCTGAAAAAATATTAATATGTAGATGCTGAAGCTGTCTCCTGCCGGCTGTGTCTCACATAGGAGAAGGAGAAAATAGATAACTTATATTGGCTGGGGAAGGAGAATGTTTGTGAAAGGAGGGTCAGCCTGCCTGGGGTTGGGGACTGCTGGCTGCCCCAGTAAACCCAAAGATAGTTTCATGTTTTACTGGAAGTAAACATCCGTGGGCTCCTGCAGAAAACAGTCATTTCTAAAATAGCTGCCCCAGTGTGTTGGGAAAAAAGTGGGGAAGGAAAACAGCAGGGAAAATTCTCCTTTTTTTTTTTTCCTTTGCCCACCTGTACACAAACGTGTGGGCCAGCCCCAGCAGCCTCCTGGCAGAGATTGGTGTGAAATTCCAGAGTGGGGCTAAGGGAAAATTGGTGCTGTGCTGTCCGGGAGATTTCTGAGCCTTTCATTACATGTAAGGACTTTCAAAGTCCTGCTTTCTGTGGTGACTAACCATGAGTGCCCTGTTGATGTGACTCAGTCACAGCCAGGTGACTTTGTCCCTGCCCTTGTGGGAAGCACAAGGTGAGAATTAAGGATTTCCCTCACACTCCCCTTGCTTTCAGCCAGGTGTATTCACCCAGGAGTATATTTACACACTACTTGTGTGATATTTCCTACGTATTTCCCAAGTGACTAATTCTCATATTTCCCAAGTG
The DNA here is from genome assembly GCA_013397725.1 of Rhagologus leucostigma. Taxonomy (NCBI): domain Eukaryota; kingdom Metazoa; phylum Chordata; class Aves; order Passeriformes; genus Rhagologus; species Rhagologus leucostigma. The sequence continues at coordinate 28,234 of VZTD01010885.1, read as the reverse complement.
ATCCCATTCCCTAACGATTCTACATCCAGCTAAAAAATCAATCCCAAACCTACATGTAAGGATGTAACTTCTGTGGAACTGTTTACATACTCGAAGCCTAACTTCTGCTGAAGTTCCTTGTATAAACTTGGATGTTGCAATCCAAACAGAGGTGGCAGGAAAATGGGAAGGAGAGCAAGAATAGTTCTGCTTCTTTATAAAAGATAACAAAAAAGGTTTTCTTTAAACCTAAATTTACTTGTTTCTTAAGAAATCCAGATGGAAACGAGATGCTGAAGGACAAAGTGATGTAGCAGAGGTGCTGAAGGACAGAGTGATGTGGCAGATAGAGCAGGGGGACAGAGCAAGGTGTGAAATTATTCTGTTGCTTGGCAAAGGTGTTGCTCTTCTTTTTTTTCCCTAATTGTGCTATTTGATAAGGGTATAAATACAAATCTCCTCTAGAATATGTTTCAGCAGCAGACAGTGCTGCATAACGGCCAGGTGTCAGTGATACTTGTCCTGAACAGGCACAGATGTTGTGCATTGCTGGGGAGGGAGAACTGAGCAGCACGAGACAGCAGAGAGAACATTCACACAATTAGTGCTTTTCTCTCTTTTCCCTTTCTTGCTCAGCTGTGATTCTGAAAAGTTGACAGCTTCAGTTTTCCCTTTGGTTACTGCAGGGAGCCCAAGCACTGAGTGATGCTGAAAATCCCACCCCGAGCTGGCTCACAGGTATTTGGACAGGCAGCTCTAATTACCCTGGGGACTGCTGCGTGCAGGACACTTCTGGATGCTTCTGGTACCAGAAATGTCCAAAAGCCCCAGCACTTTTATAACCAGACACTGCTGAACCCAAAAAGAAGGGCTGATATCCAATGGCATGGGAAGAGCAGCTGGCACTGCAGGCAGAGGGACTGATGAACAAAACATCGCCAGCTCCTCCATCCACTCCTTTTTCAGCACTATTTCCCAGGGAGGGTCTCTGCAGGTCATATGCAGTACATAAGAACAAATTTTTCTAACTCCAGAGATGCTGCATGGCCTGGGCCGGGAATTTTTGGTAGGAACGTGGCCTGTGCCAGTAAAAACTGGCTTCAATCAGAACATTTTGCTGCCCAGTGGCAGCCTGTACCCAAGGCATGTGCCCACGAGGAACATCTGCATCCAGCAGCAGTGGCCAGGCAGGGATTTAACTGGTGCTGGCTTTGGAAGGGGAATCCCAACACCTGGGCCCATCCAGCTGTGCTTGCTGCTCCTCCCCAGGCATTTCTCCTTCCCCAAAGATCAGGAAGCCTTTTGAGGTTCTCCCTCCTCTGTGGGCAGGCCATGAGGCCAGATCTTTCCTGGGGTTTGTTGCGAGCTTTCTGGCTTCATCCTTTGGGGCAGGATCCAGGTGGAGCCTCTGGGATTTTCCAAGTTCCTCCTGCTCTGCACCAGGTCCCTTCTCCACTGCCAGCTGCCACGGCACAGACAGGGCACACAGGGCATGTCCAACCCTTTGGAATTCCCATCTGGAATTCCTCTTTATGCTGCCTGTGGCCCTGACATGCCGAGGATGCCACGAAGAATAAACCCAAATACCAACTTCTCCAGGCCACAGGACTTGATGCTCTGCTGAGTGGGGTGCTGAAGCAGCCAGAGCTGCTCCCCTGTGCCATCCCATTGATGGTTTTGGAAACTCAGACTGAAACTTGGCTTCCCTTTGAGGAAGGATGGCCCTTCCTCTGGCAGGGCACCACTCTGGCCTTTATACAGATTTCCTGCTAATAACACAAGCCACATGTTCTGGTTTGAAGAACTCCATTTCCTCTCCTCGCTCTGGACTGAACCACAAAAGAAAGCGATTTCTCTTTCCCAAAGGAGCAGTGGAGTGAGCCTGGAAGGTGTCCAGGGAAAACCATCACCAGACCGGAATTATTCATTCAAGATGCATCGCACCATGACACAGAGAGAAAACTGCTGGCCCACACGTTGCTGTACTGATGTAACTTGCCCGGGCTTTTCCTTGAAGGGACGCTTCCAGTGGAAGAGGTGACTCTGCATCCCTTCAGCGGCACCAGGTGACACCACGTGCACCCACAGCGAGGCAGCGATGAACAAAGCGCCTCACCCCGTGGGCAGCGTGCCCAGGGTCACACCCCTGTTGCACAAACCTTCCCGGGCTTCCCTTCTCCTCCTTGCTCCAGGAAGGACTCACTCAGCAATTTACTCCATCTGCTCCTCACCTGCTGAGTCCCTCCCTCCTCCCAGGACTGTCCCCAGAGCATGAGAAGGTGACAGTCGTGTGTGGGCTGAGCTCTGTGGGGCAACCAGAGCACTCCTCCCATGGGCTGCAAGGGTCAGGAGGCCAATACTCATCTGGGGCGAACTCGGGGCCGCCCACTCGTCCCAGTATGCCCAGGGCACCCACACCCCAAAACCAGAGCCTCAGAGAGCTCTGCCACACGAGGCTGGTCCCAAAAGTCCTGATCTGAGCTGTCAATGGGGCACATGAGGATGGAGTCATTTAGCAAATTTCGAATGCAGAAGGAAATGCAGAAGGACATTTTCCGGAGAGCTTTTATGCCCCGAAACATTCCCAGGGACTGAATCACCCCGAACCTGCAGGCTCCTTGGGCACACGGCTCCCTGGGGAATTCACAGCAAGCCACACAGGCAGACACATCCACCCCTCCGTGCTGTCCTGCCAGACAACACCTATGGCACAGAGAGCAGCAGAGTGAATGAAAAATCGGGAACAGGCAGGGCCCAGCTAAGGTGCAGCTCCTCCTCCCACGGCACCCTGGGCACCCGGCCAGCCCCAACGACTTTCCTCTTCCTCCCGGGACTTGCAGAGGTTGTAACTCGTTACATCATTATGGAAACATTACGTGCTGCTAATTGAGAGCTTCTGCATGGGAATGCACACCAGCGTTGCAATTCCGACGGATGTTGTGCTTTTCCTCTCAAGAAGCCAAACCCACCCATAAAAATACTTTTCTCTGCTAACCCTGCCAGTAGCATCGCGAGCCACGAATGCACTGGATTGATTAAACAAGTTAACATTTGATTGTTCTTTCACTCCGAGATTGTTTCAGGACTGAACTCTCATGGGACACAAACCAACCCAGAGCAGAGCCTGCCTGAAGCACCTCGTGTCTTTTACCCCTAATCGCAAGTAGCACCCAGCTTTCCATGTTCAGTCTCTGCTCTGTGGTAATTTCACAGTAATTTGGCCCCCAAATCCTCTCAGAACGTGCCCAGCCCCTGCGGAAAGCTGTGCTCTGGCACCTGCAGGTAGGACAGCCTGGGTTTCTACAGCTGGGCTCAACAGCAGTGACAGGGTCAGGACAGCATCACACCTCACACACTCATGGAATTGCCTGATTTAACAGCCGGAGGGGCTGCACCAGGCTAGAACCAGGTAAGAGAGAGGATGCTGAACCCCGAGCTCGGCATCGCTCGGGCAGCGCAGCCTCGGGGTCACCGAGGGGCCAGCACGCCCTTGGGAGCCACCAGCGCAGGCGCGGCCGCGGCTCTCACCTGCCTGAACACCCCCGGGCTAAACGTGAGCCAGGTGACAAACCTGCCTTCGAGGCCACTGAAAATCCAACCCCCCCTTTCTCGGGCCCTTCCTTGCTGAATAACTGGGGAATTGCAGACCTGAAGCTAAAATTCAAAGCCTAATTCTCCAGACCTACAGCATGGGGCGTTCCTGCTGAATTCACAGCCCCCCATGGGAATTGGCACTTGCAGGAGGAATGGAGCAGTGTGGAAGAGGGTTGGAAGCAGCACAGCACAAGTTTGTACAGCCGGGAGCAAAGCGAGTCTAGCTGTCTAGAAAGGGAGAAGAGCTGAGATGATCCCTAGGTCTAGAGAAAGTTCTAATGGGGAGTAAAAAACAGGATGCGAAGTTTAGGGTTGGACTCCCTTAATTGTCTCAAATCAGATCTCTGCAGAAGTTTGCATTAATAATAATTAATAATAATTAGTAATCCAGCAGAGCTGTAGCTGTCAGCCCAGTGATGGGTGACTGACCCACTGGCATCAGCAGATCTTCCTGAAATCAGGCACTGCGAGGGGAAGCCGCAGATTTAACCCAAGAGAAGGGAGGAAAATGAGCCACAGTGTCAAAAATCTGGCAGAAATCAGTGCAGAGACACTGGTTTCCACCAATCAGTGATTTTTTCAAAGCATTCCCTGCAGCACAGCAATAAAAGTTTTCAAGTCATGTACTCTACTTGCGACCTCAGTGAAAGTAAGGAACCGTAATTAAAAAGAATGAGCAATAATCAGATTTATCCTCGGCGTAAGCAAGAGGGAATGTAACAGCGAGTCTCTCAAACACGATAAATTCATAACGAGGATGAAAAGAACTCCACAAAGGCTCAGTCTGGAGGCTCGGGACAGGACTCAGGTGTGTCCATGCCTTACCTGGCTGACACAGGAGCTGGGCGCCCGCAGGTTCCCGACCAGCAGGTAGGCGGTGGGCAGCATGAGCAGCAGCATCGCGAGCAGGCACAGCAGCAGCGCGCACCGTATCCTCCTCAAATCCTTGCGGAGGTGCATCCCGGGCCTTTGGCCGATGCCGGGAGCCGCAGCCTCCGGGCCCATCTCCACCACGCTCTCCATGGCAGCAGCGCCGGGCTCGTCCTCCGAGGGAGCCGGGCACCGCCAAACCTCTTGTGGCGCCTGGCCTGCATGGAGACCCCCATTAAATAAGAGCTGCCCCGAGTGTGGGAAGGCACCGCCACACACGCACACCCTCCCTCCCTCCCGAGGAATGCACCGCCTACAATAGAAACCCGGCAGGGAGAGCGGGAGCACCGCGCTCCCCGCGCTGCCCGCGGCCGGCTCCTGCCTCCCGACGGCTCTGCCTCCCCCCTCTCGGTGCAGAAGGAAGCCAGGAAAGTCCCGGTGGGTGGAACCAGGATAAACCCCGCAGCTGGGCTGGATAAGCTCGCAGGCTTTTCCGCGTGGCACGAGGAACATGAAACCAATGGGAGTGAAAGTGAGAAGCAAGGGAGGGGGAGAGAGAGGCAGAGGCGAGCAGAGCCCGGCAGTTTCTTCTTTCCCAGAGAAAGGGGAAGAGGCTTTTGGGGAAGGTGAGACGACAGGAAGCGAGTGACCCCAGAGAAGGGGTCCGGTTCTCTGAAGTGTTGCTTCATCCCTCTTTTTTAGCAGAATTCACAAGAGGCTGCCCGTTGCTCAGTGTTGCACCTTTTGCACCAAACCGTCGGGGCTTGGGCCCGAAATCGAACGTTTGTCCGCTCTTTTCCCAAACGACCTTAATTAATAAAAAAATTGTGCTGTCACAGGAGTCTGTTATTGCGGCTTGGAAAAGTGTGATTTTAGGAAAATGATGTCAAGCTTACTTGACTGACAGCTGCCGTCCCCGACAGAGAGGGGTGCTCATCCTCCGGAGCTGATCAGCAGTGCAGCCGGGAGGAACAAGCTCTGCTGGCAGCTGATGTCCAACTGGAAGGGGCTGCTGTATCCCAGGAAAGTTCCTTCCTTGCTCCGTGCCACTGTGCAGCAGCCCACCCTCCACAAGGAAATCCACTCACTTAGGAAGTGCTTGGCATGGAGATGTTGCCATTTAGACTTACCCAGACTGTTGAAATTGGATTTTTTTGTCCCCAGGAAAGTTCTCATTAAAACAGAAACTTTCTTTGATGTGTATATGCGCACACAGTGATGTGCAGGAACTTCTCCTTTTTCCCTGGGTAGAGAAACAGGCTGGAAACTTGAAGAAATTTTAGTGAGAGAGGTTTGGTTTCCCCCACCTCGCGATGAAAAGCATTTCAGATTTGGGTTTTTAGAAAATAAGATCAATGAAAGAAAACTATTTTCTCAGGCCCCGGGCTGTCTGTAACATCCCTTTCCCCCTAAAACTACAGCCAGCTCTTATTATTTCAATGACACTGCTAAAAATCATCCTGTTGCAATAGTTTGATGCGCTTTTGATACTCTGGAGAGCTGCAAGTCATGCTCTGAGCAGAACACATGATTTGGTCAGTGAGGCTGACCGAGGCTGCCAGCAGCAAGGACAGGATCCCTGCCAGCAGAGCAGAGAGGGAAGACACTGGGGAAAGAGAAAGTACGGGAGAGTAAGCAAGAAATAGTGAAAAGCAGGATGGTTTAGGGAGATAAGAGGTGGTAAATCATAGAGTGGTTTGGGTTGGAAGGGATCCTAAAGGTCCTCTAGTTCCATCTGCTGCCATGGCAGGGACTCCATCCACCATCCCAGGCTGCTCCAAGCCCCGTCCAGCCTGCCCTTGGGCACTGCCAGGGATCCAGGGGCAGCCACAGCTTCTCTGGGCACCCTGTGCCAGGGCCTCCCCACCCTCACAGGGAACAATTCCTTCCCAATATCCCATCCATCCCTGCCCTCTGGCAGTGGGAAGCCATTCCCCCTTGTCCTGTCACTCCAGGCCCTTGGAAATTGTCTCTCTCTCTCTTTCTTGTAGCCTCTTCAGGCACTGCAAGGCCACAGTGAGGTCACCCCAAAGCTTCTCCTCCTCTCCAGGCTGAACAACCCCAGCTCTCCCAGCCTTTCCTCCCAGCAGAGCTGCTCCATCCCTCTGATCCCCCTGGTGCCTCCTCTGGGCTCTCTCCAGCAGCTCCAGGTCCTTCCTGTGCTGGTCCCAGGGCTGGGGCAGCTCTGCAGGTGGGGTCTCACCTGAGCACAGGGGCAGAGGGGCAGAATCCCCCCTCCCCTGCTGCCCACGCTGGGGCTCAGCCCAGGGCAGGGGGTTCAGGAGTGGCTCCTGCCCAGCCTCTCACCCAGCACATCTTTGTAAAGCACCAAAGGCCACGTGCTCCGATCCCAGCCAAACCACATCGCTCCTGTGAGGCCTTAGACAAGTGACTGACTGCGTTTCCTTCCTTAATTCATTGGTTGTTTTCATTTGGACTGTAAAACCTTGGGGACAAGGACTGCTCTCTGCTTTCACAGTGCCCAGATCTCATTTCAGGGTAGGTGTGGCTCCATTTATCCTCAAATAAAAGAGCTTGTATTTCTGAGAAGTGCTGTGTAGAGATGTGATTTTTTTTACCTTTTTTTATTTCTGGTGTCCCAGTTGCATATTCCAGGGCAGAATACTAAAAATCTGATACTAATATTTTGACCACGAGTGTCAAAGTTAATTTTCTCTTCACTATGAGTGCTACAAAAAGCTTAAAATATATCCAAGGCATGGGCCTTGCCAGCAGATGGACACGGATATCTCCAGGGAACACCCAGGAGTTTATTTTTATTTTATTTGCCAAGGATTTCCAGGGGAGCCGGCTCTGAGTGAAAACAGCTTGTAAGAGCTTTTATTGGCAGTGGTGACCCACAAACCTTTGGCTGGAAGAGGATGAGCAGCTGGAGCCTCGGAGAGCAGCGGGTGAGCTCTTGAGATGAGCTGGGAAGAGGCTCGTGCTCTGCCCCTGGCTTTGAGGCCGAGCTGAGAATTTGCTCTTAAGGATCTCAAGAGAGGGAGGAGAAATTTCATTTTTCCTGTGCAGACAAGTGTGCCTGGCAGAGAGGAGCCTGGGCCTTGCCAGGAGGGGACTCTCTCAGCGAGGCGGCTCTGGAGCTGCCAGAAGAAACCCAGCACTGGGATGCACTGGGATGCACTGGGATGTGCTGGGATGTGCTGGGATGCACTGGGATGCACTGGGATGCGCTGGGATGCGCTGGGATGTGCTGGGATGTGCTGGGATGTGCTGGGATGCACTGGGATGCACTGGGATGTGCTGGGATGCACTGGGATGCACTGGGATGCACTGGGATATTCCCCAGCCATCCCTGGCTGCAGGGCGGGGAATGGGGACCTTGGGGAACCACCATGGTCTCATCTTTCCTGTGAAGGGAGCTGGATCACGGCAGTCAGGGCGCCGGCAGGGATGGTCCCTCTTGGCTCTCGGTCATGTCACATCATGTCACATCATGCCACCCCTCACATGTCTCCTGCTGCTCCCCATTTGTCCCCAGATCCTCTCTCAGCCCAGCCTGTTGTGCAAATTCTCCTGCTCTTGTCAGACATGCCCCAGCCTGTGATCCTTGAGTAGTTTCTACTGATGAGAGAAATCTGCAGGGGTTACCAATCGCTGCTGCAGATCCCCAAGCTTTAAAGTGGGCAGATGTTCTGCTGGGGAGCTACTGTGGGCTCAGAGATGTTTTCGAAGGGCTGAAAAAGTGTGAAAGGAATTAGGGATCCAAAGAAAACAGCTTGGCACTGGGGCACGTCACCGCTGTGCTGCTGAGTTTTCTCTGCTGTCTGAAGTGCTTTTTGTTCTCCCTGCGTGTTTGTGCCTGATGTGTCTCAGGGCATTTTGTCTGAGGACAAGCTGGATCACATCTAGAGCGAGGAGAGAGAAGTGCACAGGGATGGTCTGGCAGCTGTTCCTGTCTTCAGCACGGAAAATGCTCAGTGGATTCAGTCTTTATTCATTCCTTGTGTACATCAGGTCCTGGCTGTGCTCAGGTTTTAGGCTCGTCACGACAACAAAGATATTGAGGGGCTGGAGCGTGTCCAGGGGAGGGAACGGAGCTGGGGAAGGGGCTGGAGCCCCAGGAGCGGCTGAGCGAGCTGGGAAAGGGGCTCAGCCTGGAGAAAAGGGGGATCAGGGGGGCCCTTGTGGCTCTGCACAACTCCCTGACAGGAGGGGGCAGCCGGGGGGGGTCAGGCCCCAGCCCCTCGGTAATAAATGACAGGAGAGCACATGGCTCTGAGCTGAACCAGAGGAGGGTCAGGTTGGATATGAGGAAAAATTTCTTCACTGAAAGGATTGTCAAGCCCAGGCACAGACTCCCCAGGGCAGTGGTGGTGTCACCACCTCTGGAGGGATTTAAAAGCCATGTGGATGTGGCACCTGGGGACATGGCTTAGTGGTGACTTTGGCAGTGCTGGGAGAATGGTTGGACTCGATGACCTTGGAGGTCTTCTTCAAGCTAAACAATTCTATAGTTGGATGATTCTGTGTCTGTGTTTTAAGTTTTGAAGCTTGCGGTGAGCATGGAGAAAAAGTAATTGAGCTTTCAAAGCCCATTTCACAGATTTTCTAAGGGTTTTCAAAGTGATTTTTGTTCACTGTGTGGGGAATGCTTAATGTTTTATCTGCTGAATCCTGAGAGACTCCCCACAGAAAGACAAAGCACAAAGCATCCCTCAGCTGGGAGGAGACGGGGAATCAGGTGGGAATTTTCTCCTCTGGATCTCATCATTTCCTTCCTGCTTGGCGTTCGGTTGGGTCATCTGGAGTCTCCCACCAGAGGCTTCACGTGTCAGAGGTGCAGCAGGGCTGGAGGGAAGGCAGAGGGATGGGAGGGCTGCTCCTGGCGCCATCGGCTCCTGGAAGAGCAGTGATGTCACCCGTGCTGTGGAAGGGTTTCTCGTGGGCCTGGGCAGGTGAGGGGGTGTGTCCGGAGGGGCTTTCAGGTCACTCCTCGCCCTTGCACAACTCCTGACCCCCGATAGGCAGAAGCAGGACAAACCCAGCTGCTGTGTGGAAACATTACCCAGTTAGACTGGGTTTGTCAGCAGGCAGGAGGTGGGGACGAGCCCCTCGAACACCCCTTGCCGTGGGATGACACAAGACGGGAAGGAGTGGGAGGGTACGGGATGGTTCCCCACCTCAGCCGCCGTGTCCCTCATGTGACCTCCCACCTCTGGGCTGCTGCAATGTTCCTCCTGCCACCACTCTTCCCTCCCATGCACACGAGTGAGACGCTGGGTTGGGCGGCGCTGCCGAGGTGTCGGGAGCTGGGAGGAATGTCATGGCCCAAAGGGATGCTGCTCCCGCGCGTCCCTGGCTCCAGCCACGGCTGCGGAGGAGGCAGGGGGCTGTGGGACGGCAGCTGAGCTGTTCCAGGGACTCCAGGAGAGCCTTGCAGGGTAAATCCTGGTCTGTTTCCTGCAGGAAGAGAGAATGACATGGACAGCCTGGAATTCCTGTATTTAGAGGGGATGCACAAGCTCCATGTTTGCTGGAGCTTTGCAAGGAAGTCTTCTACTGTCAGGCACAGCTTAGCTGGACATTTTCCTATCCATTCCGGCTCATTCCAGGAGCTGGCTCTGTAACGTGCTCCTTCCGTGGTCCAGGGCTTTGTTCCCCTCCGTGCTTTTGGCGGTCCCCAGCAAACGCTCCAGCAAGGCAGAGCCTTGGCTCTGCTCCAGCCTCCCTGCTCTACGTGCCTGGGTGTCCATCAGCCGCAAACCACAGCTGGCTGCTGTTGTGTGGATGTCGAGGGGTTGCTGAGGATACGCGGAACAGCATCAGGGAGATGTGGTTCTACGTGATGAACGCAGAGGGAGAAAATCTGGTTGTACAATGCAGTTCCTGATGATTCCTTAGAAAGGATTATGTGGCACGGAAGAATGACTTGGTGGCTGCCTTCCTTTCACATGTCACAGCTGGGCACAGCTGGACTTTCCCTTTCCCCTCTCCCTTGTCTGGGAGTGTTGCAGCCCAGAGCAGTCCAGTGTGAGCAATGGGATCACAGGATCTTGCAACTCACTGGCTCCAGACTCCGAATTTCCCGAGCAGGGCAGTGGTGGCGTAGTCTGAACTCATGGTCACGGCCTGTAGGGCTCTAAAACACTTAAACTCTTCAGCTCAGTCTGCCAAGGAAGGATTGTGAGTGGTCCCTGTTTCCCTTTTAACACAGACCTTCAAGCTTTAGGCTGCCCCTGCCACGTGAAGTGAATGCTGTAAAAACCCAGGGGGTGGGAATTGTGTTCTTTCCCTACAGGGACGCCCCACGTTTCCCCAGACAAAGCCTGCTGCTCCCATAGGCACCAAGTCTGCCAAAACACCCCCAGGCATGGCTGGAGTGCCAAGTGGCACAGGTGTGTGCCAGCCGGGCAAAGGAGCCAGAGCTGAGCACAGCCAGGGTACCATTCCCATATTCCTCTCCCCCCAAACCACACGGCATCGAGCCAGGGTGCCATCCCCATGCTCCTGCTCCCCCAAACCACAGGACATCGAGCCAGGGTGCCATTCTCGTGTTCCTGCTCCCCTAAACCACAGGACATCGAGCCGGGCTGCCATTCTCGTGTTCCTGCTCCCCCAAACCACAGGACATCGAGCCAGGGTGCCATCCCCATGTTCCTGCTCCCCCAAACCACAGGACATCGAGCCAGGGTGCCATTCTCGTGTTCCTGCTCCCCTAAACCACAGGGCATTGAGCCAGGGTGCCATCCCCATGCTCCTGCTCCCTCAGGAGCTCCCTCCCACAGGGCATCACCAAATCATGCAGGAACCCTTTCACAGGAGGGAAAATTTTCAGAAGCAAGCCCCAGATGGTTCCTAAAAGCTCGGTGAGAAAGGATCGCATCATGGGAGGTTTGTGTCAGATCCGAACCTTTTCCACTCTATTTCTGATTTAGCTGCAGCCTTTGTCCAGTGTGCTGAAAAACCCACTCAGAAAGGAAAAGCTTCAAATGTCAGGCTTGGCTCAGTGGCACAGGAAGCAGAGAGGTGGCTGTGGAGGCACAGAGAGAATGACTCTGCTGAAGCAGGGTCCTCTGACTGACATGGACTGTGAAATCCAGGCTCTTAATCCTGGTGCTCTGGGGAACACATAACTGTCTGTGGTGAAGAGGAGGGCTCACACCCCATCAGTCACGCTGATTGCACCTGGCCCCGTTCCAGGTCCAGGCCCCAACCAAGGGCAGAGTCAGGAAAGAAATCAACGCAAATTTTCCTCAGGACCTCGCCGTCCTTCTGTGCATGTGGAAAGAGAGTGAACTTTAGGTTTTACATGTGGGAGTAATTAATGACTTCCCATGTGCCAGCAATTTCCTGGCACTGATCTGACCCTGTTTTTCCCTTGAAATGAGCAATGCCATTGATTTATTCCTCGTTTAGCCACCTCCTGCCACACTTCTGTTATCACATAATTTGCCCTTTTGTGCCATTTTCTAATGGCTTTGTGGCTCACTTTGGCAGAGGTTTATGGATCATTTCCCATCAGGTAAATAAACAAAGACAGGGCCAGTGGCCTCCACTGGGATTTATTTCAGAGCTCTCCTTCCCAGCAGCCCGCCCAGGAGAAGCACCTGACCTCTTGTGAGTCTTGCGATGTGTTCATCTGTCTATAAAAGTTGTTTGTGAGCACGGTGATACCAAGAAAGTCCTTGTTTGGGTGGGGAGAATGCAATTAATAATTCAGTTAATTGCAATTCATTGAATGTAATTAATAATTGTGCAGGAAGAAACCCAGTGCTCTCCTGGTCTCTCCTGCAGGATACCCAGGCCTGAGCAGACCAGGGTTTTACAGCCGATGTTTCCACAGCTTGGTTCACACTGAGCGAACATCAGAGGAACCCACACATAAAATTTATGATCAGGTCTTTATGGTCACCATCACCTGAACCAATTAAATTCACAGAATCCCAGAATCCCAGACTTGGGTTTGGGTAGGAAGGGACCTTAAAAATCCTCCAGTTTCAACCCCCTGCCATCGGCAGGGAGATTTTCCACTATCCCAGATTGCTCCAAGCCCTGTCCAACGCTTCCACAGATGAGACATCCACAACTTCTCTATGCAACCCATTCCAGTGCCTCATCACCCTCACAGTAAGGAATGTCTTCCTAAAAATAATGAATTAAATAAATTGAATTAAAGGTAGGATTAATTAAATTAATGCTAAGATGAGTTCTAGCACTTAGTAAAAATTTAAACCAGCCAGAGAGAGGGTAAAAACCCCCCAATATTCCCCCTCCTCATTAAAGCTGTAGAATTCCTTTCTGTAGGATTTTGTGGATGCTGAAAATTTTCATGGCTTCAAGCACATCCTGGGTGTGTTTATGGAAGAGGAGTTCTTTGTGGGAACAAAATACTTGGGATTTGTGTGTGTCAGGAAAGTTCCTGTGCATGGGGTTGCTGGAAGCCAAGGGAATGTTTTGGGGAAGCATTGTATAGATTCTCCCAGTGAATCCACATCTGCACTAGGGCTGGGAAGATTTGGGACCTGTGGAAAAGCCCCTGTTGGAGGTGTCCAGCTGCAGGTAGTGGAAAACAGGCAGTGCTGGGACATTTCTGGAAATTACTCCACCGTGACTCCCTGGTATTGGCAGCTTGTCCTGGCTCCAGTGTGAGGAAATAGCTGGAATCTCTGTGCCAGGTGTCGAGGCTGGAGCTGCAGAGTGGCGTGGGGGCAGCCTGTGCCCAGCAGAGCATGGGATGGCCACGCTCAGCCTGCTGCCCTCTTCATCAGCATTTCAGAGTCACAGTCATGGAATATCCCGAGCTGGAAGGGACCCACCAGGATCATCCAGTCCAACCCCTGGCCGTGCACAGACACCCCAACAACCCCACCCTGGGCATCCCTGGCAGCGCTGTCCAAGCCCTCCTGGAGCTCTGGCAGCCTCGGGGCCGTGCCCATTCCCTGGGGAGCCTGGGCAGTGCCCAGCACCCTCTGGGGGAAGAACCTTTCCCTGATCTCAGCCTGAGCCTGCCCTGGCCCAGCTCCAGCCGTTCCCTGGCTCCTGTCCCTGTCCCGGGGAGCAGAGATCGGAGCTGCCCCTCGGGAGGAGCTGCAGCCCCCGGGGAGCTCTGCCCTCAGTCTCTTCTCCAGCCTGAACAAGCTTCTCCTCCAGGCCCTTCTCTGTGTAATAATTACACATTTCCTGCTCACAGCCTTTCAGCCCACTTCATGTCCTTTCCAGAAACCCGATCCTTCGAGTTTCCCAGGTGGGATGGCGCAGAGTATCCCCGGTGGGTCTCGTGCGTCCGGCGTGGGAGACTCCTTGCTTGTATCGCTCTTCCCCTCCCTCCAACACACCCTTTCTGTTGGCTGCAGTTCTGAAGAAGCTGCTTGCCCACACAAAACTCTTACTGAAATGAGGGATTAGGAAATAAATGCACTTAGTGGAGGCCAGGGAGTCAGCCCGCTGAAAGCGCTGTTCTACCGAAGCCAAGCTTCAAACTGGCATTCTCAGAAATGTGGTGTATCATGAGAATTTCAGTGCTCCAGGTGGAAATACCACGGCAAAGTACTCCACGACTAGTTTTGAACATCTAAATCTCTGAAGCAAATCTATGTATCGGAAACAAAGCAGGCTGGGAAAGGTACATGAAATTTTTTCAGGCTGATCTTATTGTTTCAGCCTCCCTCTCTCAGAAACTCTGCATGAAACTGTGTCACTTTAGGTCTTTTCATTATTTCAAGGGGATTTTACTTCTATTGACACTGAGATTTCAAACCCACCACAGGTACTTTTTCGTGGAATGTGAAGTACAGACAAACAACTGCAGTTTGTTATTCTGACCCTGAGAAGAAGCAGGCACTAATCCCAGCCAGGGCAGAGCTCCTACAGTTTATCTTGCAGTGGGATAATGGCTTATTGTTTATTGATCCTCCTCCTGTAAAAAATATCCTCATTTGTTAATGAAAGCAAATAAAATGAAAGCCCAAATATTGCTTTGCAGAGACAAGAAACACTGAACTGTTGGGCGGACAGTGAAGCACAATAAATTTCTTAGTGCTTCAAGACTTTTTGTCTCTCCCTCTTTTTCCTGGAGAGGAGTGGATAACCACTGGGAATGTTACCAGGCTCGCAGGAGATGCTCAGCTCTGGGGGGACAGTGACATCTCAGGGCCAGCCTTTTGCCAGGTATGTCCATATGTATTTGCAGGGTTGTCAATATGTATTTCAGTTAGGAAGGATTATGTTTCTCTTTAGCCAAAACAGCCAAACCAGCTGTAAATTGAGCCTCTATGACCCAGTGTATGACTTGAGAGCAGTTGTCAGGCAGCACTAAGGCTCTTTCCATCCATCCATCCATCCATCCGTCCATCCATCCGTCCGTCCATCCGTCCGTCCATCCATCCATCCATCCGTCCATCCGTCCGTCCATCCATCCATCCATCCATCCATCCATCCATCCATCCATCCATCCATCCATCCATCCATCCATCCATCGCTCACTCTGTCCTTCCTTCCAGCCATCCGTCCTTCCTTCCTTCGTTCAGTCGTTCCTTTCGTCTTTGGGAGGGTGGTTCAGCCCAGAAC
>VZTD01010885.1:0-13185 GCA_013397725.1 Rhagologus leucostigma | reverse complement strand
TCCATCCATCCATCCATCCATCCATCCATCCATCCATCCATCCATCCATCCATCCACAAAGTGCTGACCTTGATTTTTGTCCCTGGAAGTTGCAATGTATGTGTCAGTTAAGGTGTGATTATGGGATTTGGGAGGGTGGTTCAGCCCAGAACGCAGCCCACGCAACTGAAAAAGGGACACTGAACATACTGTGAGGTCTCACAAGTCTCCACATGAGTGGACAAGTCCTACTCATGGTGAGCAAAGAAAAACACAACCTCCTGGGTTGTGAAAACCGCAGCCTGCTGGGATGAGAGGTGAGGGCACGGAAATTACAAAGGGGCAGAGGAAATTATTGTCATCTTGCACAAAATGTGTTGTCATGGCTTTGAATGCGGAAGTGACACAAGTGTGAGTGAAAAGAGGGACGGGCTCCAGCCTTCGCTTCCCTCAAGGTCTGTGGTTTTTAATGCTGAACAGATTCAGGGATGATAAAAACACCTGTGAAAGCTGCACAGAAGTGCAGAATCCTCTGAGTTTTACAGAAGTACAGAAGAATCACATTAGCTCCGGGCAGCATTTATCTTGTCTGTGTGGCTTCTCCCTGTGAAGTGCTGGCTCAAAATTATCTCCCCAGGCCTCTCAACACCTGGGAAATTATTGTCCAGAGGAGATGTGGCTGCCCCTGGAAGTGTCCAAGGCCAGGTTGGATGGACTTGGAGCACCCTGGGATAGTGGGAGGTGTCCCTGCCCATGGCAGGGGAATAGAACTGGATGAGCTTTAAGGTCCCTTCCAACCCAAACCAGTCTATGATTCTGTGAAATGCAGCTATTACAGGAACAATTCCTGAGAGCTGCTTTGCTTGGACAGATCAGGCCTACTTTTCTTGAGCTGATGCCCAAAAGAAGTTGAAGAAAACTGTAGCTTCCCCAAAGGTAAAAACAGTGCATTCCTGAGATGCTCCATTTGGACAGGAGGAAAGCTGGGAAGCTCCTCCTGGTTATTTGAGGTGACATTTGTGAGGAGGGAAGTCTCCTACCTGGACAAAATGTGTTTGCATTCACGTCTTCCAAAGGAATTGCTTTGGAATTCATCATTTGATGTAAGATTTTAATTTGAGACTTGTAATTGGAACTGTTTGAAGAACTGGGATTGGTTGGAAGAGTTAATCAAGTGAATATATGAGAGTGGGCCTTCATCTTACACTGCCTAATACTGACCTGGAACAACAGAGAGCTGCACTTGCAGGGGGTTGACCCCCAAATACTGTCCAGGGAGAAAATAACTGCGCCAGACATCAGTGCAGGCCACAAAAATGAGCAGCAATAAGATGGGATCTCTCCAGGGAAGTGCCTGACCCCAGGTCATTGTGTAGAGGGGCTGCATGACCCAGCTGCTGCCATGAAGTGCTCGGTGAGGTTCCCATCCCTGGAGAAGCTTGGTGAAGGTGGACACAGGCCTGAACTAGGAACACATCTGGCTTTGTGGGTGGATAAGAGAGCAGCGTGGGAAGAGCAGATCTGGGGAAGAAACGATGGCCAAATGTCACGGTCAGCCTGGGCAGAAGGCCCTGGTGCAGGTTTGTAACTGGTTTACGCTTAGAGGGGCTGAGGTGGGAAAATGGGACCGTCACATCCAAGGAAGGTGCTTGCAGCAGCTTGAATGCACCCGGACGAAGCCTGCTCTGAGACCACCGTGTTTTGGTAAAAGTCACGGTGGGATTGGGATGGAGTTGCGGCTCTGAAGCCACCTGGGGATGGTGCTGATCGGGTGCTGCCGGGTGTGGCTCGTGAGGCAATGCTGCCAGGCATTATTGCTCCGTCAGCTCAGTCACCTCCGTCAGGGGCAGTGACATCCTGAGTGGGGGAGGAAGGAGACTTGTTGGGACAGCCCAGCCTGGGATGCAGGATCTGGGTAGGAGTCTGTGCAGGCTCATCCTCCTGGCTGCCTTCTGAGGTCAGGAGTTTGCTGCTTCTTAATTGGGCCTTTCTCACACGCCAAGGAAATTAATTAGTCAATCCCTGAAACTTTTCAACAGCTCCCAGCTCCTTCATCCCTTCCGTGGGATCTCCTGGCACAGTCTCACCTGCAGGATGAGGAGCCAGCCCTGTGCGTTACGCAGTGGCCTTGGGGGTGAGCCCTCTCTCAATCCATGACCACGCTGCAGGACACAGCAGGAGCGGGAGCAGGGATCGCTGCATCCCGAGCGCTCCAGGATGTGCCAGTGTGGACATGCAAATGAGGAAACAGAAACATCATCTTCTCCAGTGTGTCCATCAGCCTGGAACAGTGGTGCAACAGCCCTCACCTTCCAGCCCTGTTGTTTGGGCAAAGCCAGTGAGTCAGGGACCTCTGGGGAAGAGCAGAAATGTTTTGCACCGAGTGTCAGAGCCGAGATTTCCGGTGGGTGAAATAATGGACTTGCTAGAGTAGAGCAGAGGCTCGTGGAAGGATCTCTTGACACAGGATGTGACTCTGCCTCCATCCAAATGAGTTCTTGACTACCTGATAAGGCTGATTGCACCTAATTAAAGCTCATGACTTTTGTGGAGCTGAACTCCGGGCTGTAGTAGGCAGAAGTTATAGGTTAACCTGTACAGAAATCAAGCAGTAAAACTTATTTTCTTCTCTTTTCTTTAACTGGGATCAAAGAAATATTTGAAAACCAAAATTGTGTAAAAGCTTCATGTTTTTTCCCACTTGCAGCCTCTCTGGTATGGCAAAATAAAAGGACAGTGGTTGATGTGAAAGGTGTTATGTGGGGAAAATGCTGAGAAACAGATGCTCAGCTTAATGGCACAGTCTGTGCTTTATCACAGAATTATACCTAATCCTATACCTAATTGTACCTACAGGTTTTACTGCAAGTGCTTGTCATTTCCCAGGTTAAACATCAGCTTGTTTTTGTACTGCCACCTAAACTAATTGTTACTTACACACACCTGTCAGGACATAACGCTTGGCAAAATGTTCTGCCTCCGGAATGTTCTATCAGCTGATCTGGTGGGATTCGAACCCTATAAATTAACACACTGCCATTGACAGTTGGAAGGATTTTTATATTTTTGGATCTTTTAGTGTAGAGAATGCAGGAATGTCGTGGATAACTGCAGGTCTCTTGTGGAGAAAGGTTGTTCCCTGGCACTCTCCCCCATTCAGTTATTTAAGGCAAATCACTTCTGCTTTTACACTGACCAGTAAAAATCTGGTCTTGGTAATCTAAAACAGAAGGAAGGTGAGAATTTAGGCTGGGGGAGATAATAATTCTGTTAGACCAAATATCCTGGGGATATCCTGGGGAAATAACACGACAGAAATACTTGATGTTCCTTATCTAATTTCCCCTTGCCGCACACAACTGTCCTGTAGCTCACACCCCGATACTTTCAATTCTGGCCATATTAGAGCAGTGATGTGGCCTTACAGAGCCACTCCAGCCCCAAACCTGTCCTGCTCTCCAGGCACCGAGTGACTTCCCAATGACAATCAATTCCCTGTCACACCCAGCTCCATGGGTGGGAAGGGGACGGGGACAGGGGAGGTTGGAGGGGAGTGCTGGAATGCTGCCAGGGTGAATGAAACCAACTGCAGAAAGGTTTTAGCCACTTCTCCTCATCCACTTCTTTTCTATCTTTAAGTCTCACTACTGTCAAGGTGAAGAATGAGGACCAGGACATTTAGGAATACCTGGGGAATCTGAGCAACACAGATTAGGGGGCCGATTTGGAGTACTGGGAAAGGCTCTGTGGTGTAAGGGTCACTAAACAATGAGAGAAGGGACACAAATCACACCGTACCTCCCTCCCTTCTGCTGTCATGGGTGGATCAAGCAAGAATAACATGATTTCTAAATCTGCAGAATAATTTTGCCCTGTGTTCTCATCTCTTTGTCAGGTACAAGATGGTATCAGCTATAGCTGAAGGACTAATGCCTATTTCTTTGTAATTATTATTGATTAAAATCTCCTCTCCTGTTGCTGGAAGATGAGTTGTGGAAAGCTTTAACATCTGTCTGTGGTGAGTAATAAAAATCTCCCATTTGCAGAAATGCCATCCAGGCTGCCATGCCATTCCCAGAAATTTTGCCTGTTATCTGAAATTGTGAAGTATAGCAGGTGGAGAAAACATCCTAAATAATCTCATTTCCTTGAATAAGCAATGGTCTCGAGAAAATGAAGCTGTGGAAAACCACAGGAGGATCATCACAGTGACTTCTACAGCTTTCGGCAGAACGGGCTTGATAAATAAAGACAAATGAATCATCTATGTGTGTTCATTTGGAGCAGAGGCTGGATGAAAGATGCCCCTGTGCTTCCTTTATCCTGTTCCACTGAGCCTTCAGCAGAGCAGCCTTCCCCACCTGATGGGAAGAAAAGAAGGAGCTCAAATCGTGAAGCTGTTCCTGCCTCCTTACCTAATTTAGAGACTCCTCTGTTTTGTTTTTCCATCAATTTGTTGAGATACAATTTCCCTCATCTTCTCGAATTCCTCTCCCGCCTTGTTCTCTGGGTTGTTCCAGTAACATATTTTTACAATGATGAATATTCTTACAGACTTCAATCCCAAATTCTCAGTGGGATGTCTCACCACTGAGCCCTCTGGATTTTGAAGGTGCTACCTCAAGTTTTGGGTATTCAAGGGCAAAATCTCCCTCTCTGAATCATCTGCAGCTGGTGTTTTGAGTGAGTAATGGAAAAGCACTTGGGGTCATGTGGTATCAGTGCAAGGAGGGTAATATTGTGTTTAATGGAAATTACGGACCTTGGAAGAGGAAAACTAGGGAATCAGGTAGGAAGGCTTCTCTTTTATCTAGATCTGGATTCTTTTTTTATTTTCCTCCATGCCTTTCTCAAATCGGGCTTGCAGCACCTCTGCTCTGCCTCCCCACCCTGCAGAACCCTTCCTGTGGGTGCCAAGCAAGCCATGCCATCCCTCACTCACGGATCCAGCCATGCCTGGCTGCTGCCAGCGGGCAGCAAACACGAGCAGGGTGAATAGTTCTCACTGTGAGGCTGCTCTCCTGGCAGGGAAGTCACCTGGCTCCTGGAAATCACCAGCACCCCTTGCACAATCCCTGGCACGCACGGCCCATGGTAATGTGCCAGGAGCCACCTCTGGCTCAAGTGTCAGGGGACGGCTGTGCAGCCACTCTGGGAGCCCAGCACAGCCCTCCCACCCGGGGGTGACCCTGGGTCCCCAGCCAGACCAGCCCTGGCTTGTGCTCTTGGGGTGTCCAGTCCCTCTCCATGCTGGGCCGTGGCCATTTAAGGGATCATTGTCTTTGGGAAAGGCTTTCACACATGGCTGAAGAGCTCTGTGTGTTCCAGGGCTTTGGAGTGCTTGGTGTCAAGGGATTTTTATTGTCATTCCACGGAAGAGACAGTCAGGAATAACATAAAGAGCTGTCACAGGATCACAGACTGGTTTGGGTTGGAAGGGACATTAAATCTCATCTCATTCCACCCCTGCCATGGGCAGGGACACCTTCCACTGTCCCAGGCTGCTCCAAGCCCCGTCCAGCCTGGCCTTGGGCACTGCCAGGGATCCAGGGGCAGCCACAGCTGCTCTGGGCACCCTGTGCCAGGGCCTCTCCCCTCTCACAAGGAAGGCTTTCTTCCTCATATCGAACCTAAGTTTCCCCTCTTTCAGTCTGAAAGCGTGTTTGTCTCTGGTACCTCTGTAGCAGCATGTCCATTTGAAGGAGATCCAGGAAAATCCAGTGAGGATTACTTGAGGTGTGGAGAATGCAGGCGGCATAAGGCAGAAGCACATGGAGTGTGTGGCTAAAAGATGATTACAAGGCTTCTTTGAGACCTACTACATAAAATGTCCTTGAGAGAAGGAGAAGAACAGAGAACTGATCAACAGCTTAAAAACAAGCCTGAAAAAAGGCTTAAAATCGTGTATTCGGCACTGGCCAGTTGCTCTTCTTCTCTGGCCTTTGAATTTATCATAGGAAGCTACAGGCTGGGGTTCTGGGCTTCTTATTTCCCATAATCGTTAAGGTTGGAATAGACCCCCAAGGTCACTGAGTCCAACCTTTGTGAAGCACTTGATGATTTAATCAGAAATTGTTATTTCTAATATTATTACTATTAATATTATTACTAGTATTGCTATTGTTGTTATTGTTATTACTATAAAGTAAATTTCTTCAATGGCAAACATTTTAAATGCTAATAATATTTTCAGCTGTAATATCAGTGTTGTTTAGATTAATCTCTGCTGTTTAGGATTGCAGATCTGGTACAAAAATACTTTTTAAGTTTTCCCAGGTCACGTAACACAAAAGTTCTGCTGTTTAAAATAATGGCTAGGAAGAAGGGAACTAGCAGAACTTACTGTGCAGAGAGGGTGAGATGCAAAACCTCAATCCCAAGGTGCATCCAAACCTTGGCACTTCACACTGAGCCATGTCAGATCTAAACAGAATCTTTCTGATCAAAATATTTTCCCTCTGGACAGAAATTTTGCTTGAATGAACTGGAAACTTGGAGGAATGATGCTGTTTTTGTCAAGAATAAACATCCATAGTTTTCATTTCAATGGTATTTGATTGTCCCGTTTCAACTCAGTTTGACTGAATTTCAAAAAAATCCAGCTTTTCTCTGTTTTGGTAAAAATAAAAAAAACCCCATCCTGACTCTACTGAGTTAAATATTAGACAAATTAAGGAATTATATTCAGGGAATAGTTTTCAGCTTTTCATTCTCTACTGGAAGAAAACAAAGTGAAACCTCTGAACATGGCCCACAGAAAGGAAATTTCAAGTATCATCTCTGTTTAGTAGTGGCGAGATCAAACCTGTGGCTGTCACAGCAGAAGACAGCTCCAGTGAGAAAAGAGTGATTTTTAAGAAGTACAAACAGTATTTTCACAGAATGTGCACAAGCACATTTCCAGAGTTGTCTCTTATGTCCAGGTTTCCCTGGTCAGAAACAATTGTTGCAGTATTTCCCTCTGCAGTCTTTATTTATCTATTTATTCCTTTAGAAAAAGGATGTGCTAAAAAATAGAAGCAGGATTTTGAGCTGTTTCATGACAAAATGGTGCAATCAGCAGAGTGTTTATGAGATGAACCCAATGGCACAGTCATGTGTACATTGCTGTGATGTGAGTTCAAGGATCTTAGTCCATATTTGTCATAGTTCCTATTATTAACTCATGTTCCAAATGTTGTTTGGGGTTACTAGAGGGAGCTGGACTAGACAAGCTTCTGATCTTCATCACTTCTCAGCTGGCCTTCCTCACTTCTTTTGGAGAAGCCTCCAGTGCAGAAATACCAAAATTTGGGTCTGAGGTCAGGCTTAGGCCTGACACAGGTTAGATGTCACACAGCTGGGTTGATGGATTGTTTTACCTTTGGATACTTCCCCCTGTACCTCGTTGAGCTCTGCTTGACAAGCTACAAGAGCTTGAAGGCTCCTCCAGCATGAACTGCAGCCAGAGGAGCTGGGGACGAACTCCTGAGCCCAGCTGTGTCCTCAGAGCCACACAAAGCTGTCCCTGTGTCTGCTGGGACCGACTGGTGGTGTTTGGTCACTGGTTCTCCAGTGCCCCATCAGGTGAGACCCCACCTGCAGAGCTGCCCCAGCCCTGGGACCAGCACAGGGAGGACCTGGAGCTGCTGGAGAGAGTCCAGAGGAGGCACCAGGGGGATCAGAGGGATGGAGCAGCTCTGCTGGGAGGAAAGGCTGGGAGAGCTGGGGTTGTTCAGCCCAGAGAGGAGAAGCTCTGAGGTGACCCCATTGCAGCCTTGCAGTGCCTGAAGGAGCCAACAAGAAACATGGAGAGAGACAATTTCCAAGGGCCTGGAGTGACAGGACAAGGGAGAATGGCTTCAAACTGAAAGACAGTGGGTTTAGATGGGCGATTAGGAAGAAATCCTTCCCTGTGAGGGTGGGGAGGCCCTGGCACAGGGTGCCCAGAGAAGCTGTGGCTGCCCCTGGATTCCTGGCAGTGTCCAAGGCCAGGCTGGATGGGGCTTGGAGCAACCTGGGAGTTGAACTTGATGATCTTTAAAGTCCTTTCCAATCCAAGCCATTCTATAACTCTGACTAAGAGAAAAAACTGTCCTTTTCTGCTCCTGTGGGGTGTTGTCTCCCTTCTTTCCCAGCTGGCAGCTCCTGAGGGAGCCCAGGATTTTCAGGATCACTTAGTCACAGTCTTGTGTTGAAACGAGTCCCATCTGGTCACTCCAGCTTGGAGACTGTTTGAGGTTTTGATGTGGTGCTTCATGGCAGCATCACATCTGCTCCACATGAGTTCCCATCAACTGTCCTCCCCCACCGTCCAGCACCGTGTGAGAGGTGAGTGACTGTGAATCAGAAGTTTTCATGCATCACAAACCTTCCTGTGGCCACTTCGAATACTTTAGAGGAAGGACACTTTGTGACAGCTGCCCATTCATTGCACATTTCCTGAGGGGGATGTTCTGGGGACACAGCTGATGAGCACAGCATGCAAGGACTCCATCTGGCCCCTGGTGAAGATGTGGTGCATGATTAACACAGATCAGAGGATTGATGAAGTTGGAAAAAGTTTAGGAAAAATTTCAATTTTTGTTTCTATTTTGGTTGAAAGGCAAGATTCACTTTTCTTACTTTGCTGGTGGAGCAGAGCAGCCCTGTTTAATTCAGGAAGGTCTTCAGCCATGATGGAAAAATGCCCAAGGATGAGAGGAAGGTTCCAGAAATAGGACAAAGCTTGATAGTCTTGCATTATTATTCACATTTCCAGTGGAAAATACCTGCTTCCATTTCTGGATGTGATTTACATAAAGATGTAGATGGAAAAAAAAAAAGAAGCAAAATCCTGGAATCCCACGCATGTGACCACATGGACTGAAAATCCCATTGCTTGCCTCAACACACCCTCTGCAAAGTGTTTCCTCTCCTCCACTGCATCTGGAGGTGGCTGAGAAGGCCACCCCCACGCAGAGAAACTTCTCTGCAGCTCCTTGACGAGCGAGACACCGAGGAATGACGTGGGAGGGACAGCTCCAGGGAAACCCGGAGCTGCCAGAGGAAAAAAGGGATTGAAAATAAACACTTTTTTTTTTTCTCCCAAGTAGTTGTGCTCAAAAGGAATGCAGTGAGAGACATCGTAATTATGGCAGCGTGACACTGCTTATCTGGCCCAGGGAGGGGAAAACACCAAAATCCAGGGAAGAGGAATTCCAGCTCACGCTCTGTGGGCAGCTGGCAGTGCTGTTGGGTTTGTTCCCAATCCAAGGAAATCAGTGGAAGGAGTTCTACAGCTTTTGGTAAAGATTTGACTCGGGCCTCATTGCACCAAACTGATGACAAAACCAGGTGTTTTCCTTTTATCTTCTTAAAAGTCAGGAGGAGAGAGGCCAGAAAACCAAGGGGAAAGGTTAGACCTCTCCACTTGGTGAGAGTGAGACTGCGTTGGGAATGTAATGTCCATTTCTGCATCAGGAGACTGGGATGGAACGGAACGGAACGGAACGGAACGGAACGGAATAGAATAGAATAGAATAGAATAGAATAGGGATAATCTCAGTTGGAAAAGACCTGCAAGGATCATCTCATCCAACTGCCAGACCCCTTCAGGGCTGACCAAATGTTAAAGCAAATTCTTAAGGGCACTGTCCAAAAGCCTCTTAAACATGGCCAGGCCATTCCTCTCCAGGAATTCTGGTCCAGTGTTTGACCACACTGTCTGTAAAGAAATGATTCCCAGTGTGGAGTCTGAACCTGCCCTGATGCAGCTTTGAGCCATTCCCACACGTCCCATCCCAGGGAGCAGAGATCAGCACCTGCCTCTCCACTTCCTACAGAGACTATGGAGATGCTCAGGGTCCTGACCAGCACAGCCTGGGAGATGCTGAGGAAGCTGGGCTGGGTTTTTTGGCAAAGGGGAGCCAAAAAGTCCTGACAGTGCCAGCTAATGCACCCAGGGGTGATTCACAGCCATCAACTGCATTTAGGAACTTGATGATGGAGTTTAAGATAACCTTTTTCACTCAGAGGGTGATAGAGCTCAGGAACAGGCCCTCAGAGAGGTGTCCAAAACCCTGCCCTGGGGAGATGTCAGGACTTGGCCAGCGAAAGCCATGACCAAACTGATCTTGTGCCAATGCCAGTCTTGCTTTTAGCAGGAGGGTGGGCTACAGATCCCCAAAATCTGGTCCAGCCAAAATACATATTTATATCCACATCTAACTCTTTTAACCATGGACTCCGATTAATTAAAGCTGATAATGTTATTAATAATCATTTAAATAAAACCATTTAGTGTCAAGTTTCTCATGTCTCAGATGTGCAAAGTGAAACAATCCTTGGTTATGCAGCCAAATTCCTGCTATTTCCTGATCTAACTTCCTCCAGCTTTGCGTAACTGGGAGAAGTGACCAGCAAAATATTTTCCAACACATAGCTCTGGTTTAGGATGGGTCCAGTTATCACTGCATAAAAGTTTATGTCCCATCCCAGTCACTTTTTCTGAGATTTTTCAGGGGAAATATTTGGATGCCTTTGGAGATAACAATTGCTCCCTGCAAGGGGAGAGATGGCCGTGTGCCACTGAGAGGGGACAGGGATTAGGATGAGGCAACACTGGCCAGCAGACTAGGCAGCGGTGTGGATTTCTACATACGTCATTGTTTTATTTTTCTAATTGTGAGACGATGACCATGAGCAGGGGTGGAAAAAGCAGAAGGAAGAGTAGAACAACTGCTGTGATTCAGCAAGGCCAGGGGTTTGTGGAGCCCTGCCTGCACAGCTGCCTGGCAGACCTTCCCTGGCAGGGAACATGCCCAGGACACAGCCAGGGCCCAGCTGAGGTTCCTGTGCCTTTGGGGGTGTGTGTGGGGCAGAGCTGCTGACAAGGCACAGGGACCTCACCCTCCTTTTGGCCTCTTCTGGGTCAGGGGAGATGTGCTCCTCATGGATCCTGAGCAGATGTAGAGCACACTCAGCCTTCCCTGAGGATGTGCAGGTCCAGGAGGGCGGGAGGCCTCACCCGGCTCTGTGATGGCCACTGGGCTTCCTGCCGTGGGAGCCCATGTGCCACACAGGGCTGGCAGCAGCCCAGGAACGAGAGTGAGGACCCAGAGGAATCCCAGGAAATATGTGGGAATGGGTTGTCATGGACAGCACAGAGGAGCTGTAGGAGAGGGATGTTTTCCAGGGCAGAGGAAGCTCAGTCCTTCCCACAGCGCTTCCAGGTCTGTGGTTGCCCACAAGTCAACAGGAAAGGAAGGCCTGGAAAAGGCTGACCAGTTTTCGTAAGCTCAGCAAGGCCACTGGGGTCAGACAAAGCAGGAAAACCAAGTCTCCAGACCTGAAATATCCTTTTATTTTTGCCCCTCTCCTTTTCAGTAGGTGCAGTGGGAGAACATCCCAAGCCCTTCTTGGGATGAATCTGCACCCAAGGCCTGTGATGAGTAATTTATTTAACTCTGTTCAGCTTTTCTTTTCTAAAAGTTTTTCTCCCCAAAACCAGTCTTCCCTTCCTGCCAAAAGCAGGCTAATTGTTTACTGGATTGGTCCAAGTCCTGGAGTAATTCAGCTCCCTGGCAAGATCCCACTGATTTTGCAATGTCTGGTAGGGCCTGGTCACATGTCATCTTCCTGATTAAAGAACCCCAAATCTGTGTGTTTCAGAACGGTTTCAGAAAAGGCCAAGAGCAGCAGAAATCACGTGCAGGGCTCCTTAACATGCACAGTGCAGAGTTAGGCACGAAGGAAAGAAATTAGGATGGGAAATGTAATAGGACCTTGAGGTCTTGCGCTGACGTTAATGAAAATAACAACGTAAAACAGTGACCGATGGGCTGCTGGTTATTGTGTCTTTGACTAAAGTGAAATTGATCTCTATTTAATATTTAAAGGTCTTTTAAGCAGGGGAAAGGCCGTTTCAGGGCACTGTGGCTGTGGTGGAAGGAGCAGAAGCTGGATGCTGTACCTCACGGGCATGTCTGAACACATGTGAGATGGGGATGAGCGGACCGGCCCCGTGAGGACGTCACTGTGCTCTCGGGAGGTTATGTAAGTTGTTTTGCTTGATCCTCAGCAAGAGGCCAGGCATGAAAGGGGAGCATGTAAAATAGAAGGCAAATTGGTTTAGCTCCTGGGCTTGTGGTTTTCTCCCTGGTGCTTCTCGCTCTCCTCCCCTCCCCTTAATTGAGCTCCTTGCGCAGTTTCTTGAGAAGGTGGTAAAGATGGGATCAGTGCCTGTCCTGCCCTAGGATAAAGTCTAGGAGTGAACAGATTTAATCAACCAATTATCAGGCTGGCACTTGCTGGCTCCTGTCTGTGAGACTCATTCTCAGGTCACTTTTGCTTTTAGCAGGAGAGTTCCTGGTAACATCAAATGTTCCCACAGGGTTTTGCGTTGCCCGTGATCAACCACAGCTCCCACTTGCACAAGACTTGGTCACAGGCTTCTTTCCATCACTGAGATGATCCAAGATTCTGGGCAGATTCGCAGTGGTGTCTCCTGCATGCTGAGCAAGTTGCCACCAAAACCTCGCTGTTGAATTGTGATAGGTGCTGACTGCCTCAGTGCTTGATAAAACATCTATAAAATCACTGCTCTTTGCTCTGCCTTGAGTGATTTCCTCCCATTCCCCACCGAAATGAGTTGCTGGATGAATCAGAGCCTGGGGTTTTTGCTGGTTTATTTGGAAACCTGCAGGATCTCTTTCATTAGATACAGATTTGCCTCTTAACCTTGCACCTCTATTTGTCGCTCTGCTCCTGCTGGCTGGGAAAGGGGGCAGAGTGCTAAAAGCTCTTTCCTTGAGCCACAACAGCAGCAGGAGAAGTGCCAGAGTTCCCAAAGAAATTCTCTGGGTGGAGAAAGAGGGAAGGACAGGGAAAGAGGGAAGGGAAAGGTACAGTTCCAGGAGTTTTCCCTGACTCACCATGGCCATGGGATGTCCAGGCCTGGCTGTTGTGACAATCAGGCTGTATGACCTCATGAGTGCCTTGCCCAAACAAAATGTGCTAGGTTTGTGTCTCAGCCGAGAATGGGCTGGGAATGCCGCTCTCCCAGACTGGAGGGGGGCCTGGGTTGGGATGGCTCCACAGGGAATGCGGCAGCTCCATCCCAGGGCACAGCTCAGGGAGGCTGAAGGGAGTGTGGAACTTGGAATGGTTCTTCTGGGCAACTGTGCTTGATATCTGGGAGCAGTGAAGGGAGGGGAACTTGTCCATTTTGTCCTGGGTTACAGTGTA
>VZTD01010884.1:2002939-2111845 GCA_013397725.1 Rhagologus leucostigma | reverse complement strand
GCTGATCCCGTTGGTCCCTGCTCTCTTCTGGCCATGGCGAGAGGTGGGAGGGATGTCCTGGCAGAACAATCACTGGGTGGCCGTGTAGGTCTGGGCTCTGACCATGGTAGTTTTCTGTTCCAGCC
This sequence comes from Rhagologus leucostigma, assembly GCA_013397725.1. Classification (NCBI taxonomy): domain Eukaryota; kingdom Metazoa; phylum Chordata; class Aves; order Passeriformes; genus Rhagologus; species Rhagologus leucostigma. Next base: position 2,111,720 of record VZTD01010884.1, on the reverse strand, counting down.
CTTCAAGCCATGAGCAAAGACGACAGCCCATCCTCCACTAACCTGGAAATTCAAGCAATTTTTGGACAAAGATCTGCAGAACTAAGGTCATCTTCTGGATTCAGAGAACCAGCGTCCCAAGAACAGTTCCAGGAGACAGTGAAGAGACCACCATCACTCAGTGTCACTGGAGCTCCAGGCACGGCTGATGCTGGTCACAGCTGAGCCTATGGAAAGCTCCAGTAGCTCCTGCCTTCTCCCTCCCTTTTGATAGCTCCTGCCCTCAGACCCTGCCCATCCCCTTTTTTTTTGCCCCTATCTCATCCCTTCACTTCCCCTTCCATTAATAAACAATTTGGTTTCTCCACCTTACCTGCATCTCTATGGAGCTGTAGCGGCACAAAACCTGAGCCCTGGGACACACAGGCCCCTCCTGCTGTTCTCTTCTGCACCGTGTTTTGTGCAGAGACACAGAGGAACGAGGGCAGGTCAGGCTGGAAGGGTGCCTGTCCTGAAGGTCCAGTTCCACAACACTGTGGAGTTAAAGGTCTTGCTGAGCACACTGAAGGCCCTGGATTTTAGAAGAGCCAACTGGAGTATGCTCTGGAGGCAGCTGTGAGGGATTGCACAGCAAGCATCCACAAAGGGAAAAGGAGCTCGGAATGCTGGAAGTTTTCAAGAACAGCCTCCTGTAAGCACAGCAGTGCTCCATCCCTGCACAGGGTCAGGAAGAGGGCAGAACCAGAGACCATGCGGGCTTAACAGTGAGCTCTGGCTGTGCCTAAGAGCAAACGAAGCAGCAGCCCAGCGGCCGAGACTCGGACGTGCGACCGTCCCAGTGTCCGGAGCGCTGTCAGGCTGTGCCGGGACGCTGGCTGCGCTTCTGGTCCCCACAACTGAGGAATCGCAGCCCCTGCCTCAGGGCCAGTCAGAAACCCAACAAAGTGAGACCAGAGGGAGGGCACCCTTCCAGTCTCTCTTGGGCATGGCTGAAAAAGAGCCCGTACTTCTTCTTCCTGCGCCTGTGTTTGGGGTCTGCTGATCTCAGAGCCAGCCAGGCTGTGCTCTGTGTTCCAAAGACTGCTCAGAATGAGCTTGAAAAGTTCTTCCCAGGAAGCTCCCAGTGAGGTAGGTGCAACAGTCTCCCTTTGGCTCTCTGTGGTCCTTTCAGTCCTTGAGGCCCGCTGCACTTGGCAGAGGGGCAGGGGAAGGGAGAAGGCTGAGAAGAGCAGGTTTGGCATCTGCCTGAACCTGCAGAGACTGAATCATCATAGAATCATGGAATAGTTTCTGTTTGATGGGACCTTAAGGATGGTCTGCTTCCACCACCTGCCATGGGCAGGGTTGCCTTCCACTAGATAACGTTACTTCCAACCTGGTCTTGAACACTTCCAGGGATGAGGCAGCCTCAGGTTTTCTGGCCAATCTGTGTTAGGGCGCCATCACCCTCACAGGGAAGAATTTCTTCCTAATACCAGTATAAACCTACTCTTTTACTTTAAAGCTGTTCTCCCTTGTCCTGTCAATATATGCTCAATAAATAAATTCAAACTTTAGTCTGAATTTGTGAATCTGAAAGATGAACAATCTTCAGATCCTTTTGCAGAAGACTGAAGAAGCTGAAGTTTCTCTTGACTGTCAAGGAAACCTGGTAGGGTTGCACTAGATGGTATCCTTCAAATTGTCTTGTGGGAGAGGTGATGCCTGTGACTGCAAAATGTGAGGAAAGGAAAAAACTTGCTCTTGTAAAGTTTCTTGATTACCACCTCCTTCCTTTTCAAAGCAATAACAGGTTAAGTTTGGGGAAAGGAGAAGTGGAGTATGTTTAGTTTCTCTGGATTGATGAACTGCAGATCCTCATGACAAGGCAGAGATCTGAGCATCACAGAGATATCTATTACACGTTCTTCCTGGCAAGCAGCAGAATAAAGGAAGGGAGGCTTGGAGAACAGCTCTATTTCTGTTGGAAGGTTTCTGGTAACCTGAAGATGTGAGATCTGCAGCCTTGCTAAGTTTGGTGTAGTTCAGTGATTAATGACTAAGTTGACTTTTAAAACAAAACCCCAAACTATGGGGTTTGAGTATTTATCTGAAGAGGAGATCAGTGAACGCTTGTTTGGCTTTGCCAAGTAGCCAAGGGAACAACCAAATCTAATCAGAATCAGTGGAAGCAGGCTAGAGATTTAATGTAACTGACCGTTGTTCCAGTATCAAGAAAAGTATCTTTGGGTGATAATGTGAACACACCACTGTATCACTAAAATTATTGTTCCTAAGATCCACTCTAACTTTGATTTCCTCAAGTACTCGCTTATACGGGATGTTTCCAAGTGTAGTCTCAGCAGATGTTTATCCATGTACTTGTGGAAGTGAGAATGTACATTCCCTACTCAATTTCCCCTTCCTGGTTAATGATTAAAGGTTTCGTTGATTGTTGCAGTCAGTAGTTTTATAGTTAAGACTCTGGTTTTGTTCTGTTTAATATACAAGTAGGAGAAGGTTCTGTGGTGGCTCTTTGTCCCACAAGCAGTGATTTTTGTGTGGACTGAGAGGATTGTTAGCAGTCTCTCTTGCTAAGTATCTCTGTGGACAAGCTGTCAGGGAGTATTGCTCGTCTTTCTTGGACTCCTCCTTTCCTGTGAACGTGCTGAGTGATCATGTAAAAAAGCCAAGATAGCAAGATTAGAATCAAGAAGAAATTTAATGGTGGTAGAGAGTTAATAGTTTCCATCTGGATGCTGCTTAAGGAGAAAAGTCATGGTGCAGCTTGTGAACCTGAAAAGGACGAACTGGAGGGTCTGTATGCTCCTAGGAAGGAGGGAATTTCATCTGTCCTGTTCAAAATCCTGCCTGTTCCCTCAAGCAGCCCGTTTTTGCAGTACTTATGTTTAGCTCAGTGGAGAACAGGTTCTTAGGTATTTGTCTGGAGATGAGTTTGCAAAAAGGACCGAATTTCCTCTTTTCTTTCTTGTGAAAAATCTTAAGGGCAGGCAGATCTTTGAGTCCTCATCTGTCCTTAAGCCTGGGCATCTCCACCATGAGATGCTGCCTTAAAAGAAAACCGTAGCCAACTTGGGGAAGCAAAGGGAGATCTGGGCTCGAATGAGAAACGAAAATATGCTGTGGAGTAGAAAAAGACTGAACAGCAAATCAGGAGATTATAGTGTAGCTCTGGGAGTGCAGTTAATTTACAGAAACAAGACCTAGGCTTAGTTCCCTAGCATAGGGAAAGGTCATTTGCTCAGATTCTCCCTGTTCCTGTGCAGATAGGAAGGCAGGGTCCTGTGAGAATTTTTTATTATGCTTTGTGAGATTCATGTTAGCAGAATGGATATTCAGTATTTCTGGACTTCTTTGGAGAGCAGCTTCACAGCTTGTCTTGTCCAGAGTTAGTGTGTTGAACACGTGGTTTTTTGAGACATGAGAAATACTTGTGCTGTCAAATCTGCATGGCTTTCACTTCTGTTTTCAGAGAACCCTTGATACTTACTTGGAGATTTTATTGCCCCTGTGTTGGTGGAAACCCTCCCTTTTTTGTTCTCATGAACTTAGAAGTCTTTCCATTTTTCTGAAGATAATTCAATGCACTGCAAGAGCCAAGAGGATGTTTGAGAGGTCTGAAACTTTTTTTCTTGTGAATAACTGATTCGCATAGAGCATCAGGGATTTAATTTCCAGACAAGCTGCAAAATGCAAGTTTTCATTTCTTCTGTGCTATTACACAGAGCTGGAAATATTCTGCAGTGATAGCAAAAAATGAGTAGGATATTGTGACTGTCTGGGGGAAGAATGGAAGTCTTTGCCTTTGCTGTTTTAGAACCATGTTTGTTTTAAATCTTTTGGCCTTAGCAAAAAGCTGAACAAGAACAATGTATTTCTGTAGTTTCCTCGGATTGTCATGCCTTAGGAGCAAGAGGTCTCTCTTTAAAATGCATTTCCCATTCAGTTTATCTCTTCGAGTTCCATCCAGTTCCCACTCTAGTCAGTCACAAGTCTTCTGATTTCACAGCAAGTTGATTTGGGTCAAGATCCATGATTTTAACAGTGTGGAGGAGATTAGGAGAACTGGCTAACACTTCCAAACAAGGCCCTGTAGCAGATAACATGGATTTTTTCCTCCATCTCCTGCAAAGATGAGCAGGAATATTGACTCTGAAATTATAAGTTTCAATGTTGGCTTTTTTTTGTCATGAGAAGTGATAGATGAGGGGTTTTTTCCCATAGAAGGGCATAAATTGTTACTTTTTTTTTTTTTTAATAAGCAACTTCATTGCTTAACTTTTATTAGGAGAACTAACATTCCAGGGTGAGTGGGATGTCCTCCCTAAGAGACACTGCTGAGAAGGGTGTGGGACTCTGGTCAAGCTGGGGGAGAATGTCTTTCCCCTTTTAGAAAATTATTACTGTAACTTGCACTTATCCAAATTTCAGGTCTTTCTTGGTATCTGAAGAGCTTTTAATGAAGAATTCTTCACTAGAACATGACTCTTTCTGGCATTTGTAAAAATGTTCTTAGAGTCTCAAGAAAAAGCCATTTAGAAAGGATTTCACAGGAATCCTGGAATGCTTTGGGTTGGATGGAACCTTAAAGCTCATCTCATTCCACCCCCTGCTTTGGCCAGGGACACCTTCCACTGTCCCAGGTTACTCCAAGCCCCATCTAACCTGGCCTGGAACACTTCCAGGGATGGGGCAGCCACAGCTTCTCTGGGCACCCTCTGCCAGGGCCTCCCCCCCCCTCACAGGGAAGGATTTCTTCCCAGTATCCCATCTAACTCTGCGCTCTGCCAGTGGGAAGCCATTCCCTGTGTCCTGTCACTCCATGCTTTTGGAAACAGTCTGAAGAGGAGGCCTGAGAGTGGCCCCAGTCCTTGCTAGGTGTCTGCAGACAGAGCAACACTTCTGTGTGTGTTGAGGCCTTCAGAAAGTGAGGCAGAGCAGATGGGAATCTACAAAAGAGTGGGAAGTACATTAATAAGTCTTTGCTTCCCAGTTTCTTCCAATATCTTTGCAAAATAGCGATGATGAGTCATCCTGAAGCCTTGTCATTTTTCCTGTGGTTTAGAGTTCCCAGACTTTTGTAGGATGTGTCCTGTTGGAAGCACGGATTTACTCCAGACTCTTTTACAGGGATCTAGGCTATCATAAATAAAAGTTAGGAAACGTTAGCTAAAAGCCTTTAAAAATAAAAAAATTAGAACAGTCAAGGTAAGTATAAGGGGCCGTGTCCTGATTTATGTATGGATATAAACCAAATCCTATTCCTTGTAGGCAGGAATTAAGGCATATGGATGGAGTGCTGCTCCCACAGAAGCCCATGGAAAACTTTCCAGGGACTTCAGAGAGGACAAGGATCCCATCTCAGTTCTAGCACAACCTCTAGAGAACACATCTGGCCAGTGGGAAGAGGACAACTGTGATAAGGAATTTTGCAGGCTCTGTTAGGAAGCCACTGAGAACAAGACTGCCTAAAGCATAGGAAACAGCAGAGGGGGAAGGAAAAATAAACAAATATGGAACCTGTTTAACCTTAAGTTCAAATTTATTTCTGTTTTTCAGTGTCTTTTACATGAGGGAGAAGGCAGTGCTGCTTTCCCCTCTACCTCTAAGCTTCATGCTGTCTCTAGGCACCTAGTACAGAACTTAGATTGTAGTAAATGAATAAATTTACCACTTACGGCACCAAAATTATTAACTGGGGGAGGCTGAACTCCAGAAATACCAGCATAACTGGTCTGATCAACTTAACAGCACACCACAGGAGCACTTTCTTCTGGTTGTGTTGTATCCCACACAACGGCAAATGGTGCTTTTCCCAGTAGTAGCTCCCTTGGACAGCAGTCATGCAGTGGGAGGCTAGACTCAAAACCCAAAGTTTTGACTCCGAAAGAGGTCTTATTCAGAGTTGCTGGAGGACTTTTCTTGTATATCGTAGATGCAGCTGGAAAACTCGAAACAACTCTTAGCTTCTTGTCCCTGTAGAATTTGTATCAGAATTTGGCATCCTTCAACATTCATGTTTGAAACCTATTGGGTTTTTAGCTGTTTGTGTTCTGCGTGTATTGGTGGAGCTGGTATCAGCCCTTGCCTCCACAGTATGTGTTTTGTAATGTGTGAGTGGTCAGCTCTACAGCAGCAAAACCAGTCAGCAGGAGGAATAATTTTGGGAAATTCAAGTTATTGCACTGAAAACATTTTTATTTTGATATTTTGGCCTGCCAAATTGCTTATTCAGGCAGTCCAAGTTAACTAGAAGTCATACAATGTAATAATAGTTGCAGACAAAGGCAAAGAGATTGGGACTTTGAGGATGAGCTATGAAATTTAGTAGTGTTTTCACAAAATGAGTGTGATCGGGGGAAAGAGGCAGAAAAGGAAATGATAAGAATTCCCATAATTTAGAGCACTTCCCCCACATGTGATATGTGATGTTTTTGTGTGCCTAAGCACTCTGGACTCTCTGAGATGACTGGCGAGATGGATTTAGCCGAAAGATCCTGGGGAAGGGGCTCAGAATTAGAAAGAAGATAAGACACTATCCACTCAGAGATCTCTTGGCAAGTTTATTAACTCACGAAAGGCTTGTCTTAGGTTTGAGACTGGGTTTAGAGCTGGATCCTTTGATTATGTTTTTTTATTTTTTGATTAGGTCGTGAGCACCTTGGCAGTTTTGCAGCCCTCCCTTTGTGGCCAAAAGAGAAACCCTCAGGGTCTGGCAGCTCAGGGATCTCTCAAACACTTTCAAGGGTTCTCTCAAACACTTTGCTGTGTTTGTGACACTGAAGGACTATGACAGGCAACGTCCTGTTGAAACCCCTGTGTCCTGCATGATCACCTGTGGCATCCTTGTGTCTGTCAGCCCAGTGGCATACTGGGGAGTGATTCAGTGGGGAGAAAAGCTGTCAGAGGTTCTGCTGGACAATTTGTCCCTATGGCAAGCCAGAACAGCTCCTTGAACTGTTTTGGAGCTTGACTCATGCCAGGAGGGGACCTTTCTCTCAGCAGTTTCCCAGCTGCCTTCTGGGCTCATTTGTTTTTCTTGCTGGGGTGGTTTGTGCTGCAGGAGCTGCAAGGAGAGGGCATTCATCCTTCCTCTGACACATCCCTGCCTTGCCCCCCTCCTGCTCCTGGAGAGCACCACTGGCACAAACCCCTCCTTGAAGAGGTTAACCAAATGGATCGGATTCATCGCGGGATGGGGTTGGTAGGAAATGCAGTGGTGTGCAGTGCCAAACCCATGATGTGCGTGCTCTTTCCATTGGGAACACTGACTCATAAAACGGAATAAAAAGCTGTTACATTTCTGTGTGATGAAAAAAACGGGCCTCAGTCTAGTCCCTCTTATGCACTCACACAGTCTCTGTCCAGTGAACGCTTTCCCTGTTAGAGCTTGTGAAACCTGGCTCCTCTTGGTAGGAATTAAATTTATTTCAGCTGAAAAGAATTGGGTGTCACCTTGGATGGGCCTTCTCCTCAGCCCTAGCCAGGGCCAAGCATTGGTCTTGTGACTTTCTAAATACAATCCAGATTATTTATTTGCTGTTACTTTAATTCAGCTGAGAAGAGCTTGGCCATGTCTCCCTTGGGTTGTGCTGTCAGCTGGTTGCTGATCAGTTATCCAAGGTATGCTTGGTAGAAAACAGAGAAAGAAGCCCTTCCCATAGCCATGATTCCCACCTCTAATTCCTGTTTCAAGTGCAGAGTGTGAGAGACCAGCAGGAGAAGTAGATATGATAATCAGAGGCAAGAAAGCTTTGGAGAGGGTGGGAATATTCTCACTGTGTCCAGCACGAGGTGCAACAGATAAATACTGGATTTTACTGCATGATGTGTTACAAAGTGATTGTGATGTAGTCTTAGACCTTGTGCAGTCTTCTTTATAAGTAGATAAAGTTTAGGCAAAAAACCCTTGAACCTCTAACTATTGCAACTAGGAACCGAGATACACAGCTAAGTTGCAGTTTATATTACTGTGACTGTTGAGCCACGGTCTCAAACTATCAGAGATTTCTGCAAATGCCTCTTTATGTTGCCTAAAATAGGAAAAAATGCAATTCAAATTATGTGACAGACCTTGAACTGCCTTTGGTAGCAGCACCATACTAAGTGTAGAAGGTAAACAGACTCTGTCAAGAAGTCTGGAGTTGGATCAATGATCCTTGTGGGTCCTTTCCAACTCAGGATATTCTATGATTAAGAAAGAAAAATAAGTATTTTGCTTTACACTGAGGCTCAGGCACAGCTCAAGGAATCACTGCTGCTTGTCCACACCCTCACAGCTGATAATTGTGTGAGTTGTGCCTTAGCCAAAACCTATTCCTTGTTTTTTGTGCAGCCCAGGCTTGGATGTTCAGCTCCTGTGGTTTTGCTGGTGGGGGCAGGTCAGTCGTTGGGAGAGTGTAACCTGCCCTCTGTCATGTTGAAGCCATTCCACCCCTTGGAAATAGTCTCTCTCCATCTTTCCTGTAGGTTCCTTCAGGTACTGGAAGGCCACAGTTGTGTGTCTGGTCGAGTGTCTAATCTAGGTGGTGTAAAGAGATGGCACTGTTGTTGTGGCAAGACTTGTCCTTTCAAGCAATACCTTCCATGATTTATTTTCTTAGAGGGAATCCAGAGGGATGTATAAGCAAGGTTACAGTTACTTGGTGACTACTGCATCTCTCTCGATGTCCTACTTGGGCCACTAAATTCAATTTTAGTGAGCTGAAGGCATCCTAGTGAAAAAATTCTTGTTGCTTGGATTGGACTTGGCTTCCTTTAACCAGTGGGTTTTTCATGTGCTCTGAGAATGCATGCTTGCCTTTCAGTTCAGTGTTCTGGCTAGATGAAGTTATCAGTGCGTGTGAATTTCTGGAGGCAGGGTGGTTTCCTGCTCACAACGGGAACAAAGTTAAAGGCCAGGAACTCTGCTTAAATCATTTCATTATTAGCAGAATGTACTGTGGCCTTTGGCACCCCCTAATTCTGCTTCTCTCCAAACTGACAGATGATTATGGTGATTATGGTAATTATGGTCATTAGGGTACCTGCCATTTGTGGGAATGTGGAGGATCCTGGGGAAGACTGCAGCCTTTTTGAAATTGCAAAGCAATACATCTGTTGAGTATTAACGGTTTGTTAAATTTATTGAGCGCTTTGGGACTGCTGAATGAAAGACCTTATATAAATGGCACTTAATTATTGTTATTGCTAGAGAAGGGCTTGCACAAAAGCAGCAGTTATCTGGGAATCTGGGAAACAAAGGTCTGGAGCATGCTGCCAACATCTGCTACCGCTTAAAAGTTGCAACGTGAGGCACTAATTTGGGGAGAGATTCTGCAGCCCCTGAGTGTGGCAATCTTTTGGTCAGGCTCTTCATAGCCTGGATATGTTCTGCCCTCCTTACTCCATGGAAAGGGACTCTGCCCTGGATTGTCACAGGGATCTTGGGACACTGGTTACAAATCTGCTTTAAACACTGTTTCCTTCCTCAGAGAATTGAGCAGAAACGGGCAATGACGTTTTTCACTCACGACCTCAGGTGTCCTCACAAACATGGGCAGGACTGTGCTGTACAACACCAAGCAAAGTTTTCCAAGGCAGGTAAGGAAGCTTTCTATTTCTAGGAGCTCCTTCAAGCTCTTGGGTCTCAGCATGTGGAAAAATCCATTATTGTGTGGTGTTTGGCTCTGGCTGCTTTGCTTCTGGAGCAGTGGGAAGCTCCACACCTCCATCTGAAGAGAAACTGGGAACCTTGAAACACCAATCTACTGTGAGTCATCTACCCAGTGGCTTCAGAGGAGAGAAGAATAAAACCTTCTACCCGCCCCAAGCTGATTTCCAGGGCATGCTGCCATGTCCTGGCAACTTCATGGATACTATGATGAATTCACTGACAAGCTTCTTGGAGCTTTTCTGTGCTGCAACAACAGCAGAGGGAACAGGGCAGGGCAAAGACATTTATTTAATGCTTCTATTTCTGTTCCTGTTCTGGACCAATAAACTGTGAACTGGCTTTTGACCAGCAGATTTATTCACAGTCATGAGGAGCAGGTAGCGGTGACTGGTGAAGTTTTGTGTATTGGCTGAACTGAACTAAATTCTTCCCATAACAGCTAAAACGGATCACTTAGCCATTTTGGGCACATATTCATCTGAAAATAAAGGCCATGATTCAGTAAAGCACTGTTTTCTTTATCCTGTTTGTTAAATATAATCTAGGGAGCTTCTAAATCTTGTTTTGATGGCTCTTTTTAGCTTTTTATATTGTCTACGACCAGAAGCTGTAGAAAGAGGCCCAGAACAGCATCTCAGGTGTGTGAGCAGCCCTTCTAAGGCACACAAGAATCAGCCTGAGGTCTAGTTTTATGTCAGGTTGAGGAGGAGTTTGCTTTTTGGAGGTCACCCATGTCACACAGACTTCCTCATCACAAGTGGAAGAGAAAGGAGGGCTCCACCTCCATCCCCTCTCCCGTCTCTCAACCAGCCTCAAGTTCCATCTGCTGCATTTGTGCCACCGATGGTCATAACTATAATAATTTTAACTCCATTTTATGCATAAATACTTTATTATTCAGCAAATGCAGTATTCATGCAAGGGCATGACTCCACACACAAGATGGAGAAGTGCAAAGCATTTATTGCGCAGCAAAATATTCCCTAAATACCAGCACCCAACAGGATATCACATAATATAAACAGGAAAGATGTTCACCTCAGTGTCCCCCAATCACCTGGGATAGTGCACAGACATTGCCTATTATGGTAATAAGTAAACAATACCCTTTAAGGTCACAAACTACAATTATCACATCTCGTAGGTCTGACACTGTCCAGAAACCCACAATCCTCTCTCAGCCCATCCTCGGTGACCTGGATGCACTTCCAGGATCACCCCCGGGTCCAAGAAAGAGGCTCTCTCTCTGGCCCTCAGGGCCTATCTCTCTTCCAGCACATAGTGCACCCCAACAAGCAAACCCTTTTGTTAGTGGTTGGGAGGAAAGAAAAGGTTCTTTTTCTGAGATCTTTTTTCTTTAGGAGCTCAACTACAAATGGAGGCGAAAAAGAGAAGCGGTGAATGAGTACTTTTACTCCTGGTTGATCTTTCCTGCTCTTAGGACATTTTTGTTGCTCTTCCCACACCACAGAGATGAATGTTTCCTCCAGCATCTGCCCTCCCATGAATCCATCCCCACAAAGGCCTGTGGTTGTTCAGCACACTTGCATTAATAATAATTTGGCTGACAGCAGTGCCCTTTGCGCAGGACAGCTGGGAGTGCTCTTGCGCTTGCTTTCCCAGAGTACTAGGAAGGAAGATTGCCTCCATAGCAGCCCTGCATGACTCAGGAGAGAGTGGAGAATGGAATGCCAAAGATCAGTTCGTTCCCAGATAACTTCATGGTGGCAGGAGCTGTAATTTCCACAGGTGAATCTGTGGATTCTGGTTTTGACCATGAGTCCACGGCCTTCCCGCTTGCGTGCTGGACTGGGAGAGTGGAAATGTTAATTTGAGCATGGAAAGTTCGTCCCTTTCCCAGTGGCTCAGGAGAGTGGAGAACTGGTGTTTGTGCATGGATGTGAACTCTGGTTTTGCAGGGATCTTGTTTCTTTATAAAGCAGCAGATATGTATTTCCTTCCAAATGCAGGCAAGAACTTTTCACTTAGGATTTGTCTGTGTTTTCCTAGACTTTGAGATCTGACTGCATCTCAGATCATGCTCAGTAGTTCATATTCACAATCCAAACTGTTTGGTTTCACTGCTTCATGTTCTGCTCTGCAAAGTTATTGATGCTTAATGGGTTAACTCTCTTAGTTAATAAGGAAACTGATTTTTTTCTTCCTAGTCTTGAAGTTTCTCCTCAGGGACAATTCAAGCTGACTCCCTTATACTTTTGACAGTGCCTTTGATACTTTCCTAACAAGGTCTTAAGTAAGTGTTGTTGGTCCCTAGTGGTTTAGAAACAGTAAGTCAGAACCTCAAAGACTGAAAAATAAAATCAAAATTCCTTTTTTCCACATCTTCTGTTTCTAAGTCTTTTAGGGCTTTTAAATTCCTATTCCCCAGGCCTTCCTGAACTGTAGCTGCTGAAGTGCTTTTTCTCACAAAACTACTCCCAGAGCAGCATTTTGAACAAGATATTAGGTAATCCAAATGTTGACAGCATTGATTGTACAGTGTGTTATTGGTTTGTTCCCCGTGCCAATTTTAGACATTTCAGTGGTGTTGGATATTGCTGCGAGTCTGATTAAAATTTTGATGTGCTCATCCTCAAGTTGTCTGTGCAAGAGGGAAGTACCTGGGCTGGACTTGAGGCAGATGGATTAAAATCTAGGCTCTACATGGAGCACATGGAACATCTTCCTTGCTTACGCATTCCCTAGCAGGGGAACCGAGGTCAGGACAAGCACCAGTGTGCTTGGAAAAGATCATTCCCAGTGTTAGACTGAGGGCATGCACAGATACAAAGAGCCCCTGATGCCATGGAGAGAGAAATTCTGTGCTGCTGCAGCTCGGTTTGCACTCCAGTTTTTTAGTGGTTGTGATCTCTCAGGCACAGCTACTGCTGAATTTGCTCCTTGGGACCATTCAGCATATCCATATTGGGGATTTTATTTGGAACTGGAGAGAAAATATGATCCTTGTGCATTTTACGTCCTCTTGGATGAAGGGCTGGATGAATTTTCTATCTTCCCCTGCAGTAGTTTCAGGAAATGTTGTTTTGTTCCTGGTGATGCTCCATCAGAGCTGCTCTGAGGAGATGCTCTGGCTGACAAGCAGCTCCAGCCTTGGAGCCTGCTCCAGAAACATTCCTGCCAAATGCCTGGCCACTGAGTCCCTGCTTCCCAGCACCAACAACTGGCCCCTTGCAAGGTGGGGAACTGCTGGGGGAGGGAAGCATTTCATGAATCACAACTCCCACGCCTTTGCATACCCATGAATTCCCAGCCAAAATATTTCCACCCTTATTCACACCAGATCCCACCTTTACTCCGGAATCTTTTCCATCTGTCCTGCAGGCTGCTGTGCAAAAGGGAGATGAGAGAATCCAGGGCTTCTCTGAAAAGAAAGACAGCTGACCTGAAGCAATAAACGTGCATGCCTGCATCCAGTGACTCCTGTTCTCCCCTGTTCCTGCTGTCACTGCCATCACCAACACAGGCGACAGCAGAAAGAGGATGGATTTACCAATCCATCTGCCATAGGAATATCTCGCAGCTGGACAAGAAGCAGTCTCAATTTCTAAGTGGATGCCTTGAGAAGCCTTCTCAGCTCTGAGAGCTTCCAGAGGGACCCTGCTTGTTTTTCGTGGGAGGTGTATTTGATAGTAAGCCAAGGAGGATACTTCCTCTGGGTCTTTAGCTAGTGGCAGGGATTTCCTGCAGTGTGGGCTGTTTTAAGCACCTAAAAGCATGTGCTGACTGGTGTAGGACACTAAAATGGCTCTATTTGAAGGACCTGGGTGGGAGTGTCAGGCAACACCCAGAGCTTTTGTGATCTTGGGATACTAGCAGTGCCTGGAAAGGAGAAGACAGCGATTTTCTTGCTGATGTGGAGTGGTGAAAGCAAACCACCCTATTGCTGGAACATTAATCATGAAGGTACAGGTATTGATTGGCCTTTCTACCATATGTTGGGACAGTAAGAGTGGTGTTCTTCTCCTCCTCTTTCTTTTCCCATATCCATGAAATAAGGATGGTCTCTTGCCTGTTTATCTTCCTAGATGTAATGCAACGATATTTATCCTATACTCTTGAGTTAGTGTTTGCATACCCAGTGAAATGGATAGGCATTCAGTGGCCAAATCCCACTAGGCTTATCTTGTCCTCAAAGAGATTCCCAGGGCTGGATCTGCTCCCTAAAATAAGTATTTCGATATGGACAGAGCCCCTTGAGCTGATTGAGGATGCTGAAGGTTGGCAGGAGTGGCTGCAGCTGGCTCTTGGTTTGAGGAGGAAATGCCAGGCAGGAGTTTGTCACTGTGTAACTGATATTCTTAGCTCCACCCTGCTCCTCTTCCTCTAGCTAAAGCTTTCCATGGAAAATTTAGCTGCCATTGGCTCTGGTTGAGGCTCCAGGCATTGAGGCAGCTTTCATTTGTGCTATTCAGGTCTTTAAAAAAACACAGCAGGAACTAAACCCCCAGTGAGGTCACAGTCTGGGTAGTGACTGATGGATGAAAAGTTGGCCTTGTCCCCCAAAATGGTGATTATTACTCTCTTTATAGTCATGTCTGGGGTGTTCAGGTTGCAGAGAGGGGGTGACTCAGCTCTATCAACATCTGAGCTGCCTTACAACATTGTCTGTGTCTTCATTAACTGCCTAAGGACCTTGGGCAGGCTGAGAGTGGAGATCAGTGCCTCTCATCAGCTGGGCTGAATCTTGGCCAGGGTGGGAGGCAGCTTCTCCCTGATTCAGTGATAAACCACTCTCAAGTTAGGCTGGCACTAAGGATTGGGAACATTTGTTTTGGAGAGAAATTTGGCATTAGACAACAAAGAGTCAAGATGCCTTTTTTCCTTCACAACTGAGCTGTGTAGAATTTCGGGACGTAGTTCTGACTTTTTCTTAAGCATTTTGCTTTTCTCACAGCTTTATCTAATGTGATAAGATTTTCAAGAGTTGGTTCAGCCAGAGAGAGGCCTTCAAGAATCTGCAGGTTCACACCAGGTATCTGTGTCAGATCTAGAAATAAACCCCATGTCTCCAAAGACTTGATCTCATCACTGCAAGGGAGCTAGAGGTGCTTTTTCCTTGTGTTATATGAAAAGAAGGTTAGGCTGGAGTGTCTGCCTTGGCAGACACTGTTTTTCCTTTTCCAGGGAATGAGGGGAAGGGATTCACTCCTTCCAGTGGCAGTGAGAATTGCCTTTGTGTTCAAGTCCATAAACTGCAAGAGATGAAGCTGAACATTATGTACAGATTAGAAATGTAGTTTTGCCCAGGGACTAAAGATGCAGGAAAAAGAGTCAGGGCCTTGGCAGCAGCCTGGAACATACACCAAGTTCCTACGCTGGGTGTGGGATTAAAGCTGTGTCTAACCCCCACTGCAGGGAAATCTTTGAGACTGTCTTCCAGTGATTGCTGGAGGTTTCCTGGGAAATGGGGAATGGGTGCCATGGGGGAATGCTGCAGCATTTCTGTAAACCAAACCAGCTGCTTATTAGCCTTAAATCTCTGCTCCCCAAGCTGAATGTGCTCCACTGCTCCAGGAAAAGTCATGCACTTGAATTAGCCTGAGGCACTCTGTTGTTCTTTGGTTTTTTTAAATCTGGGAGAAAGAGGCGCAAATTTTATTTTTTTTTCTCTTCACTGTGTTAGGGTGGGGAAGAGTTTTTTTAACAAGAATATAAAAAAAGATGGACTGTCACTTTTTCTATTTCGAATCTGAGGGGGTAAAAATCACTCCTCTGAAAAAAAAAGAGAGAAGAAGTTTATTGGACCTGTTGAGGACACAAAAAATGTCTTATATTTCAGTTCAGCTTCAACAGCTGAGCTTGGAAAAGAAAATTAGTAGAAGAAAGAAACATTGTTTTAAATAAAACCACTTCAAGTTCTAAACTTGGAACTTTTCCCTTGAAAAACGTTACAGCAAAACATTTTGTGAAATTTAAAACTTAAAACTCATATGGAGTCACTCTTTCCTATGAATATTTTCATTTTCAACGAGGTCTCTATTTGCTCCGGTGCTCCAGTAAAATATTCCTAAATAACTTATGCCCCTAAAAATGTGTCTCTTCCCTGCATTCAAACCAACTGTTGTTCAGAGAACTTTTTCTATGAAGGGAGAATATGTGTCAAGGTATGTTTGCAATAGGGAGAACCTGAAGTTCAAAGATAGGTTCAGTCATTCGGATCAGCTGGGTGATGCTGGAAGATGGAGAGAGAATTTTTGAAAGGCATGGAGTGATAGAAAAAGAGGGAATGGTTTAAAACTCAGAGAGAGAATGTTTAGATCAGATACTGGGAAGAAATTCTTCCCTGTGAGGGTGAGGAGGCCCTGGAACAGGTTGCCCAGAGAAGCTGGGATGGCTGCCCCATTCCTGGAAGTGTCCAAGGCCAGGCTGGATGGGGCTTGGGGCAACCTGGGATAGTGGAAGATGTCCCTGCCCATGGCATGGGGTGGAACGAGATGGGCTTTGAGGTCCCTTCCAACCCAAACCATTCTAGGGTTCTGTGACACCCGTGCACCCAGAGCTTCACCTGCAGTGGCTGCACGTGACATTTTGAGTCCATGCAGTTGTTTTGGTGTCTCTGTCTGCTGGAAGAACAGCCACAAGGAGGACGTTTGGCACTGTGCCTCCTGCGTGACGTCGTGGGGTGCGATTCCTGGATGGCTGCTACGTGCGCAGGGAAGAATTTGATCCTGTACAAACAGGACAGCCACGTGCAGTTATAGGCAATTCCGTGTTCCCTTTCCCAGGGAATATACGCTGCTCAGCTGACACACATCCCTCTTGGTTTTGCTTGCCAGCAGTTTCCAGCTGACATCATGTTTGCACGAAGGCTGCACCAAGTAGGAATTGTATTAACCATTTAGTTTTCGCCCCCCCACCCTCTGATACTCTTATTTTATCCTTTTCTATTCCTGTCTATTATTTTATCTAAAACACTTTGAGCAGAAGTGGGAAGGGGGCTTGTTTTTACTTGCCATAAGTTTAGGATAGTATAAAGCTATAAAAATGCAGGCAGAGAGAAAGACACTCTGAAAGGGAGTGATGGGAATAGTGGGACTGTGATTCTTAAAGTTTTAGACCAACCAGGCTGCTGTCAGCTGTCTGTTCCCCCAGCAATATGTGGGGGAAGTCAGACATGGATTCCTGGTGAGCTGGTAGCAGTCCTGTCTGGTACCAGCAGTGGGATTTCTGCAGATCTCAGCTTGGGCAGGGCCAGGTTAGTTTTCCCAGGCTGTGTGTGAATTGCATTAGTCAGGCTCAAAAATGGCAAAGCAAAATCAGTGTGAATCAAAAATAGGAGAAAGCAGAAACTCTTCTACATTTAAGAGCATAAGAATGGTTCTGCTGGGTCAGAGTTGAGGTCTACCTGACTGGGCATCTTGTTCAGGGGTAGAGATCTAGAAAGAGCATAAAGATAGAGCACGTGTGTAGTCACACTTCCCCAAATCTCCAGCAATTTTGGCTGGGAGGCATCCTGAGCCAGCGATGTTTGTGTCTATTAGTTCTCATTTGGAGTTCAGAAAATATTTCTGCTCCCTTTTAGGGAATGGCAAAGGGTCCTGGGTTGTGGAAGCTGGGATGTAACCAGCCTTCTTGGATGCAGCATGACCTCCTGGGCAGGACTGCTGAGCACCAGGGTGCAGGTTGTGTTCCCTGGGTTGTCACTTGCCAGGCAGCCTGACTCTGAGGACAGCTTGTGATCAGGGGCGCAGGAGGTTCCTGCCTGTGGTGCCAGAGCAGCTCTGAAGGGTCGGTGAGGGAGGTGGGGATGCTTCAGTCTCCTTCAGGAATAGCAGGCAGGCAGAGGGCAGCGCTCCCAGCTCTGTCACTGTTCAGTGAGGTAACTGTGTCTATCACTGGAATTGAAAATCTGCAGGGGCTGAATGAGCTCTTGAGTTAGGAAATCCAGTTTGCTGCCACGAGCAGCCATGTGTGTGCTGTCTCTCCACGAATTCATCTTGGATGCCCTGGCTTTCTGTGTCCGTAAGATGGAACATGACAAGGCTTTTGCTTCCACCAAGGCAGCCACATCCCCGTCACTTTCACAGGCACTTTGCAGCTCAGACCAAGCCTAATTTGCGTGAGGCAGCACAGGCTGATGAGCTCAAACACATGCAGGGATAATGCCAAGCAATAACTCTTGCCATATCCCTGGACTGCACTAGAAGTCACTCTTGTTCTGTACTGAGGCTGCTCCAGTAACTCACTGGCAGTTCCTAAAGAAATCTGTCCCCATTACAGATGCCATTAAACCTAGCCCATATGTCTCCTGATGGAGACATTCCTTGTCTGACTTCCTCATGAATCATGGGGAGAGGGAAAACTTGCTTGCCAGGCCTCCTACTCATTTTTATCCTGAGAATATTAATCCAGGGTTCTTCTCCAGAAGCCTCCATATAACCAAGCCAAGAGAAAACAGGAGGGACAGCAGGAGATGGTCCAAAGACCTACAGCTTCCATCCTTGTTTGCACCGTAAAGTTTCCACGGCAGCTTTGGAAGACCAGAGAGTCACACCACCAAACTGAGCAGTGTGTAAGATGCAGTCCATGAGTTTCACTGCATCAAAATGAAAAAAAGAGTGGGTTTAGATCAGATATTGGGGGAAAAGTCCTTCCTTGTGGCGGTGGTGAAGCCCTGGCACAGGTTGCCCAGAGAACCTGTGGCTGCCCCGTCTCTGCAAGTGTCCAAGGCTGGGTTGGACCCGGCCAGAGTTTGAATCCAGTTCTCGGGAGGGTGATACAATTTTGCAGGATTTTTCTGTGTCTTGGGCTGACATTCTAATAGCAACACTGTTACTTTAAGGACTGATGCCTTCCTCTCCTTTTTGTGCACTAGAGCCTCAACCACAAGCCTTGTTTTAATTTAAATTTTAAACAGCAGACAGACACACATGCAATGAAGAATTATGGGCTGTCGCTGCCAAGGATGCCATCAAATGGCTGAGTGAAAGGGAACATTTACAAACTAATAAAAGCTGTTATTAAGGGGATTATTAATGAAAGGCCTTCGAGCAAAATAACTCCCTCCCCCTCCAAATGCTTGAGGTTATTTTTTTGTAGCCTCCTCTTTATTTTTCTTTTTACTAAGCTTATTGGGAAGCTAAATACCAAAAGAAATGATTGAAGAAGCTGTCACCATCATATGGGTCATTTTTTTGGGACCTGGTTTCGCAAGAGCTCGTGTCATGTATCATCTGTCCACCCCTGCTTTTCTGCACAGATGTAGTGAACTTCACAGCCTGTTCTAATTAATACCAGGCCTAATGAGGAGCTGTGAGTGGGAATTCGGAGGCGGGGGGGGGTGAGAAAAATAATTCATACTGTTATTACTTTGTTTTGGTTAGTTAGGGGAAAATGGTTGTAGGGCTGGAAAAGATGACTTGGCACTTAAGGTTTTCTTTGGCAAATGGGGTGAAGAGCTGGGATTCAGGGGAACTGGGTGTTTTCCTGGGTTTTGGATCATGTAGGTAAGGGTTTGCCTGTCATGTCGCGGTAGGTGTTAAGGCCTTGCTGTACTGGGCACTGACCTGACAAGGTGACAGCAGTGGTTACTTGCTTTGCTTTGCTGCTGGGAGGTCACTGATTCCTGGCACTGTGTCCCTCCCCAGCAGCTCCAGCTCCTAATCCAAAGTAAGTAGTGCTGTTCCCTGGTGAGCGTAACATCAGCAGGCTGGGAACACATGGGGTGTGCCAGAGCAGGCTCTCCATAGGCTGGGCTGGATGTATCAGTGCCTCAGGAGCAGATGTTCTCTCTCCTGTGCCACCTTTCCTTGGAAAGAGGTGGGAGGACAGCACTCCTAAGTCACTGGATGTCTGCATCCCCAGCAGTGTGGGTAGCAGGCACAGGGATGAGGTTCTCCTGCTCTGCTCCACTCTGCTGAGACCCCACCTGGAATACAGTGTCCAGTTCTGGTGCCTCCAATGCATGAAGGACATGGAACTGTTGCAGCAAGTCCAGAGGAGGCCACAGAGTTGGTAAGGGGACTGGAGCACCTCCTGTACAGAGACAGGCTGAGGAAGTTGGGGCTGTTTAGCCTGGAGAAGGTTGCTATACGGAAGAAATTCTTCCCTGTGAGGGCCTGGCACAGGCTGCACAGAGAAACTGTGGCTGCCCCATTCCTGGAATGTCCAAGGCCAGGTTGGATGGGGCTTGGAGCAACCAGGTCTGGTGAAAGCTGTTCTTGCCCATAGCAGGGGGTGGAATGAGATGAGCTGTTATGAGATGACACTCCCTCATGATGCTGTGTGAGAGAAGTGCATTTCTGAGCTGGATACAGGCTTTCCAAGGAAACCAGGGCTTTTCTGGGAAGCTCAGAGCAGTTTGGCAGATGTTTGTGGATGGAGGTACCTGCAAGACAAAGGCAGGGATTGATCAGTGTGGAGAAGAGAGAGGGCAAGGCCACAGTGCCTGGGACAGACGAGGCAGCCTGTGCTCCATCCCTGGAAGGGACCAGGCTTACTCCTGCAGCTCTGGTCTGACTTGGGCCGTGATCTCAGACAGCTGGTAGAAAATGGATGATGCAGAAGAAGCATCTTTGGGGCTGGAAGCAGTAAAAGAGTTGGCTTCTTCCACGGCAAATGTTTCCGTGAATCAGGATGGAAAAAAATTTCAGCTGGATTAGTTAGGTGCAGCTGGGAGAGGGGACTCTGCCAGTTCCTCCCTCCTTGCTGTCACTGCAAAGGAAAATTGGGAATGTCTTTAAAGAGATTTTGCATGATGCAAGTGCATCTTTCCTGAGGTTTGGGAGGCAGAGGCCTTGCTGGTGTCTCTCTTGCTTGCATCTGATGCGGATTGTCCCCGAGGGCCACGTGCCCCTTGCTCTCAGCCTTTGCAATCCAGCTTCAGTTAAAATCCTCTGGCCTAAGGAAATCAAAGAGCTGAGCTGCTGCTCTGCTGAATGAAGCACCTATCTCCTGTGTGGCACTGGACAGCTCAGTGGGAGCCTGGGAAAGGGAATAAATGGGATTTGCTCTCTGTTGGTGCTCACCGCTCTCTTCCTGCCATCTCTGTAACCTGTAACTAAGCACGGTCCGCTCAGCACTCCTGAGTGTCCTAGGTCGCTTAAGACATGCAGCTCCCACAAAATCCCTGGAAAATACGCCTCCAGGCATGGGGGACGTGGCATTCACAGGAGCTCAGTGTTCCCCAGTGAGCAGCCAGCAGTGACTGAATACAAAACTGAGATCCCCATCAAGTCCCGCTGTTCAGGAGCTGCCTCACCTCAGAAGCAGAACTTTCCATGCTGTTATAACTCCTGCATCTGGAAGAGCTGGGAGGCAGCCTCAAGGCTGCTTCTAGGGAGCAAGGCCAGTGTTAAAGGATTTGGATGCAACTGAGGCAGAACAAGGTGGGATTTAAGGTCTCTCCCAACCCCAGCCAGTCCATGACATTATGATCTTCACCTCATGAGGCTTTTGACTGGCACAGGGAGCAGGGAGCAGGTGTGCCAGGGGTTTGACACAGAGCAAGATGTGGACAGAGAGATCTGTGAGTAGCTGTCACAACGTGAGTAGTGTTTG
The DNA here is from genome assembly GCA_013397725.1 of Rhagologus leucostigma. NCBI lineage: Eukaryota > Metazoa > Chordata > Aves > Passeriformes > Rhagologus > Rhagologus leucostigma. The sequence continues at coordinate 2,090,566 of VZTD01010884.1, read as the reverse complement.
GGAATGGTTTCCTGGTTGCTTGCTCTTGGGAAGACTCTGTTGGCTTAACTGGAGAGATTGCTGCCTTGTGGGCTGAGTAGGAGGGGAGGATCATCTGTGCAGGCTGCATCCTCCGGGCAGTGTGAAGGAGCAATATTCCCGACAGACATCTCTCCCTTCTCTCTTAACAGTGTAAGATGATCAGGGCAGTTGTGCTTTACGGTTTCTGGTCTAAGCCCACGCCACATTTACTCCGAAAGCTTTCCTCTGTCGGGTGCTTGTGGTCCTGCCTCTAAAATGGTGCTTCCTGAGAGCCTTCCTGACGGTCATCTCTGGTTTCTTTCCTTGGAGGTTGGTACTCTGCAGTTTTGCTTCTAGACTTGCATTTGCTCCCTCCCCCTGCTTTCTGAACGCCCGCTGTGGTAGCCTGAAGTGCGCTCAAGCCTCTCCCAGCTGTTGGTGTGACTGATGTCCCTCAAATGTATTGAAGTCAGTGCACAGAAGGTCTGTGGGTTCCCCTTGCATCTGGGCCTGATTCTGCCACCCCAGGTGACACCACGGTGGGTACATGGCCGGGCAGTATCCATGGATTTACTCCGTGTGAGGACAGCAATATCACAGAATCCCAGAATGATCTGGGTTGGAAGGGACCTTAAAGCCCATCTCAATCCACTCCCTGCCATGGGCAGGGACACCTTCCACTAGACCAGGTTGCTCCAAGTCCCGTCCAACCTGGCCGTGAACACGTTGGGGAAAAATTAGTCTTAATATGAAAATCTCTGTTTTGGTCAGAATACACATTTTCCACTGGAGTCAAGACAGATGGAACGCTTTGCCCGTTCGTGCAGCAGTGTCTTACTCCTGACTGCATGCAGTTGGTTTGGAAGAAAAAGCTTATTTAGGGTTCAGGCTATTAGAAACATCTGCTTTCCCATGTATCCTGAAACACTGCAGGATTTGAAAATGGAGAATGTGTATCATGCTTGTCCCAGCCACCATAAAACATCAGCTCCACAGTTTAAATTGTGGGATTTTAATGATGGTGTATCTGTATTATTCAGTCCTGTGTAATGCACTTTTGGTTGTGGTGCTGTGATCTCTTTTCCTGCATTGGACCTGGGCCACCTGACCATATTTGCAGTGTGTGGTTAAACATCAAATGCATCAGAATAAGCAAAATAATCACTTCCAGACTAAACACAGTTCAAATTTGTTTAGAATATTGAACAAGCTTCATCACTGGGAGATGTCTCTTCTATGACATCAAGCTACATCGATGTGTCTCTGCTGATGCCAATTTCTGTTTCCCGCGTTTTTGGACTGAAAGCATAACCTTCTCTGAAAATCCTCCTTTGACTGTGGTAACTTTTGGCTGAGGGTCAGTCTGGGCATCTCCGAGCATTAATATCTATGCCTTCCATGGCCGCTGTGGAGCAAAAAGTTATAGACAGTTATCCTCCTCTTTCATGTGGGAAAACTGGATCGTGAACAGACAATAATCCTCATCTGTTTAGCTTGGAATGAGTTGGGAGAAGCTGGTGACAGCGCTAGAGGAAAGCAGAGTTTTTGGCATTGGTTGAGTTTGCTACAAGACCCTTACTTTTTTTAGCAGAACTGTTCACTGATGCTCAGGGCACTACAGCCCTCCTGCTTCCATCTATCCCTCACTTTTTTGGGTTGATTTGTCTGTCTCCTCGCTGGCTACAGTTGTGGAAAGAGTTTGTAATGCATCTGTGCTCCTCAAGGATTCTCTGGCTCCCTGTTTCTCTGGAGGAAAGGGTGTAATTAAATAGTCTCCCACCGAATTCCAGTAGGTAATCACACACGGACCGCTGTCCCAAACCAGCCCTGACTCAGGGACCAGTGACCCTCTGGGCACCACTGCAGGAAGAGCCAACAGGCTCCTTCCCGGCCTTGCAAAACAGTGGGAATGCTGAGTAAGAGCAGGACAAATAAAAAGGCAGGGTCCTGAGTCAAAACAAAAACAAAGGTGCCTGCAGTCAGTAGGTGTTGTCCAAAGTTAATGCTGAGCTCTCACATGGCTACAGTGAACCGTGGATGCTCTGGAACAGCCAGCTTCCCATTGGGAAGCTTTCCTTTGAGTTTAACAAGGCATTTAAGCACATGCCTCAGGGCAGACAGGAGATTTTAGTGACAGTAAGATCAGACATAAATCTGAGCATCCGACAGGAGTCAGCTTGAGATAAGATTTAAAAAATGAGTTCCTAATCGAGCTCTTCCCCACCCAGAGACAGTTTTTGTCTTGGACTTCTGAAGTTCTTTACAAATGAACCCTGGCTTCCCCTTATAAAATATTTCATCTTGGATAACAATGTAGTCAATCATTTCAACCTGCTCTTGAATTGTTTCTGCTTGCAGCAATTATTTTTGCACACTCAAATTGTCTTTTTTTTTTTGACTCTTGTACCTAAATAGTAAAGGACACATCACCATGGATAACACACAAGGTTTTTTTTCCAAATCATTGGAGTACAAGAGTGAGGATGCAGAGTTTGTTACAAATTGCTGTATTGGAATTAGTTTCTCAAAGTAACTGCAGCCATTAAAAAGTCCTTCTGCACGTTTTTGGCTTTTCTGAACACATTCTTATCAGTATGTTTAGTTAGAAAAATACTTTTTTATCTACTGAGAAATGTCTCTTCTGGTTTTTTTATCAGAACACGAAGTTTTGAAACTTAAAAAAAAAAACACCTCCATTTATATTCCAAGAACAATCGAGATTTTTAATTCAGATGCTGCTTTCTTCAGAGTTTAATGTCATTAAGAACAGGGCATTCAGAGATGAGGCTGGATGAGGTCTGTCATGTTTATGAAGTCATGGAAGCATCTGGATACAGTATGGAAATCCTCAACCAAAAGCTTTTTGAAGTCTCTTTTTAATGTGATCATCCAGGCTTACTATAATAAACAGTGTATTTATTGGATTTGGGTGGAAGATGAGGCAAGAATCAAACTGATATTGTGGAATATAAGTTAAGATTACATCCTCTAGGGAAATATCCCTGAATTGTGAATGTTAATTGTAAGCACTTTTCAATATGTAATTGATTCACAACCATTGTGAGCATCGAACAAATCAGCTACAGAGCAGTAGCTGTTCAATGTGTTCAATTGAATCAACATTGTGTCATGAGCTTTTGTTTTACGAAGTATCAGGGAGCAAAGAAGCAAAGTAAACTGTGGCACGGCCCTGACACTGCAGTGCATCACCTGTGCTTGGCTTCCTTGGCATCAGTTCCTTAATTACCTAGAGGGAATAAATAATAACAAAGAATAAAACCTGAGGCACCACTTGGAATGTGTTGTCCCAGGATGAAAAGCTTCACCCTGGTTCTCTTTCTGTGTGTCGCTATTGCTGCTAAACCCCGGCAGACAGAATAATTCAGCATGTGGTGTATCAATGACCCATCCTAATTATCATTTACCTCTCCATGGTTTAATTAAACTGCTGATTAATGTGGCTTTCAGTTTTCCCACGGCAGGGTCACAGCAGCTTTGTCTGTCACGGGATTTACTCCTCTGTAAGTATTTCCAAAAGAAGCTCCTGAAGTGATTCAAGAAGTCACTTGAAATGACTCCATGAAAGAGAACGGGATAGCTATAGCATTTATTTCTTCCTGTTTGCCAGGCCAAAAGGAGCTGGAAAAGAAAGGAGGAATGCAGCAGACATTCAGGAGTGTTGTTCTTCATGTCAGGATATTTTCTGCCACTAGGCCACCAGGATAGCTAGTGACGCCTCACTGGGGATATTCCAGAGCCACCTGGACGCAATCCTGTGCCCTGTGCTCTGGGATGACCCTGCTGGAGCAGGGAGGTTGGACCACTGACCCACTGTGGTCCCTTCCAACCTGACCCATCCTCAGATTCCACGAAACCAAAGCCACCCAAGGACTGGAGGAGAGTTCCCATTCGCTTGAAATTCCCTGATCTTATTCCAGGCTTGGGGCATTGCTGGACTGTAACAAGTAAGGGTGACCAGAGCTACCTGCAAAGCTGCTGTGGGATAATGGCTTTTATCTGAGCTGGAAACTGTTGGATCAGTTCCCAGCAGCAGCCATGGGGATGGCCTGGAGGAAGCAGCTGAAAGCAAACAAACATTGGGTTTTTACTGTTTCTGAGAACAGTCTGGGTCACCTCCTTATCTGTGATTTGTATTTCTCAAGAACAGGCTGCTCAATTCTTGGGATGAGAGGACTCACCGCCTTGGAATTGCAGCTGGGAAATGCTTTTGGAAAAACAGGAGCTGTGCTGGAGGAAGATAGTGTTGTCCTTCTGGCCTGGCAGGTTTGTATAGGTCTGGGGCTTTTTTTCCATTAAGATGAGGAATTGATTATATTATTTGGAGAGAGGTATTCCTTGGAAAACTCATTATTTACTCACACGCCATGTCCGTGATGTTCTGTTGCTATGACCTCAAGAGAAACAAACAGCTTCCTTGTCAAAAAGCCTCCAAGTCTCTCGAGCAGGCTGTGCCCCAAGAGGTCTGACTGTCTCCCTCCTCCTGCGGGTGTCTCCTGCTTCGTCCTTCAGGATTTCTCCTCAGGTATTTGTTGCCTTTCCTTTATATAGGTCTGTGATTGTCTGTGGATCTCTGAGTCAGTCCACAGCTTCCAAAGTAATTGTGTGCTTATAATATTCTGGAAGGAAAAAGACTTTTTACCTTGGGAGTAAAACAAGATGACATTTCTACTGACTTTTGTATTGTGTTTGACTTTGGACCATCCATTGCATTTTACTTTTCACCGTGTGTTATTCCTCACCCATTGTGGACTGTGGAATAAGACAGAAAGAGAGACATAATGCAGGATAGTTGGATTAAAATTGATGCCTGAGGTGGCCATCTAAAAAACAGAGACTAGACAGGAATAAGGGAATAAAGGTAGATATTTATTGAAGGGCCTTCAAAGGTACACCCTGGCAGGCCAAAGGCTACTCCCAAGATGGACCCCGAGTCACGAGTTCTTCACACTTTTAGAAGTTTGGTTCATTTACATATCAGAGTTAATTCTCCAATTAAAGCTTCATTTGATGATGTAATTTCCCCAAGCTTACCCCCCTTCTAAAGATGTTAGTTTACACAGTTTTGGGCCAAGGACAGTCTGGGTGTCCTTGGAGAGCAGGCTCTGAGAAGCTTTGTTGTGTCTAACTGGCATGAGAGAACAGCAGCTAGCAGGCTACAAGACACTTCAGAGTTACACGCTAAGCAATACAGGATTTGAAAATATAAAAGTTAAAACCTAAGGCATCAAATCAGTATTTGATTGTGGTAACGTGATGCTTCTTTCTGGCCTTAGTCTCTGAATTTATAATTGAGGGCCAAGCAGTGGCCAGTGTCAGGGTTAAGTGTGGAGGACAGTGCTGAATCCCAGGAGAGGCAATATCCTACAGCAGGGTGGGATAATCTGCTCCAGGTGGGAGCACAATGTCTCAGAGCACTTTTATTCCATGAATGATGTTACATTAGAGCATTGCATGAGTGGATTCCGCTCATTCATTTCAGCTCTAAGGGCTGACAGTGGTGAGAAATTCCATGCCAACCACACCTCCCTGAGGATTTCTTGGCTCTGTAATTGCTTACGTGCTGGAGCAGATGATCTCCAGCAATGTGGGGCTTCCCCTTCTTGAGGTGGCTACTGTTTGCTCTGGGATTTCACAGCACATTCGGGCAGAAATTAATCTGCTTTTTGCATGGAAGGCCCAGGTCTACTCTGGATGCACAAACAATGTGTGCACAACCCTCTGAGAGCTGGATTTCCCATTCCTCATTGTGCAGGTCTCTCAGACACTTGCTGAAATCTTTGACTAATGCAGAAAATCTTAATTGTTTTTCAAACTCACCCTGTGGGCAGGAAAAAAAAAGCACAAATGGAGAGAAATATGACCCTATCTGACAGACTCTAAACTGTGACTGATTTATATTCTGTGGTGCAACATGACCCTGCCCTGAGCTGCAACAGAAGGAAATTTGCCTTGCAATCAGAGAGTTGTTAAAAATGTGTCTATTTCTGTCAACCCAAGTGGGGAAACCTTTGGATCCCATTCAACAGGTTGGGATGACTCAACTCCCAGCTGAGTTGGTCACCCTGCCCCAGTACATACGGTATGCTGATTCTTCTTGGCTCGCTTCCTGGGAATTTTTTTGTGGCGTGTTGCAAAATCCTGTCCTGTTAACCCCCTGGCAGCCTCATGGTACAAGCTGGACCTTCACTACCCTCAACATATGATGAGGAATGGGAAGTTTCTGACCTAATTCCGTCATCTCAGTCTCCTTATCATCATTCCCAGGTTCTGTGGGACATTTCTTCCAACATCTCATTTCTTATGAGCTCATCTCTTACGGCCTGCAACAGAGAACAAGATTTTCATAACCCTTTAGCAGCTGTGAGAGGGAAGATGGGATTTTTCCAAAGCACTCACCCTGTGAACTGTCTTTCTGTGGAAGTAAGTGGTGAGTGATCTCGAGTTCTGTGGGACCAAGGTCAGAGCAACAATAGGATTTTTGTAGAATCCCACAGATTAAGCCAAGTTTTGAGCACTCACCATCCTGAATTCTCTTTAAGGACAAGAAGGGAAATCCCAACAGGAGACCCCAAAGGAACATAAAATTTTCCCTGCTCGTTTCAGCACACAATGTGGGAGCAGAAACCTCTTGTGAACTTGCCTGAATGCTCCTACCTCTGTTAATAATGTAAAATGGATGTAAAAGAAGTAATCTGAACAAAAGATGGGCTTTTCAGATATGGCCATGTGTGATCTTGAGTTAAATGAGCCTTGGTCTTGAAAGATCAGGACATTTTGTGAATCGCCTTTGCTCTGGAGACAGTGACATTGGTCTTAGAGGGAACAGGTTTCTTCTAAAATTATCACCAACAATCACATTGGAAGAGACCTCAAAGCTCATCTCATTCCACCCCCTGCCATGGGCAGGGACACCTTCCACTAGCCCAGGTTGCTCCAAACCCCGTCCAACCTGGCCTTGGGAACTTCCAGGAATCCAGGGGCATAATAAGGGCCCAAGTGGTTACTGGATTAGAATTCCCATCAGAATTCAGCCCAGGCTGATTCATCTGCCTAAGGCTGTGTTCTCCATTGGCTTGAGGAATGCTGTTTCACTTTCTTGATGCTGGCTAGCCCAGAGGGCCACAAGCCACGTGTGAATGAGCCCAGTTCTTGGAGAAAGGCTGAACTTCAATTCCACTCCTCCTGGGGCCCTTTCTTGAGTCCCACCTAGAAAATGTTGCATCCTCTCAAAAGGGGTTGATAGACCTTTTTCCTGTAGCTGATTAAAATAAAGCAGTATCCTCAATATCACCTGGCTTGGCAAAAAAACCACTGAAATCTGAGTGAAAAGCCAACTTTAGTTGAAGTTCTCCCTGTCCCAGATGTGAAGGCTCCAGCTGTGTCAGCAGCAGCTCAGAGCTGCCTCTCCCAGTCTGTGCAGCTCCTGGCTCTGCATGTCAGTGTGGTAAAAATAACCCTGTTTGAAATCTAGTGGAAATATTAAGGGCTTAATTATCATCTGCTTTGGAGCTTTTTTTTTCAGCCGAGACTGAGGAGATAGGAAGAATTTGGCTGCTGTTCTCTGCTCCTGCACCACCCAGCCACACTGAGAGCTAAAGCAACTCGGTGGCTCCTGTATTTTTAGTGGCCCCTCTGGCAGGAAGGGATTAGAGGGAATTGCAGCTACTTCAATACCCCCTTGTTCCAGGCGAGTGTGTGTGCCTGTCCCCAGCAGACCCCTTGGCTGTGTGTAGCTTTATGTGAAAGAGGGAAAGTAAAATCTATTTTTAGGCAGTCTGAGTGGCCTGTTATTGGAGGCAAGGTTGTTGACTCATGCCCATCTGATATCATTTAAAGGGTTAGATATTGCCAGCTAACAAAAATAAGTGCTGTTACTCCCTCCTAGTCAATAGAATTAGCTGTTCTTAAGCTGACATTTGCTTTTATGGCAGAAGCTGTGCATCCCCAGGGCCCTGTTAATAATGTATACATGGCTGAGAAGGTGCAAATCTGAATTTTCTTGGGATTGTGGTGATGGAAACAGAAATATGAAGGCAGCAGAGTTGCCGGGGAGCCTTCAGCTCTGTCCGTCACTTATGTTCATCTCTGTTCAAAGAACCTGCAGAAATTACACGGGAAAGAGACAAAAGGCTGCTCTGTTAACACTGAGGGCTCTTCCCTTTCCACGGTAGAGTCTCGGAAAGGCCCTTCCCTCCTCCTGCTCACCCCAGCCTGCCTCAGGAGCATTCTCTTTGTTAAACAGAAACTCTTCTGTTTCCTGTCTGTTGGTTTTTGCCGTCAGTTTTGAAGCCCTGAATCGCTCCCTGGGGGTGTGCACTGGAAAACTGATGGGAACTGGTTTCCTATCAGCAGCTGAAATGCATTTCCTGGCCCCACTTTTCCAGGGAATCATGGTGTGCAGGCCTGGACAGCATCATGTGCACAGTGTAAGAGACTAAGCACCTCTCGTGGGCTGAGTGTGTGAAATCCTGAGGCAAATACTTCTTGCAAACTCAGGGCACAAGGGAGGTGGGAGGGGGAAAATATCAGCTCATAAACCTTTGCCTGCTGGCTCAGGAGCAGGGAAAGAAATGCATAAGAAGTGAATATAGTTCTGTTTCTTTTTTAGGTCACAGCTGGACTTAACCATGAAGTATTTAACACTGAAGTGGAAGGGAAGGATGAGACACTAGGGAGAGGAACTGCTTGAAAACTGGTGAGTCCAATGTCTCTTTTGAACAAGAAAGATGAAGGATTTGCTTGGTGTAAGGTCACACTTGCTACAAGATCCTTGTCTTTCCTTCCCTCTGCTGGGGTAAGGAAAGCCAGGGCTCCACGTATCCCACTTGAAATGCAGCTTAAAGGGGAGATGCAACAGGCAGGTGGCTGTGAGTGAAACAGGACTCCCAAAAACACCTTCCACTGCTTCCACTGCGCCTGCTTTGGCCAGGCTGACTCTGAAACCAGAGCAGTGGCCAGAGAATCCCAGAGAGGATCCCAGAATGCTTTTTATTGGGAGGGACCTTAAAGCCCATCTTGTTCCATCCCTGCCATGGGCAGGGACCCCTTCCACTAGCCCAGGTTGCTCCAAGCCCCGTCCAACCTGGCCTTGAGCACTTGCAGGGATGGGGCAGCCACAGCTTCTCTGGGCACCCTCAGGGCCTCCCCACCCTCACGGGGAAGGATTTCTTCCTAATACATAACCTTAACCTGCCCTCTGTCAGTTTAAAGAATCCTGGAATCACGGAATCATTGAGGTTGGGAAAGACATCCAAGGCCATCAAGCCCAAGCTGTACCCGATGCCCACTTTGTCACCCAGCCCAGAGCACTCAGTGCCACGTCCAGGCCTTCCTTGGACATCTCCAGATATGAAGACTCCACCACCTCCCTGAACAGCCCCTTCCAATGCCTGACAACCCTTTCCACGAAGAAATTCCTCCCGAACCTCCCCTGGCACAGCTTGAGGCCGTTTCCTCTTGTCCTGTCACTTGTTGCCTGGGAAAAGTTGCCAATCCCTACCCGGCTCCTGTTTTCCCCTGAGCCTCCTTTCCTCAAGAGACAGAGCTGAACTCCTCCCCACAGCTGCTCTAATCCCTTCAGCTGCCCAATTCCCAGCATGATGGCCATTTCTCCCATTGAAGGAATGCTGATAGATGCTCTCTGGGTGCACCCTTTGGCTCACCATAGTGGCCACGGTGCCTTGACTGCACTGTTAGGATTCAGGCTAATCAACACCAAATGGGGTCTTGCTTTTAGAACAGATTTTTCTGTACCATGTTAATAGGAGTCATCTCAGAAATATTCCTGGAAAGGGCTTGTTTTCTCCCAGATGAAAATGGGGGCAGAAAATGGCACTCTAGAGCCAATATCTGAGTCAATCCCAACCCTTCGTGGGGTTCTTTAAAGTGCTGCTCAGTGTCACTGGATGGATAAAACAAAATTTATGCTGCTCCCCAGGTTAGCACTGCACGTGCTGGGCCGTGCTCCCTTTTCCCTGACTAGAAAATTTATTCCAGACCTGAAAGAAAACCTCTTCCCTGATTTAGATGAATTTCTTTCTAATAAAAACACATTTTATTTTTCTGACAGAACAAGATTTTTCACGAGGGGAATGGGGGAAAACTGCATTCAAAAACACACAGCAAGAAAGCACATCACAAGAATATCAGCCAAGTAGTCACCAACAATTAGAATAGTTTCTTGAAGAGGGCCCCAAAATAGCAAAAAAAGCTTCTTTATTTTTGATATGTTGATTAATGATAAGCTAATAGTTGAGGCATGTCTTTCATAATTACTTGGTTTTAAAAAACCTGAGCAGAGCCAGGATCCTCTTTGGGCTGAAGGGGCATTTGCAGTTTCCCAGCAAGGCAGACACTGGGATCATACCCAGCAGCTGTTGGGAATCACAGCCGTGGTCCAACAACACCCAGAAAGCACATGCCTAACTTTACCCTTCCTCCACAAAACTTGTGGTACACAGTGACAAGGCACAGCAAAAGAAATGCTGGATAAAGGGGGAAAAGATGGAGCTGGCCAAGTCAGGCAGGAGGCCCGTGTCAGAGCCAGGAGCTGAAATCACCTCTCCTGAGGACGCTCTTTACCATCACTGCCAGAGGCAGAGCTGACCTTCCTGTGACTCCCTGTGCAAGATCCCAGGCTCCACAGGACCTGACACATGGATCCAGCTTCTTACTTTTATCTTTTTTGTTCCTTGGCCCTCAGGCTGCTTTCCGAGTGGGCCATGAGCATCACGGTGAATTGCTGTCAGAGGGCTTTTCTAATTGGAAAAAACCAAACAAAACCCAAAACCAAACCAAACCAAACCCCGAGCTATGACCAAAACCCTTCCCTAAGGTTTTTTTAACCCAACTTCCCAAAGAAGTTTAATGCTCTGGTGGAGGACTGTGTTGTGCGGAAAGGTGGGGAGGAGAAGGGAGAGCAGGAATTAAAGATGTTCACCTTGCAGACAGATGCTTTTCAGCAGCTAGTGAGGATGCAGTTCCTGCCTAATTGTATTTAGCCAATCCCTGACCTTTTGGATCAGTGGGAAGAGTCCCAGGCAGTCAGCAGACTTGGGAAAAAGCCCCAAATGACAGAGAAAATTAGACTTTGGGAGTTTTGAACTGTTATTGTTTGACTCATGGCTGCGGGTATTTTCCTCTCTGTGCAGCTGTTGGGAGAACTGGGGGTGGCTACTGGGAGATGATTAAATCCATGTGACATCCCTGAGGTAAAAGAGCTCTGTGGTGAGGCCTTAAAACGTTACAGCAATCCCAACAACCAACAGTTCTGACTGGCAAGACTGAGTCCGGGGGAGCTCTGCTGTGAAATTCCTGGAGTTATTTGGGCAGTGATAGCACCCACTGCCCCCAGGGTTATGTGGGAGAGGTCAAAGGGATGGGTTGTTGCCCCCGAGAAATTGCTTACAGAAGAAATGAGAAACAGAAATAAAGGGGCTGTTGCAAATTTGAAACAAGAAACAGGAGGGTTGGTCAGATGTGGGGGCTGAAGGCTCCTCTGGCTGCTTTTAGGTGCCTTCTCAGATGAGCTGCCTGTCTAAGAATGGTTTTAATGAGTTGAAAAGGAGCTCAGCTGCCCCAGAAGTTAGGACCAGGGATGGCTGTGTCCTTGTAAATCCTGTCTCCGTTGCAGAGAGGAAGAGAGGCTCAGGAAGCTGCACGGCTGTGCTGCTCACAGCTGCTGATTCCTCTCTCTTCCCAACTCTGCTTCCAAGAGGGGTCAGAGCCAGGGCAACAGTCAAAGTGCCAGGGAGAAGTTTCACTGCTGATAGACATAGTTTCTCCTCCATCTGCAAAGCTGAAAATGGAGAGAGACCAAAAAAAAGTCTGAAGCACCACAATGATGATAATAATAATCCCCAATTCCCTCGCAGTCAGTCTCATCTCACCCCACCCTTTATTTCTTCTCCAGAAATCCTGTTTCCCCAGGATTGCTGGCACCCTGAGGAGGACAGATCCGGTGCAGGAGTTGTGCTGGGGGCCAGAGAGATAGCATGGGATGGGATGGGATGGGATGGGATGGGATGGGATGGATGGGATGGGATGGGATGGGATGGGATGGGATGTGGGTTTCTTTCAGGACAGTGAGTTCAGATCATGGTCTGCCAGAGGTTTTTCCATGCAACCTTAAGCCTACCTTTTAAACTCCTTTCTGCCTCAGTCTGCCAGCAATTAAATGGGGTGGGACTTTTCTCTTTAGCTGTTTGGATTGTCAGCTGTCTAAAACAGAGGCAGTTCCATCTCCTAGCATGCCTGCTCCTGGCTGTAGCTGCTGCCATGATATCCCTTGTAATGAGGGAATGAGCACGTCTTCCTCTCTCTGTTCAGGACCAGCCAGGAAACCCTTTGGGTTTCCTGTCACAGCACCAGGGACAAACAGAGAGGATTTGCCTCTGAATTGCCAGATCCCAGCACGGATTAGCCAGGCACATCTACAGAAAGCCACGGGACAGTCACTGCTCGGAGAGGGAGCTCCTGAATATTGTGTCCCAGCCCACACTGTCCCCAGAGCAGCTGGGTCCCTCTGGACTGCTGGGCTCTCACGAGCAGAGCTGGCCCAAGGGCTCTGAGCAGGTGTTGCAAATTTTCCTCCTTTTGTGTTTTTTTTCTCAAGCAGGGCAAGACCATCTGTGACGCTCTGAGGTCATTAATGGTTTCCAGGATTGCCAGGAGATAGAAAATACTTGTGCAGCCTACGACGTGTAGGGCAAGCAGATATTATGCTCACATATGCAGGAACACAGAGCAGGGTGTAGGGGTTTGTGAAATATTCCAGTGGAGTGGCTTCCAGCGGTTTTTGCCTTTAGGAAGCTGCACAGCTGTTCCAAGCTTTTGAGCACTCGGGGAGATGAGCTCTATTTGCATGACAAAGGCAAAAACAATGTCGTTGTCTAACTCACCTTTTCCTAGGTGTGCCAAGCGGGGGTCCCTTCCAGCCCCTTGCTGGGACTGCTTCCACCCGCAGCCAAGGATCTCCGAGGTGTTACCTTAGCCCTCAAACCCACCTGGAGAACGTGGTGTTTTGGGCTGTGGCCCAAAAACCCAAATTAAAGCCTGCTGGAGCCAGCGGGAATCTTTCCATGAAATGCTCAAGGGTTTGCTTTGGATTTCATTTGCTCTCTGCAAAGCTGAGCTGCGGCCAGTGGAATGACTGTGCTTTGGGATACTCACGCTATCCCTTGGAGGGGCGTTTCAGAGGTTAGGAAGAGTATCCAAGCAGGAAGCAAATCCTACCAGGGGCACCAGGGCCTCCTGGATCTAATCACCCCTGAAGTCTTAATGAAGCTCTTTTGTGGGGCAAGGCCACTTGGTGCTGCTGTCACTCGAGCACGAATCCTTTGTGGCCTGTAAGGAGCTGTGGGCGCTTGGAGGAGAGCTGGGATGGGCTTGTGTAGTTTTGCAACTGCACATCAACATCTGTCTCAGGATCAGTATTCATGGATCAGTTATCAGGAATCTGGCTCAAGTGGGAGGCATTGTGATAAAAATGTCTGGATGTTTCATTTGCAGCCAGGAAAGGGAGCTGAGTTTTTCTAGGCTGGCGTGGGTTTCCTAGGCTTTGACAGAACAGTTTTTTTGTTTTGACACAGTCAAAACATTTTTTTTTTTTTTTTTTTTTTTTTTTTTTTTTTGGTGGTGTTTTGCCCTTTTCGATGGAGATGCTTTTATTAGAATCTGACTTGAGTATGCTATAGACTGTGTGATTTTTATAGCATATGAATAGTCTGATCTATTGTTTTGCTGTTAGTGCACCTAACTATTTCTACATCTTTGAGAAGAAGAGTTTTCATGCTATCAGAAAAAAATCTGCTTTACTAAAGCAAACTATACTGATATTTCTGGGTGTTTTTTAAAGCAATTCACTGAATAATTTCCACAATTTTTATTTAATTTCCCTTTCTAGGAGCTCATAGGAAAATACTGGGGCTTTCCAGAGAACAAAATTTACACCTCCCAGCCCACATGAGTGTGGTTCTTTTTGTAGAGATAAGGATGTATTTATTTCATTTTATACATCTATTTCATGATCTAAGTGGTCTGGCAATAAGAGCCTGCAGTAATTTAATGTTACTGATTTTATATCTGATATTACATGTACCTGGCTTCACCCAGGGGGGTTTCACTGACTGAGGCTGGATGCCATACAGAGTCACAGGGATATTGTTCATCCTCCTATTATAACCTGGGGAATTTGGGAATGGAGACAGCAATTATTTTCCAGTGGTGGTGCAGGGAATCAAAGGGAGGTGAAACCATGAACACTGGTCCCAGAACTCCCGCACAGCATCAGGACCCCCAGCAGGTCCAGCAGGTGCTGCCTGTGTTTTCTATTTTGTCTTGCCAGTATTTTTCCCAGATCCCAGCCTTCTGCAGAGACAGGCCTTGTAAATCTCTTTTCAGGACCATCCACTCTGTCCTGTTTAAAACTTTGCCCTGTCCTTGAGAAAACAGAATTTTTCCTCCCTCTCTTGAAACTTGTGCTATCTTCAGCTGTAGCATCACAGGAAATTAATTGATACTATCCTGCATAAAACTGTTTTCTCAACAGCTTCACCCCATCCAAAATTCTTACTTTCTGAAGATGAGAGTGACTCACAGTACATGCATATTTTTGAATTTGCTCACAGTTAGCGGCTCACCAGGACTGTTCCAAACTTAAAAGCCCAGTTTGGGAGTAGTAAAGGGCTCAAAGTAGCTTATTTTAGTCCTTCTCAGGTAAATAAGTGCATCTTTGCACCACAGGCATGGCCTCTACCCCAGTTCAGCCAGAGGAGAGCCTGATCTCACTGCCAGCAGAGTTTTGACTCCATCTGGGTGAAACTGGATGGAATGGCAAGGACTGGGCAGCTGGATTGCAACAGGAGGGTAGGGGTTGGAATATCTGCGGAATGCCCAAGCAGGAATCTGGTGCAGTGGAGTCTGGCTTGAAGTGGAGACTGCAAGCCCTGCCTGCCCTGGAGACGTGCTACAGGCCCCTGCGAGGAATTAGAGGGAGTTACTCAGTGCTTTAGGACAGATTTACAGAGGGAGGTTGGAGACAGACAGCCCTGCAGCAGCGTTTGTTTGGGTTTGCAGCTTTCAAAGTGCTCTAATTGCCCTTCAAACAGCTATTCCTTTATTCAAGAAGACCCGCCCCGGGGCTTCCCCAGGGTGAATTCCAAATTCCCATGGAAATCCCGGAGTCCGGGGACATTTCAGGGTGGCCTTTGTGCTTAGTGATGTCTTGCCTTTTTCAGGAGTGTTAGATGCTACACGTAAAGCAGATCGCAAAGTGAAAGATCTTAGAAAAGGGTTTGCCCTTTCCTTGTACTGAGAAATGCAGTCCATCCTCCAGCTTTTGCCCATATTGCAGCTACCCAGACTTAGAATAATCTGGTTTAAGATAACATGATAACATTCAGTTTGCCAGGGGCTGCTTCCTTCAAGTATCACCTGCCAAGTGTTTGGGCCAAGCCAGTTCCCTTCTTTGTGTTGGTTGGTTTTGGGGTTTTTTTCACCATTCCCTGAGCTTTCTAGGAAAAACAATTTCCTCTGCAACCAAATATAGTTCTGACTCCTCCACTAAGAGCACTTTTGATGTGCTGTTCAAAGCAAATCCATCGGAGAAGGGTTCTGTTAACAAAACTCTGGAGAAACAGGAGGTCAAGTGACGTGAGTAAATAGACCTCTCCGTCTCTTTGGAGCTCCCATTCAAAGCCAAGAGGAATTTATCTGGACAAAAACACCAGTTTTAACTTTGGAGATTGCTCTTTGAGCCACAGAGAACTAATTCATGCTAGTGAGTTGCATAAAGGCACTTATCCACATCTTTCCAGTGCTCCCAGATGTATCCAGGGACAACTGTTTTATTTTTTTTTAATGTACTTTTCCATCAAAAGAATTAAACCCCAAACCCTAAGTCCTAGAATTTTTTTGGTGTTTCTTAGGTTCAAACATTATTTCTTACTGGAACCAGAGGTATTTAATCTGAGGAGGAGGCAAGGGTTTGCACAGGATTTCAGCTGGCCAGGGCTGTCTTTACCCAAGGAATCTGTTTCTGAAATCTTCTGGGTTTTATTGGGGTTTTCTTTCTCCCCAGAGAGAAATCCGTGCTATTGCTTCCTTTTGCACATGGTCCAGTGCTTTTAGCTGACTTTCCACCCTCTTCTTCACATAACTGAGGTGTTGCCAGCATGCAAAATACCAAATCTTGCAGAAAACTTGTGCCCCAGACACTTTATCTGTGAGCCACACACACATCCCTGGGCATGAGAAGCCTTTCCGAGGTTGTCACACTCTTGTTTTCACCAGGATGAGGAACCAGAGGTGAGGATGGATGAAAATCTCATTTCAGATGGCCCACCCAGCCCTGTGGTTTTTCTCTCCACCGCTTGTGATTCAACAGCCTTGGGCTGCTTGTCGGGGAGGGGACCACCAATAGTGATGGAGAGATGTGTTCATCTCTTGGAAAATACCATTTTCATGTAGCCACAAACCCAGGGCAGTCACTGCTCCCTGCCACTTCCTTCTGCCAGTGTCCAGAAGTGACCTTGCAGAGGCAATTTGCAGGTTTTTCAGGCCCCCAGAAATGCAAGAACTTTAGCCAAAAAATCTGTTTTTCTCTCCCAAATCTTGTATGTAATTGAAATACCTTGGCACAGGCACTGTGGGTCCTCAGCCTGGCAAAATCTGTATTGTGTGCAGGATTCTGGGTGCCCTGAAACCTCAGTCCCACTGTTTCCATGTAACCTGAACTTATGATTTCTGTCAGGAAAGCTTGAATTAAGGGAAAACCTGTGGTATTCTTTAAGGGATAGGGTATTCTTTAAGGAGTAGGCTGGAAAACCAAGCTGGCCCCAGCCTATTAAATATCCACTTGCTGACGGGAAGGGAGTCCATGGATGGACTCTGTGGGGACTTTCTCCCTTCTTTCCACTCCTTTGGCTCTGGGCCTTTTGCCAACAATTTCCATGGCCGTCATTCTGGTGACATTCCTGTCAAATTCCCCCCTTAGCTCACAGACACAGTCATCAGACTCACTGGGCAAAAATCTTGCCCTGGTTTGGCTCAGGACCTAACTGGTCACTGTTCCCAGCCCCTGCATGGATTTCCATGCCCTCAGCTGCCTATGGCTTTTCCAGTTTTTCAAGCAGCCCTGTGAACCAGCTACAGCCGCATGTCCAAGGGGTTCCCTTTCCTCCAAATGACTCATGGCCTACGTGGATGAGAGGCCCTTTCTTCCAGAAGGCTCCCAAAGACATTGCAGATGTTGCAAAAAAAGGGCGAAAGGTTCCTGGAAATTACTGTTGGGATAAAACAAAATACTGCAAAGTGGGATTTGTCTTCCCAAGGGAACGGCAGGCTGGCTCAAGTATGCGTTCCTCCCACCTATCTTTGGAAAGACTGACTCACCCTGTGGGGCTGCTTCTTTCTCTTTCCATCAGTTGCAGAGTCCTGCATGTGTAGCTTAGATGGGCTTTTAACTTCTAGGATCTTTGAAGAACTCTGTAGTATCTTAATTTCTCTTTTCAGGTTGGTAGTGGCCAGCCCAGCTCCTGGGCAGCTGACTTGTGCTTTAATCATAAAATGAATCACAAAATTATAGATGGTTTGGGTTGGAAGGGACCTTAAATCCCACCTCATTCCACTCCCTGCCATGGGCAGGGACACCTTCCACTATCCCAGGTTGCTCCCAGCCCCATAAAACCTGGCCTTGGACATTTCCAGGGATCCAGGGGCAGCCACAGCTTCTCTGGTCACCCTGTGCCACGGCCTCCCCACCCTCACAGGGAAGAATTTCTTCGGTAATGCAGTAAATAGAGTAAAACATGTGAAACTTCTTGTTTTAAGCCAGGCACAATTATCTGGGCACATACAAACAGTGTTTGAAAATTCGGGGTTAATGCGTCTGAAGGCAGAGTTTGGATTTAAAGATCAGTTCTTTGTGCTGAGTGAGAGGAGGCTGATTTTATTAAAGATATTTTTTTGCATGATTTTTCATGTTTCTCTGACTGCACGTCCCCATTGACTTAAAGAACAGCCCTCACCACAAGCTATTACATCATGAACTCGATATCTCTCCCTGGGAAAAGAAACACTTTTTAGGAAAAAAAGCAAATGGAGGGAGGCGGGGGAAAAGAAGGAAGTGTTCAGAGGAGTTCAGAAAGCCTGAGATTCCTCCAGGGTCCCCAGCTGTGCTGTATGTTGTCCCAGCTGACCACCAGATATTTCCGCTCTGCACATTAATGCATTCACAGAGAGATCAAAGCGCCTGCCCTGGGCGTGCTCCGGGCCAAGTGTGGATGTCCTACCTCCAAACAGCCTGATCCCAGAGCTTCCAGCCCTTTATCTCTCCCTCCTGATATGCCTGGGGCAGAGCACAGGCTCTCTGGAGCTCATTACGGGCAGTGTGTTAAGTGATGGACAAATCTTCCCAAGCCCCGTGGTCCTGGTGGCCTGGAAGCCACATCCACTGCCGGAATATTTCGGGTGATGGAAGCAATTTTCCTTCCATGTAGAGGGGAAGAAGAGCAGCACTTCTCTGATGGTCCCATCACTCCACACGTCCTGTGCTGCCACTCTTCAGAGGTGTCTCTTTGGAGGCCTTGGGACAGCCCAGCTCATCCAGTGTTAGGAAGTTGGAGGAATCCAGTTAGGAAGGCTCTGCCAGCTCTGTGCCCCACAAGGCTGGTTTGTGATGCAGCCCAGATCAAAGCCACATCCTTTACCAGTCAGGAAATGCTTCAAAGCAGTATTTTACCTCTCCACAATGTTTTTTCAGAGGATGGTTCTGAAATTACAGAATCACAGAATGGTTTGGGTTGGAACGAACCTTAAAAATCATCTTGTTCCAAGCCCTGGGCAAGGACACTTTCCACTAGAATCAGTCCTTGCATCCTGCCTTTCTAAGTGCCCTAAGCAACCATCACTGACCACAAAGGGACAGGGAGATCTGCTGGAAACTGAAAGTGCTGGAGACAGTGGCGTGTGTTGTGCAAGGGCTCTGTCCCTTGTCAGCGTCAAATTGCACAAACCAGTGTTGGCCAGAAGAAGTGAAGTAATAGCTCACTTCCTAAAATGGGAATATCCCCATATGCTGTTCCTGGCTGAGGACTGGGGGCAAGAGCAGCAAGGGATGGTAGTGACTGCCAAGTGTCCCTTGCCCCCACAGTGCCCAAGGGAAGGAGAACAGCACTGTTTGACAAGTACTGGGGCTCTTTGCACCCTATAAAATCCCCCTGACGTAACTTTAAACCTAAATAATGTATCTTCCTTGAAAAGAAGCTGCTGTTCTCTGGGATCCAACCTCTGCTGGTTAGATTCCCCGGGGCTTGAATGTTTCGTGCATGTTGCTAGCACAACAAGTTAAAATGGGAACTTGTAAAATCCTATATTTGGGGTTTATTTGCACAGTTAAGCAGCACAAGCCTGTTCTTCGAAAGAGGAGAGCAGTCGAGGTCCATCCGTGCAGTGTGGGGAAAATGACTGGTAGGTGCCAGCGGAAGAAACCCAAATATACCATGGGACTCGTCACCCTGGGAGTGATCCATCGTTCCATCTGGAGGAGCATGCAGCCTCTCTCTGCTTGGGGTTCTAAGGTTGCAAGTTTATTCTGATTTTAGTTTTAACTACACTCACCATTTAGCCCTGCCGCAAGGCTTTGGGCAGTGTGACCTTCCTGAGACCTGAGGTGCCACCACAATTTTTACCTCTTTCCTCCCCCCCCCTTAAATGGCCACAGCAGGATTGTATCCTGAAGGTTTTTCCAGAGCAGTTATTTAGCCAGATGGCATGTTTGTTTAGCAGTAGCTCTGGACACCAGTTCCTTCCAGATGTCCTTGAAGGAGCAGAGTGTCTTGCCCACAGGTCATCAATCATGCGGTCTCTGCCTTGCCAGAGCTTGTGGACAGCATCTGTCCTGATGTTGCTTCCAATGTATCCGAGCATTTTTATCTATTTAAGGGCTGGGGATTTGGATTGGTTCTCCTTCCATGTGAGTCTCCCCATAATTTTGACCAATGCGAGCTCTTACTTCGCAGTGAACTTCTCTCCGTGTTCATTTGTTCTCTCCAATCATGACTTGCCCACTTATCCCTCCAGAATTTTCTCTCTCACTCATTTTCTTCCCGAAAGATCCTTGATGGTCTCTGTGAGCCTCTTGTTGGAGCAAAACTCCTCTCTTCTGTGATGCATCATGTGGAGTTTCACTGTTCGCCCCTGCAGTCTAGCTCAGCTTGGCATTTCATGTCCCCCCAGCTCTCATCGACCTCTTACATCTCCTGGAGTGTGACCCTCCACGTGGCTCACTGGAGATTTTCAAGACCCTCAAAGGTATTCAAAAAGGAGGCGTTTCTTACAGAATTGATGAAAATCACATCCAGTCCACAGCTGTCCATGCAGTGGACATTTGCAGCCTTGCCTTCCAGCACAATGACCTGGGCATGGAGCTGGAGGGGTGGGGAAGGTGTTGGGAAGCCTGAATTTTGCCTGCCCTTGCTCCATGGCAAGACTTGATTCCAGCCCTCTCTGAGCCTTACCTGCCGCAGAGACTAATTCAGGTGTGTCAAACTAGGGATTTCTGCTTTAAAAACAAGGCAGGAGCATTTAGTGGGTCTTCCTTTAGCTCTGTTTCTTCTTTCAGAAATAAGATAAACGAGAGCAAAAGCTGCAGCAGTCACTGGGATTGTGCAGCTGCCCACTTTCCACACACAGCTCTGGGATCGCCCTGAAATCCCAGCCCATGGGGAGTTTCCAGTCCTCCTGGAGAAGGATTCACAGGTGAGTTTCAGCATGAAACCCCTAACACCCACAGGAATAAGTGGAACAAAGATGACATCAATTTTTCTTTAAAACTCCTATTTTTAAGGCAATATCAGGGTTTTCCTGAGGTTTGACTCATTTTGTTTTGTAAGAGCTGAGGCAGAGGTGGAAGCACAGCTTCCCAAGGGGCAGTGGCAAGGCTGGGGCAGGAGACCAGAGGGAGATGAGATCTCCAGCATCAGCTCCTGCAGGGAGGAAGGATCATTGCCATTTCCTTGAGGCAGAGCTCAAGGAAACTGGGAAAACCAGGAAATACTCAATAACACGAACTTCTTTTAAAAGTCCTCAACTTGTGCGGTTTTCTGATTTGATCACCGGCCTGAAACTTCAGAGTTTTGGAATTGGAGGTTCCTTTTATTTAACCAAGAGGGTGGCTGTGTGGCTAATGGGATTCCTGGGCTAAATGTGTCCCTAGCTCGTTTGCCCTGGGCTGGGATTCAGTCCCTCAACAGGCTTTGAATGGGGTTGTTTTCATTTCTGTCCTCCTTGGCACAGGGTGGACAGAGGCCATGACTAAACTTTTCCGGTCTCTGTGCCAGTGCAGTCATGTGAGAGGTTCAGGGGCTGAAGGAAATGCTGAGGCCTCTCATATGAAATAGAGGGGGGGGGGGTTGCACACTGGATGAAAACGAGCAGCCTCAGGCAAAATTCGGGGGACAAAAACCATCCAGCCCTTCCCGGTACTGGTCAGAAGCAGCAGCAAGAGGAAAAGGTAAATACAAAGAGAAAAAAGCTGGATCCAATGGAAATTGCTGGTCCAAGATCTCCCAGTTGGGTGTCTGGCACAGAGCAGGCTTAGGACACTTTAGCAGCAACCTGAAAATTAAGAAAATTAAGAGAAAATTAAGAAAAGGCTGATATTGACAGTGAAATCATGGACACAACCAAGTAGGTACCTCACTTCTGCACTGCTTAGTGACTCTAGAGAGTCCCTGCTCCAAACACCTGCAGTTAGTGCTTATTAGAAATATCCCTCTGTCCCTTCTCCCTGGTGATGCTGGGGAATGCCAAGGCATTGAGACAAACCTGACCTTGCTTGTAAGTACCACATGCTGGCCTTCCTGGGGCTGAGCTCCCCAGAGACCTCTTGAAGTGGCTGGAGGAATGTGCCAGTATCCCTTGATGCTGGCCCAGGACCTGCCTTTTTTCCCTGTTTTCCTAAAAACCAATGGAAGGCTTCTAAAAACACCACCCTGGCACTTTCATGTTAAACTAAGTCCCACCTCTGCTTCTTCCAGTGGCTTGGCTCCAGCTGCACTCAGCTCAGGCCACAGCAAACGCTGCAGAAAGCTCTGGGATTTGCTGAAAGAAAAGGCAGAAGCCAGAAAGAGGCCAAGCATCACCCCCTCTTAGGTTAGTAATGTGGTCCCAAATAGGGACCCAGCAAATCCATGTCACCCCACTCCCTGCACAGGTTTCTGCCTGCTGCCAATCCCTTAGACGAGGAGGCTGAACTGGGGGAAGGTCTCTTGCCATGCTTCGATGGTCACTGCACCATCAGCAGCACCATCCATGCCTCTCACCATCCATCTCCCACCCCTTGGGTTTCCCTTTCGGAATCCACCCAGCTGCCCTTCATTTGAGGGAGTTGTGTCCCTCACCATGATCAAGCTGTGCCATCTTTCCCTCCTTGCTGGCAGAGATTTGTTGGTCCTGTGGCCCTGCCAGCCACTGGGCAGGATGTCCCGGTGTGCACTCGGGGCTGCACGAACCTGTAACAGCAAACAGTCCCCACTCAAGGTGTCCAAAACTGTTATTTTGGAAGCATCTGGCCAAAAGGTAAATATAGAAATAGAAAAACTAGTTTTGGCTTTGCGTTGTTTTTTGCTTTGTAGGAGTATTTTGTGACAGGAAAATAAACCACTTAATAACAAAATCTCGGCAGAAAAATAAGTGAGAAAAGCAGTGGAGCCATGAAGTGCCATGAAAGCAGCTTGTACAGAAGGAAGTGGTGTTCTAAAGCAAGGATGTGGCATTGCTGCATTGCACTGGGATGGTGGAGGGCTGTAAAGACAAGGCAGGGATTTTTACACCTCTGAACAGGCTCCCCAGGGGGTGGTCACAGCCCCAAGAGCCCCAGGAGCATTTGGACAACGCTCTCAGGATGCACAGGGTGGGACTGTTGGGCTGTCTGTGCAGGGCCAGGGGTGGGACTCGGTGATCCTGGTGGGTCCCTTCCAGCTCAGGATATTTTATGATTCCCTCTTTTTTTGTCCTCTCTCTGAGCACAAAAGACTGATGCTCCACCACCAGCATGAGCAAGGGTTGTGGTGCCCTGTGGCAGGAGGAAGTCAAAGGGAAACACAAAAGCCCCAACACTAAGTACTGTCATCGTTATCTTCACTTGGAGACAAACTCGTGAAAGCCAGCAAAAGGCATCCCCAGGGAGAAGCATTCAGCCAGCACAGAAATCAAAAGTCTCACCTAACTTTGTCCCTCTCATGTTGCACTCGTGTTTTAATTCCATTCGGTTCAGCAGCCCACATTCATTTCCAGAATACTGAAGACCTGAATTAAATAATTGAATCTTTTCCTTTGCAAACTTCACTCCAGGCTGGTACCAGGATGGGGATCAGCAACAAAACCACACAGATCCCTTTGTGCCTTGTTCAAGGGCTCCTCTGTTACAGTGGGTGGGTGCGCTGTGTGACATCGCTGTCCCCTCTGGTGGCCTGGGGACGTTGTGCCTGTGTCCACCCCCTGCTCTGGCAGCACACACAGTCTGCTCCAGCCAACGACCTCCATGACCATCACCCCACCCTAGGGTCTTTCTTTTTTACCCTGATGATTTCCAGAATAGGATCAGGCCCCCATGGAAATCCATTTCTTCTTATCCTTGCTGCTGTTTGATGATGGTGAAAGTGAAGGGGCAGCTGCTGCTGTATGGGAAAGCGAGATGATAAGGAGTCAGGAGAGAGACTTTGGCTCTCACACAGGATTTTGGGGCAAAGCTGGTGTGTTTCAGCAACACTTGTCAGCCCTGCTTCAGTTGGTGCGCAGCGAGCGTGGAACTGAGCAGCACCCGCATGGCTCCGGGCAGGAGCAGGATTTTAATGAGTCTTAAATTAATGAATTTTAAATTAATTAATTTTAAAGACCTTTGCAGGGCTGTTGTGCTGTTACACACCTGGCTACATTAAAGCTGAGCTGAATCGGTCTGCTCCAGCTACCAGAGAACGCAAACTCAGTTTTGCAGTGGTGTGAAACAGGGTCTTTTGCATGGGTGGGAAGAGAGGTCTGTATCAGGGTGACATTCAGACCTACAGTGGCAGTTTCCAAGCCATGCCATCCCCCAGTGAATCGTGTTTGGCTCCTTCACTCATCAGTCTGGCCTTAGTAACACATCCCTGGGGATTACTCGATTCTTATCTGTGGCCATGATGGGGAAGGAACCGGGAGACCTTGCTGCCAGCTCGGCATCTCCCCCCTCTCCTCATGGTTTGGGAATTTTCCTGTCCCCGTGAGAAGCGTGGCAGTCAGACTTTCACTGATTTGCTTGCTTTAAAGCTGTTTCATGGAAAAACTCGTTTTTTTCCTGTCTGCTAGGGGAGGGCTGATCCCGGTTTTCAGCTCTGGGTGGGATCAGAAGTGGGACAGGGGTGTTTCATCCAGCACAGCCCAGCAGAGTGCAGTTACCTGCCAGTTTCACACCCCAAGCGGCTGCCAGGAAAGTCGGGCTCTCATGCCTGGCTTTGATTTGCTGCAAAATACTGTTTCATCTGAAAAAATGACAGGGAAAGCAGCCAAAGAGCAAAGCTTTTGAGGACACGCTTTGAGCCAGCCCCGTGCTGCTGGGAGATGGAGGAGGAATTCCGAAAAAGCAGTTTTCTCCTATGGTAAAGGCCCCAGGGAATCAGAGGGTGCAAAGTTAAATTAAAGCTTGAAGTTTTTCCCATATTAAGGTATTATTAGATTAAGTATTACTAGAAAGTGCTGAGTTTCTTTAAGCCCGGCTTGGGCTGAAGGTGTTTGGCCGTCCCTGTAAAACACAAGACACCACATGCTGCAGAAAAGCTCTCTGCAGAAAATTGTGTCAGTGAACTAAAGGAAAAAGATACTAATTGGAGGAAATTACTCGAATTTCTGCCTTGGATCAGCCAGTACCAACTCCTGAGTTTCTGGAAAACAGCAGAGCCAAGGGCTTGGAGTGCTGGAGGAGTTACTGGCTTGTTTCCTGAGGATTAGCCACGTTGGTAGGGTTGCAAGGGAATCAAAGCTCATTTAGCAGCTTGGTTAAGGACTGGCGTGGTGTGGGAGCACTGTGAGTTTAAAAAGTGTGGGGAGAAAGCTGCAAAGCCAAGGGAAGAAGGATGGAAAAGCCCCATCCCAGTGCAGGTCTCCCACTTTCAGATAGGATCACATCCCCGTGGGGGATGCATGGAGTAGCACCCCCCTGCTCCATCCCAAGCTCCCCACAGCACATCTCTGATTCCCACTCCAGTGGGAACCAGCTCCACACATGCTTGAGCCTCACTCCTCTCACATTTTTCAAGGTATTAGCGGGGCTGGGTCTTGGGAGTAAGGTCTCCTTATCCACCTTGCCTCGCTCATAAAATCATTCCAGAAAAATCCCGGTGCAGCTGGGCTGTAGCTACCCAAGGGTTGGGTTTTTCTCAGTCCCCCTGCGCTGGCATCACCAGTTTTGTTTGCTGGCTCTGGGTGTACAACCCCCCTCCATGGGTGTCCTCTGAGTTGGCTCCCACAGGGAGAGTACAGATAAAACCCTGTCTTGCAGCTGTTTCCGCAATTCCCAGGGGATGGTTGAGGTTTATCTTGAGGTGGGGTGAGGAGTGATGGAGCACCAAGGTAGGGTAGGTGGTGTTTCGGTAATTGAGCTCATCTGAAGCACATTTCTGCCAAATTTGTGGAACTTTTCTGGGAAATGTAATGGTGTTTTTCCCTGGATGGCCTGGCTGTAGTGTAGAGAGGTAGGGGATGAGCTGCCCCATAGGCTTTCCCCTGGGATCCTGCTCCAGGATGCCATCCCGACTGTGCAGGAACCAGAGCAGACAATGGTGATCTCAGGAGGGTTAAACTTGTTGGGGCTGTTGACAAAAGTCTCTTTTTTTTTTTCCACCAGAGCAGGGACAGCAGCCATAACATCAACAGGGGACCTCTTCCAAATCTCACGCAGGGATTCATGACCACAAATCATCCCCTTGTCTTAGCCAGCCCAGAGGGAAGCCCAGCCATGCAGGGTCTCTAAAAACACTTGGCTCTCCACTGATGGGCCATTTCTTTGCATCCCTCATTGTCTGAGCTGGTGCTGCTGTTGTTGCCCCCTCACCAGTGAGCAGAGAGATCCCTGAAATCCAAAAAGTCCCCTTCCTGCCCCTTGGCTCCAGAGATTTCCCTGCTCATCCATGTGTTCAATACACACAGGGCTCAAAGCATTTCATAGAGGCTCAAAAGGCGTGGAGTTGAGATGATTTTTCCCCCAGTTTGTGGAGTTTGCAAGGGAACTGTTTTCAGCAGAGAACAGGCTCCTTTTGCCCTGCTCTGCTCCCCATCCCTCTCCTTGTCCCCTCTGGGAGTTGCTGTTGATCCGTGTAGACTTGGCCTCAAAGTATTTCTTTCTTTTTTCTTCTTTCTTTTTTTTTCCTGTTTCATCTCGCTCCTTTTTCCTGTTGTCTTTTTCTTCTTTTTCTTTTCTTCTTTTTTCCTTTTCATTTTTCCTTTTCCTTTTTTTCTTTCTCTTTTTCCTTCCCCCTTCTCCTTTCTCCCTTTGCCCTTTCCCTTTTTCCTTTACCTTTCTCTTTTCCCTTTTATTTATTTTTATATCCATATACATTTCCCATTTCCCCTTTTTTATGTTTCCCCTTTCCTTTTCCCCTTTCCCTTTATATGCCTTCTTTAAACATATATACATTTTACTTTTTCCTTTTCTCTCTTTTTTTTCCCCCTCTCTTTTTTTTTCTCCAATCCTCCTCTTTCTCGTGCTGACTTCCCTCTCTGTCCCTTCCCTCCCGGGCCGGGCTGGCGACACCCCAGCCATGAGCTCATGCAGCTCCCGGCTGGATCCCGGATCTGTGTGGGAGGCAGGGAGACGCTGCTCAGCCCAGAGCTGGCCACATTTGGGATCTGTGGGGGCTGATCCCGACATGCAAGTGCTGTTTGTGCTGGTGGCTCCGGGAAGGGATGGCAAAAGCCGGCTGCAGTCTGAGCTTGGGGTCAGCCCCAGCTCCTGGATGCAGGAGTGCAAAGGAAAAGCAAAGGGGTTGTGCTGTCTCGTTTGGGATAACCATCCCAATCCATTTACAAGTGGCTTTCCAACATATCCATAAACTTCCAGCAACACTCCTTGGAGTAAGCGTGTGCCCGTTTCCAAAATGCAAATATTTATCTCCTCAAACAGGCTCTGCTTGAAATGCAGAGGTGCCAGCTGTGTCTGAGAGCCAAAGTTCCCACTGGGGCTCTCTGCTGAGGCCGGAGGGGGTGAAACTGCGGTGCAGGGGCCTGTTGGACCTTCAGGGCAAATCCATGACCTGTGGAGAATATTTGTGGTTTGTGCTTCCCAGTTCTGAGCTTGCCAATCAGTGGGAAGCTCATTGCCAGCCTGCAAATCCCTGGCAGGAGGGTGGAGCCTCTTCGCCCAGGGAACAAGAGACAGGACAAGAGGAAACAGCTTCAAGCTGTGCCGAGGAGGGTCAGGTTGGACATCAGGAAGAATTTCTCCATGGAAAGGGTGGTGAGGCATTGGAAGGAGCTGCCCAGGGAGGTGGTGGAGTCCCCAGGCCTGGAGGTGCCCAAGGAATGCCTGGACGTGGCACTCAGTGCTCTGGGCTGGTTGACAAGGTGGGGATCAAGGTCGGACTCGATGATCTTGGAGTTCTTTTCCAACCTTCATGACTTTTTCCAGCCTTACTGATCCTATGATTTGCAACTTGGCCACTGCAGCCTTGTCTTTCCAGCTCTTCCAAAGTCCAGCATGGGCTGCTAGCAACATTCCCAGGGCTTTACAGCTGGGAAATTGCAGCGACCTCCTGAGAGAGCCTGATGTCACAAGACTTTTCAGCCTCATTTCCAGAGCGGTGGTCTGGATGTGCTTCAAACTTCTGACTGCTTTTTCCAAGCAGAGTTGTTGTTCAGGATTTTTGTCTCTTTTTTTTCTAGACTCAACCTTCTCCAGCTCTCAGACCTTTCTTGTGCAATCGATGTCCCATTGTAGACACGTCTGGGAGAAATGCAGAGATTTCCTGAGAGCGCTGCCGTGGAAATTCCTGAGATTTCTGGTGCGGATGGATGCGTAGGGAAGGAGGAGGCAGCCATTTAGGAGGTGCATTTTCCACAGAAATGAATCCTTTCTGCTCACCCTCTGTACTCTGCACCTGCCAAGGGGTTTTTCACCCTGTGGTACCCCGGAACCGAGGGAAGGCCCAAACATTCACCTCTGCGCCAGCTTTTTGTAGCTACTTTGTGCCTCTGGCAGGTTGAGAGCTTGGAAATGTGGCTTGGAGCTCTCCCTGCCTGCTGGAAATGCCAAGGGAGTGAAGGCATAGTGAAAACTCCTGGGGAGGTGGTGGATTTTGGCAGTGGGCTTCTCCCAAGCTGCTGCTGAGGCTAGGAAATTCATCACATCCGCCTCTGGCATGCCCGGAGGAGTTTGGTGGGATGCGTAGTTGTGGGGCATGTAGCAAGGGAAATTAGAATGGAATTAGATGATCTTTAAGGTCCCTTCCAACCCAAACCCTGCCGTGATCCTGTGAATCAGGATGAGCTGCCCCTGCATAGGGAAACCCATCTGGGAAAAGGTTTAAGCCCACGCTGCCTCACGGGCATCCAGGGATCGGCACAGCTCCCTTGGAAAAGCATTCCCTGCCACAGGCTGTCAAAGGAAATGTGCAAGGGGGATGTTCTCCTCCCCATCCTTACGTGACCACCAGCATCAGATGTTCCTGGGATGGGACACAGCTGTAGGGACAATGCACGGGGCTGACCGGAGTACAGCCTGCTCTTTTGCAAGGAGCTTGGCTCCAGACTGCAAGCCAAACCGCCTTTTTATTCCCAAAAATAAGATTTAGAAAGGGAGGCAGAGTTCCAGCTGCTGCCTGTTGCAGCGGCAGGAGAGGAGGGGTGGAAAGGACGAGCAGTTTTCAGTCTTCCCAGGCCAGCGATGCTCAAACACCTGGGGCAGAACTGGGGCTTTGAACAGAGAGGGGTCAAATGCAGGGGTTAAAAAATCTATGGAAAAGTGGAAAAAGACCGTTTGGGGTGTTAAGTGCAGGTGTGCAGGTGATGGTTGCTGCTTCACAAAGACATGGGGAGCTGCAAGCCCTGGCTGAAAGGGTCACCATCCCTTTCCCTATGCCCACTCCCCAAGGCAGCTGGGGCAGGAAAATGGGGCAGATGTGGCTTGGGTCAGATTGGGGGGAAAAATGCTAAAATTGGGAGGTAACCCTCAAGTCAGAATCATCGAATCACAGAATATCCAGAGCTGAAAGGACCCACAGGGATCATGGAATCCAACCCCTGGCCCTGCACAGACACCCCACCAGTCCCACCCTGTGCATCGCTGAGAGCATTGTTCAAACGCTCCTTGAGCTCTGTCAGCCTGGGGCTGTGACCATTCCCTGGGGAGTCTGTTCAGTGCCCCCAGCACCCTCTGGGGGAAGAACCTTTTCCTGATATCCAACCTAAACCTGCCCTGACACAGCTCCAGCCGTTCCATCGGGTGCTGTCCCTGGCCACAGAGAGCAGAGATGGGAGCTGTCCCTCAGGAGGAGCTGCAGCCCCCGGTGAGGTCTGACCTCAGTCTCCTCACCAGGCTGTTTAATCTGGGATTAACCTCATCCCTGCAGGCCCATGCCCTGCACAGCCGTCACACCTGGCTTCCTTTCTCACCTCCCGCTTCCAGCACGGAGCTGGCTTTAATCCCAAACACTCCAGATCTTGTTAAGCTCTTCCCAACTGCCGGTATTTTTCTAGCACTTAACAAGGCTTTTGCACTTGGGTGTTAAACCCAGCTCACTTGCCCTGTCCTGCTGGGAGGGGGGCAAAAAGGGGCTCTTTGGGCCGCGTCGGGAGGATGCTCTGACTTGGCCAGCTTCAAGAAATAGTCCCACAATGGGCAGAGAATTCTAATTCTCTTTGCTTAATCTGTGTCATACCCCTGTGTGACCAGCCGTGGCTGTTCTCAGACACCTGGTGGAATTGTCCACTGTGGTTTTTCAGGGTAACATTTCCATTTTTAGGTTTGTCATGGCCCAACGTGCTGCTTTTAATCCCAGACTGACACCTACAACCTGCAGGCTTTGAAGGTAGGAAGAGGGCGTGCAGCTTCCAGGCTGCTCTGGAGGTGCCCTTCTGCCTTCCTCCCATGGCTGCTTCCATCCTGGGGGAGAAACAGCATTCCATAATCCATCCTGAGGGAGAAATAGCATTAAATGTAATGCCTCTGACAGTCTGGGACCACCTGCATCCATTGCAGAGCTGAGCTGCTTTTTAAACCCAAAGGAAAGGGATGGAATATGAGAAAGCACGGAGAAGGAGAATTACGATGCAGGTGGGGATATTGAGTGGTTATTTTGGAAAAGGCTGCTGGATCTCCAACTTTTTGCTGTGTGTCAAACTGTCAGGTGTTTAATCCAAAATCCACCCCTGCATAACTCCGAACACTGGGAATCCAGGGATCTGGATGTTTCACCCAGCAAGCCGTGCAAGGACCCTGGCACCCAGGGCAGGATTTTGGCTTTTCCAAAACCATTTCTCATTTCCAGCAGCTTTAAAAAAAACATGAACTGGGGCGAAATGCAATGCCATGAGATCTGCGAGCTGTGGGATAGGTCAGGCTCGCTGGATGTAACCCTCCCGCTGCAAAACTCCTCTTTTAAAACTTTTTACTCAGAAAACCATTCCTGCCCCCAAAATCACCAGGATTCCAGGGATAAATGTGTGAGCAGTGAGTGAGGGTACTGAACTTGCCTTTCCAAACGGCACTAGTTTAAACTTTCAGCTGCTGGACAGTGAGTGGTAATGCTGTCACCCCAGACTTGCCATCGGTAAATGGAAGGATGCCCTAAGGGCTGGAGCAGGGAAGCAGCAGGGGAGCCTGGAGTCCAAACACTGGAGAGGAGCAGCCACAGTGCTCCACTTATTTCCAAAGGCTGTGTCACGGCCTCTGCAATATTCCAGTCAATCTAATGCAATGCTCATTTTTTTTCACTAACCTCCAACGCAGCCTCCCCATCTGCCGAATTAATCACTGCTGGAAAGCCAGAGGAGTATTTTAGAAATAACAAACTACTGATTCTGTCCCTAGCAACCTTTTTTTTCTTTTTTTCAGGCCTTTCAGTTCCACTTCAGTTCACTGACCACGCTCTTGCAGAGCCCACTTATAAGCTATAAATATAAAATATATATTAACTCACACGCAAATAATTTCTGCCTTTTCTCAAGAATGATGGCTTATTTGGCCTTTGCCCACTAGGACACTCCCATCTCAGAGGAGATCCCCAGCAGCACATTGGGGTGCTTTCATCCCAGGTTTGGAAGCTAATTTTTGGTGAGTGAGAGCTGGATGTTATTCCTAGAGTGCTTCCCTGGCTGCAAGGGATGGAGCTATGAGTTTGGAAATCACAGAATCATAGAATCTCACAATGGTTTTGGGTTGGAAAGGACCCTAAAGCTCATCCCATTCCACCCCCTGCCATGGGCAGGGACACCTTCCACTATCCCAGGTTGCTCCAAGCCCCATCCAACCTGGCCTTGGACACTTCCAGGGATGGGGCAGCCACAGCTTCTCTGGGCACCCTGTGCCAGGGCCTCAGCACCCTCATAGGGAAGAATTTCTTCCTAATATCTAATCTAAATCTAATCTCTTTCAGTTTGAATTCACTCATGTCAATTTGAAGCCATTCCCCCTTGTCGTGTCACTCCTCAACCTTGTAAACAGTCTCTCCTTATTTCTTGTCGGCTCCTTCAGGCACTGGAAGGCCACAGTTAGGTCACCCCGAATTCTTCTCTTCTCCAGGCTGAACAATCCCAATTCTCCCAGCCTTTCCTCAGAGCAGAGCTGCTCCATCCCTCTGATCATCTCCGTGGCCTCCTCTGGACTGGCTCCAACAGCTCCATGTCCTTCCTGTGCTGGAGACCCCAGACCTGGACACAGCACTCTCCATTTCGTGGTTTTCCCTCAGCAGAGCCTTCCCAAAAGCTCTTCCTCACAGGTGGCCCCGGGATCACCAGGCAGCACCCGTCACTCTCCCACATCCCTCCCCCTTGCATCTTGCTGCCTGGGTGGGAAAAATCCCAAAAAGATGGGTGTCTGAACCTGCTGCCCTTCCTAGCCCCGGGGAGCACAGCAAAAGGCTCATCCTCAACCCCCTGCCCAGGTTATATCTTTATAGTATCAGGTTTTATGGAGCAGCACAGTGAGGTCATCGCAGCCGGCCGCGCTTTTATTTCGGCGAGGTCGCCGCGGCAACGGAGGGAGAAACAAAACATGCAGTTCAGCACAGCGGAGTTTCCTGGCTGCTGGGGCTCATTTTTCTTCGTGAGCTGGCTTTGGAGGGAGGCAGCGGAGCGGCCGCTCATGGAAACTCAAACGTCTTTCTCTCTCCCGTCTGCTCCCCCATCTCTCTCTGCGGCAATGGAGATAAAGGTTACACATCTGGTTCGGATCTGCTCTGTTTGACCAAGAAAAAAGCCGTGCTCCTGCCGTCCCATAAATCATCCCACAGCTGGAGCGCACTCCCGGCTCTCGCTGGGGCTGTTTATCCCGCCACGTCCCACTGAGCCGTGGGGTTTGCTTTTGGGAAGGCTGTGCTTCCAGAGAGCTGCCTGCTGCCATTTTGAGTGATCCCTGGCCTCTGGGCAAGGCCTGAGAAATTTAAAGTTATCATGGATTAGAGTTTTGGGATTTAAAGCCACCTGGGATGCTCAGCTCAGCTCACGGGAATGGCGCTTGCTTGCAGTGAGCTCACGGTCAGGTGCTGCTCCCCAGGAGCAACCACCCTGCCCCGAGGGCTATAAAACATAGGCAGAAAGCAACTGAGCACCTAGAAAATCTAGGATCTTCCAAATCCCCTTCTCCCAGCTTATCATCTCCATCTTCCTCCAAGGTTCAATGATTTTGGGGTTGGGAGTTGTGTTGTTTCCATCCCGCAAGCAGAAGACCCCTGGCCAAGGACATGCCCACACTTCAGTCCCAGTTATCTGAAGACCCTTTGCTGCAGGCTCAGCTGCTCCAAGTTTATCTGCATCTCTGGTGAAGCACTTGGATACAGTCCTAATTTCCAGGAATGCCTGGCATGGAAGACATCGTTTGTCGTTTTCCTTGAACTCCTGACCTTGCAATGTCAACACTGGCCGTGTAGGGCATTGCTGGAAAACCCAGGAAGGACCTGGGCAGCTACCTGTGAACATCTATAGACCTCTAGACTGGCTTCTTTTACTGATGTAATAAATTTAACGCTGGCTAATAAAATGTGTCAGAGCCACTTTGCCTCTCCTTGTAAAGGTCTCCCAAGAAGGCTGTGATTAAATGCAAAGCTGCAGCATTGAGGGAACCTAACCAAGCATTAAATGCTGATGGCTGTCCTAAATTTAAGGGTCTGGCTTCAGTGTTTAAGTCTAGGACACATCCTGCTCTTCATTTTTATGACCCCACTGGTACCATAAGAGGTTATGTCTGTGCTCTGGTTTTGAACCTTGCAGTTCTCACCCACAGGCTCGTAGCTCCCTGGCCTCCAAGGGCAGCAGAGTCATCCAAAACCCTCTGGATTTCAACTGGAGAAAGTGAGATTTGAGAGTGACTATTTGTAATAGTTTGTCCCAGGGGCCCCACTATCACTCTTTAAGGAGGAGATGTGGGTGCAAGAGGAGGTGTAGGATTTTGCGGCTTCTTCTGGGCAGCCTGACTGTGAAATACTCCATCAGGAAGGTCCCTGGAAAATAAGGGCTGGTGGCTCCTCTGATTGTAGCTCACCCATCTCCCTTCAGGACCTTGAGGCAGAATATGAGAAAGGTGTAGTGACAGGACAAGGGGGAATGAATTTAAACTGAAAGAGAGTAGGTTTAGATGGGATATTAGGAAGAAACTTTTCCCTGCGAGGGTGGTGAGGCCCTGGCACAGGTTGCCCAGAGAAGCTGTGGCTGCCCCGTCCCTGGAAGCGTCCAAGGCCAGGTTGGACAGGGCTTGGAGCAACGTGGGATAGTGGAAGGTGTCCCTGCCCATGGCAGGGGGTGGAATGGGATGAGCTTTAAGGTCCCTCCTAACCCAGACCATTCTGTGGTTCTTTGATAGGGACAGAATGAGTACTCAGATTTGAAGACAAAACATTAAATTCAAGGCTCACGTGGACTTTATGCAGGTCTCAGAGGCAGGGTCACCTCAACCTACATCAGCCCTGTGAAGGTTTCCCTGACCCGATCCTGGAAAACTCCAGAGATTTAGAGAAATTCCAGTGACACTCTTTTACTTCACAATGTGCCCTCAGCTTGAGGGGAAATCCTAGGCTGGAGTCTGGCTTTTATGGCGTTGCTGTCCCGCTCCTGGGCAGGGGTGTAAGACTGAGGCAGTGCCTTCTGAAGCAAGGCCAGGGGCATTTTTGATGCAGGAGGTGATGTCTACAGAAGAAATCCTGCTTAAAGGGGGGTCTGAGGCCACCCCAAAAGCAGCAGGGCGTGGATCTCGGGGCTCCCCATCGGCAGCCGGGAGCGGAGCGTGTGGCTCGGGCCAGGCTGGGCTATTTTTACTCCCGGTCTGGTCCCGCAGCCACGCTGGCAGATGTGCTCCCAGCTGCAGATGACTTCCATGTGCAGCCCCTCGTGGCCACTGGCCGGGGGCCCGGGGCGTAACGCGCTTCCTTAAAAGGCTCGGGAGGCGCCTGCAACGCCCCGGGGATGGGAGGGGATGGGGGGGGGATGAGGGATGAGGGGCCCCTTCCCGGGCCCCTTCCCGAGCTTCCTTCTCTCCCCGGCGCGCTGTGAAACCCCGGGTTGCGCCCTGGCACCCTGGAGGGCTGCACGGGCCGTGGAAAGCAGCTTTCTCGGGAAACGGAGGCGGCTCAGGCACTGGGAAAACCTCTCCCGTGCTGCAGAGGGAGGGGGGGGAGGACGGAGGGAAGCATCGCTTTAAGCTAAGTGCAGCTTTTAAACCCCGTGAGAGCAGAACAGGGGGGCTTGGCCACGCCCGGTGCACGGTGAGGTGCAGGGCAGGCTCCTGTGTCCCTCGGCGCCACTGCAAGAGCCAGTTACAATAATAAATAAATAACATTTACCCATTCCCCCCTTTTTTAATGAAGCCATTGCGGTCTGCTCGGGGAAGGTGCCAAATAAACAGCACAGCTTCCTCAGCTCAGCTGCCATGGATTGGCTCATCCCCAGCCGAGCTGTCCTGTCCCCACGCAAGTGGCTCGGTGCTGACGGGAAGTTTTGGGATCTGGGCTGCTCCTCGTGCCAAGAATGGGATGCCTGAACTGTAAATCCCCACAAGGACAAAGCCCAGAGCAGCCCTGCGAGCTCTTCTTGCGCCCTGGACAAGTCAGGGTGAGGCCCTTGGAACCCTGTGGATCACGTGCAGCACTGAACAGGGAGCCTGAGATGTCAGACCGGCTTCATTTAGTCTTGCAAATGGTGTTTTGGAGGGCAGATCCTCCTCCTGGGAGCTGCTTCCAAAGGCATCGTTGTTGTGTGTGCAACACACGTGCAACGTCTCCTGTCGTGGCCCTTGGGGACCCACCTGAAGTGCTTCAGAGAGCAGCAGGACAGCACCAGGTTGTCTTCTCCCTGTGCCAGTCCCACCCTGACCCGTGGAAGATCACCTGGATAAGCCCTGAATTGCAAGGGTCTCCTTTCCAAGATTTAATCGATGCAACCCAGTTCTCTGGAAGTCAAAGCCCTCTCCCTGTGGGCCTGCCCTGCTTTTGGTGTTCCAGCTACCCTCTCCATGGCATGTGCCTGCAAGGCTCCATTCTTCCTTCCAGGCACCTCCAGCAGGCCGTGGGAAGTGTTACCAAGCCCTGCCTTGGACAGCAACGGAGCCTCAGGGACATTGAGGACATCGGCCCCACAGCCCAGAGCTGCCCTGTGCCCTGGGGTGGCCACTTCCACCTGCTTTGTGCTTTCAGGGGGGATTTTTGAAGGGGCAGGGAAATGTGCATTGTTTCTGGGAATTTTAGCTTCCTTGGGTGAGCTCAGAGGATAGGAAGGGTAAAAATCATGGCTGTGGAAAGTGAAGGAGACAGATGAGAATACTTGTAGGGTCACTGAGTCACACAGGTTGGAAGGGACACCCAGGGCTGGCTGAGGCCAAGTTGCTCCATGCCATGTCCAGCTGAGTTTAAATTCCTTCAGGATGGAGATTTCACAATCAAGGCATCTCTGCGTCCATCTTTTTCCAAGCTGGAAATCTCCAGGTTGCCAGCAGCCTCTCAGTGCCGTCCCCCTGAATACCCACACTACATCTATCCTCCCTTTGAGGCACAGTGGGATTTCCCCCCCCTCCCCAAATAATTGCTTTCCAGACCCTGGAAAATTACTCCATTGATAACCATGGTGGCTTTAACAAAGACAAACCCACGAGTTTCTCAAAACCTCCATTAGACTTTATTTAAAAGTTCTTTGTATAGACTTCCTGACACGGAATCCACAATAAAAATAAAATCCCCCTCCCTCCCGCTGCTCCCCCCTCCCCAGATTGCTTTGCTTTGTATTTTATAAAACATACAACATCAGAAGAATGCCAGAGGCACCCTACACCACAATTTAAAGATTTGTTAACTGAGGCCTTGGTCCCAGCAGTGCATTTGCATTTGGAAACTTTGCTTCCTTTTCCTTGCTAGTTCGGTTGGCCACGTGTGGTACAAATGCATACAAGAGATCTAGTCTGAGATCTAATCCAGCAAAAGGGGAAAAAAAATAAAAATAAAAGAGGAAGAGTGAAAATGGAACCATTTGTTTATCAGAATCAGCCACTCTCTTACACGAAGTCTTCCCCTGTAAAGTTACACTCAGTTATGAGAATGATAAAAGCAAGCAGGTAACAAGTTGCAGTGAAATTATTATGATTCTTTTTTTTTTTTTTGACTCATTTTTCATGGTGCCTTAGATAGGCAGACTGCCAGAATTGGGGGAAAAAAAGGCTAATTTAGAGACATGTTGAGAGACAGTAACAATCTGCACTTAGGTAAATATTTGGCAACGTTGAAGCTATACAATATAACCCGGGCACATGTAGTACTCAGTCCACAAACAGTTTAGCACCATATTGATAGGTCATGCAGCAAAACCCTCTCCTCGGGGTTTGCTTGGGAGTTAAAAGCATGAAATATTACAGTGCAAGGTCGTCTATACCCTTAGCTTCTATAGGGGCAGGGTGGCAAAGGTGATGCTGTCTCAGAGGTAAGTGTTGGCCAGCCCCTGGCTCTATGTCCCTATCGTCGTCACTGCGCCGGGGTTGAT
Organism: Rhagologus leucostigma; assembly: GCA_013397725.1. NCBI lineage: Eukaryota > Metazoa > Chordata > Aves > Passeriformes > Rhagologus > Rhagologus leucostigma. Next base: position 2,053,345 of record VZTD01010884.1, on the reverse strand, counting down.
GGTACCTGGTGGAGAAAGAGGGAATAAATAAGGTTTTGATGCAGGATACTGAGGGAAGATAAATGAGGCAATTGCCAGGGCTTGCTGAGGAGTCCAGCCGCATGCAGTGGAGTGGGAATGTCAGGAATTTGGCTGAGTGCCTCTTACCAGGGATGCAGAGCTTTTCACATTCTTTCTGCGTGTTGAACCTGTTCTCGTTGCCGCCGCAGCCGCCGTACCAGAAGCGGGCGCAGCTCTTGGTCTCGGGGTCATAGTACCACTTCAGCACAAAGTTCCTGCAGGTGCCCTCGTCCTTCTGCAGCCGGCAGATATCCATGACTGTGGAAAAAAGCAGGAGCAACAGTGGTCAGTAGCACTCCTGGGTGAAGCACAGCCTTTTCTGAGTGTATCTGCAGGGCAGGGCTGGAGTGCAAGCTCAGAAGGGGCATCCACCACACAGACTGTGCACATCTCCTGTGACTAAATCCCATCTCTTTCTTTGCAAAGAGAAGCTCTTTCCCTGGAGGTCACCAGCCCTGGTGCACAAGTCCTCTTCCGTGTTGCTGCCGTGCATCCAGGAGTGATGAAGGGGGAGCGTTGCATGGCAGTGGTTGTCTGCAAATCCCTTGGATCTGTAGGAAATGAGCTGGCAGGTCTCAGAACTGGGAGAGGACTGGCTGGGCTGCAAGGGAAGAAGTACTGGCACCATCATTTTCCCACTAAAATGACTGACTTCCTCTGACAAGAGAAATCTTCCAGGTGAAGATGCTCCTGGATCTACCACACACTGCCCACGGCATCTTGCATCCCTTGCTGGGTGAGCAGGGAACAAAATAACAAAGCGCCTGGATGTGGCGAAATGAGAACGCCAAATAACTTTAAAAAAATAAAATTAAAAAGTATCTGACATTAGCCACTCATTTACCATCAGGTCACAAACCTCCCTTCACACAGAGATGCAGAAGGAGCTCGTGCCACCTCTGCTCAGTACAGATACGGGGGAGTCAGGAATCAGTATTGACCTTCCAGTTCAGCTTTGCATTTGGGCTCCTACAGCCAAAAGCTTCCCCACGCCTTAGGCAGGGTCATGGCCTTTTTATATTCATATTTTATTTTTCCAAAGTCCATTTCCCTTCTTCCCCACCTTCCAAAACACTGAAATCCAGCAGATGTGAACACAGGAATGACTCTACCCCAAACCCTGCACAGGAATCAAATCCAAGCACTAATCAAAACAGAAGAATTTCTTTTGCAAATATAACCTAATTTTCCCCTCTTTCAGTCTGAAATTAAACAAAAGCTTATCCAAAAATTTCCAAGAATTGATGGACAGCAAGAACTAGGGAGTTAAAATGTGTTTTAAGCTGTGGCAGGTTCGAAAGATGGGGAGAGCGGGGGTTTTAATTCATCCTATGGAGAAAATGTGCCTGAGCTCCTCAGTTACACTTAGCAGTTACTTTTGCCATGGTAAATAAATGAATAACAATAAAAAAATAGAACCATAGAATCATTAAGGTTGGAAAAGCCCTCTAAGACCCTTGAGCCCAACCATTACCCCAGTACTGCCAAGCTCACCACTAAACCACGCCTCGAGTTCCACATCTACACATGAAAAATAGATATAAAAAGTCAATAATTAAAGGGGATCACAGCATTTAAAAGGCTTCGAATGGGAAGTGGGTCTGGTGCATGTTTTTGCACCCAAAGTGCCTTAAGGTTTGGGAGCTCAACTCATTTCTCAGTGTTGCACCTGCTATGGGCTGAACCCAGAGCCTGAGCCACCACCCAGCACCTTAAAAGCAGAGCTGCATTGAACTCCTGTGTCTATTTTCCATGTGGGTTCAAGCTCTGGCTTTGCAGAAAATGAAAAGGGAATACAGCGAGCAGAGCGTGGCGGGCAGGGACCTGAGCGTCCCTCCAGGGCCCCTCGGCTGCTTTTCTTGACTCTGTGCCCAGGGCAGAGCGGTGCCAAGTTGATGAAATATCACTTTAGCCTCAGCAACAGTTGCTGGAAACATCATCAAGGCATGTGACAATGATCAGAAGGGGCTGACCTGTGGGACAGGGCTAGCAAAAACACACACCCTCTGGAGAAAACCTCATCAGGGAGGCTTCCTTGCTCTCCGAGTGCTCTGGAGTGAAGCTACAGGTTCCTGCGCTGCTTCCTCCAGCTGCTAAATCCTCGAACTACAGCCAGAGGATCCATGATGCACACTGGCATCCCCAGATCACCTTGCAATCCCCTTTTGCCACCCCAGACATCTCTGTGGCTGGTGGTGGCCGCCTCCTCCTTGCCTCCACATCTCTGCAGGGCTGCCAGTGACAAAAATTCCTGAGCGTGATTTAAGGATCCTAAAATAAACCTAAGAAAGTCAAATGGGGTGGAAGGGTCTGTAATTTACCCTTTCAAACCCTGTCATGCCCCTGCAAGGACTGAAGCCCTGCCTTTAGGTACCGGAGCTGTCTTCACTCCTTGGTTTCCTTCCCAGCTCCACAAAGGGCCCTGAAACACCTCTGGGAGGGGGAGGCTGCTCTGATAAGGAAGATTTGCTGGGCTCTGTTCGCATCCCAACCCCTTGCTGAACCAACAGAAGTGATTTCTAGCCTCTTCTCCCTTCCCAGGTCTTGAAGAGGTTTGCAAACACAACCCCTTAACCTCAGAAACTCCTTGAGGACAGGAGGGCATCGCCATTTTCCTGAGGGTTCCTCCCTCAACCTTGACTTTTATCTTTTGATGAAGAAGGAAAACGTCTCCATGTAATACCCGAGCCCCACAAAGTCACTTTCCATCAGGTGTTTTGGTTGCAGGCAGTGAAATGTTGGGAATTCTCTGTATTTCAGCAGAGTGGTGGCAATTTTGGTCACACGGAGATAACACAAACTGGTTTGGGACTGTGCCACTCTCCAGTTAAGCAACCCCAGGTCTCTGATGAAATCCAGTGAGTTTTGCCACTCAGGTTGTGCCAACACAGCATGTCCTGGTGGGACAACACACATGCAAAGTGACTTGCTCATGCAAAGCAGATGGAAGGGCATGGTCGTGTGAAGGAGCAAGTGAAAACTGAGTCTGTACTACTTTTGATCTGTGATTGGACAGGCTTGGATGCATGCTGTGAAATGATCAAGGTGAGAGAATGGGTTTGCTTGGTTTGTGATGATTAATTTTTGTTGGGGGGTGTTACCTGATGATAATCTTTTCTCAAGGGGTGGCTGCTGCATGGCTTTCTCAGCTGCTGCTGGAGGAGGAAAAAGCGCATGGGTTTGGATTTTAAATGGTGTTTTCTCTCCGATCCAAACATCATTTGACAATAGGATAAAATGCAAAAGGGTGAATCCCCATGGGGTACTTACATGGCTTTAAGCATTTGTTATTGCACTCAGCTTCGGTCTCAAATCTATTGGCATTACCTCCACAGCCACCATACCAACCCTGGCTGCAGAACTTGTGTTTGGAGTCAAAGAACCACACAATCTGATAGTCCTTGCACTGCATGCCCATGTCAAAGTCCAGCAAGCAAGGGTCTGGCCAATCTGCATGGCAAAAGGTGCAAAGGTTAAGTGACTCTGAGAGGGTTAAAGGCTGAAAAAGCAAAGAGATTGAAAAGCAAAAAAAAAGGGAAAATAAAGCCTGGTTCGGGACTGGTGGCATTTCCCTCTCTTATATTTTGTCTTGCTGGATGCAAACCTTCCCCAGCCTCCAGCTTACCTCTCCTTGCTCTTGGTTTTGTCACAGATCCAAGCCCCAAATCCTTGGAGCAACATAGTGGGAGCCCCTTACTCCCCACTGGTGCACTCAGGACTGAGCCCTCACACAAATCCCCCCCCTCTATTTTCAAAGCTATTTGTCTTGGCAGTAACTTCTAATCCTTAAGTGTGTTTATCTCCAAAAGCAAGTTGCACCTGGTCTATGTGAAGGCTCAATGAAGATTTCAACATATGTCCCTTTCTTGCCCCAAAAATCATAATTTAGGCCCAAATCCCAGAGTTTTTATTAGCTATGCTGGGCCATCCATGCTATTTTACCTATGTAAGGAGGGCAGAATGGGGGCTTTCCTCCAAGGTCTCTCGGAAGATTGACACATGGGTCTCTCCCATGAACTAGAGAAGGCTCAGCTAAACCCATCCCCAATCCCCTGCTCTCTTCAGTGTCTTTATCCCGTTGAAAACCTTCAGATTAGCACCCTTGGGGAATGCTCCCCACAAATTCCTGGCTGCCATAAATCCTCGGGCAGAGGCTTTTGCTGCAAGTGGGTTGGCAAGAGGAGCTGAGATGGAGAGGTCTGTGTGGAAGTGCAGAGCAAGCACACAGCACATCCATTTTCCTTGGAGCAGGAGAAGCCTGCACACCTGGTTTCCCAAGGGCTGGCGCCAAGGGGTTAAACAAAGCCAAGGGGTGCTTGTCACCTGGTGGGAACAAGGCTTCTGAGGGGATGTCAGTGCCAGGGAGAGGGGCCAGATGAGCGGGAGCACGTGGGAAGAGAAGGATGATGGGTCATGCAGGAAGGAGAAATGAGTTGGTCCAGCACAAGCCCTTGGCCCCTCTGCTGCATAAAGGTCCAGTAGTGCCACCAGCCAGGCATGAATGAGATCCATGCTCATCCCACTCAACACCAGCAGCCAGAGTTCCACAGCAGCTCCACAACTCCTGGCTGAACACACTCAGCAGCAGAATTTCCCTGTGCTCTCATGCTGCTTTGTGAAGAAAATGAGCCACACTGCAAACAAACTGTTTAAAGGAAAACATGGGAGCGATGATTCGGGGACGAGTTTTGGATGACAGCTCCATTGTTGGTGCCTGCAGTGGCTGTACTGCTTGGTGAAGGCTGAGAGCCCTTCCAGGTCCTTGGAGGAGGGGTTGTGACACTGGTGGTACCGCTGTGACAGCACCGATGTGATGAGCTTGATGTCACCCAAAGCGATGAAACGACATATGAACAGCTACGGTGATTATGGGTTATTAACACGGGGCCAAGCACAGAGTAGGGCCTTCCACTAGAACAGGGTGCTCCAAGCCCTGTCCAGCCTGGCCAAACACTTGTTGGGACCTGTGCGTTAAACCAAGGAGCCAAGACCTGGGTTTTGCCCCAAATGGGGAGAGAGGGAGCAAGGAAGCATCGGGTGATGTTCTGCATCCACACCTACATCTACGTGTGTTGGGAGGACATGGGCCACAGCTTGTCCCTGAAGAGTGGCCGGTGCTTGGGTCGTGCCTCATCTCCCATCCTCATGGTGGAAACAGCACCTGGTTTGAGTTCCCCAGGAAGACCAGAGCAGCTTCAGGGGTTCTGGATCCCTCATGTGGCAGACACTGCAATGCAGGGCTCAGAGCCATGTGGCCAAGGATGTCATCAAGGCCCTTATCAGTTGGCTCTGCACAGCCAAGGACTTGCAGATCCTTTGGTCTTGGTGGGACTGTGAGAGCCCCCAGCCCAGCACTCCCCCCACAGCCCGCACTCACCACTTTCAGGCCCTTCCAGTGGCTCAGTGTTGAGCATCATGTTGGCCAGGGACACTTGGGGCTGCGCCGGGGTCTCTGTGGAGGAGAGGGAGAGGGAGAGGGTCAGTCAAGGGGAAGGGCATCAGCAGCAGCACCCTCAGTGCAGTCATAAACAAACTCCCTGGCCCCAGCTCCAGCCCAGGAGCCAGGTCTGGATCTATTTAGCCCAGCACATACATCTGAGAAATGCTTATTGGGGGCAGCTGACGGGATGAGTAATCCCCAACCACCTGGCTGCGCCAGGATGGGATCGCCTTCTGTCCCCAGCCAGTGGCTCTGCTTGGGCCCATCCTTGGGGGTGACCACAGAGGAGCATCCTCAGGACCACATGGGACTGCTTTAGATGGCCCCCACACACCCCATAGCATCAACAGGGCAGGGGCTCAGGAGCTGGATGTGGCCTCTATGGAGCCAGTTTAGCTTTGGTCTCCTGGCCTTACAGATGGCAGAATAAAAATGGCATCCCCCAGGGGAGCCAATCCATGATGGATCCGGACTCTCTTGTTCCCTAAAGGGCTCTCTTGGACCACAGTCCTTCCATCACATCCCTCTAGGAACAATGGTGAGGATTGTCACAGGTGAAAAAAGTCCATGGGGCTGGAGGGCAGGAGGGGGCTGCAGCCACAGGAAAGGCTGGATTTGCTTTTCTTTAGTGTACAGTTTGGGTGTGGATAAGGGGGACAATCCTACCCAGTGTCCAGGTCACAGCTTGTCACCACTGCCTACTCAGTTTGTTCCCATTCAAGATTTATTCTCTGGGGAAAGCAGCTTCCCTGGGCACTGGGAGCTCCGCACATGCAAATGTTACTTCTACCCACTGATGTCTTTTCTCAACATTTTTGTGGGCATGTTTATTGCTTGCGAAGGTAAGAGACTGGTCCAAACCCACTGAAGCCAGAGGAAAGGCTCTCCATGGGCACTGGAATTGTCTCAGAAGTGCCAGAGGAAGCCAGACACAGCACTGGCAGGACCAGCACAAACTTCACACCACCAAGCCAAGTCACCTCTGTGCCAACTGTACTCAAAAAAAATTGGCTGTGTCTTAGACAGCAACTTTTGGCCATGCCAGAGGGTTTGGTGAGGTTCACACTGGATCTGCACACATGGAGCTTGGATGCCCAAGGGACTAAACCCTCTGTTTCATCTCTTCTTTGTAGGTTTTTCTGGATAGTATGGGAAGCAGATCAGTAGCTATGGAAATGGCGATCAGAGAAGCAGCTTTTCTTGCTTATTTTGAAATCAGGCTGGACTGAGTTTACTGGTTTGACTCATTAATAATTGCAGTAGTGCAGGCTGGACCCCCACCAAGACCTTTTGCACCAATGTACAAACCCTGTAGCACGTAACAAACCCTGCTCTGGGACTGCCTTTAATTATCCCACATTCTGTGCGGATTTAACCCCACGGAAGTGTAATTCCCATTTTTCAAAGAAACACATTTGCCACGTTTCATACCCTGCTGCTGATCCAGAGGGTAGCAGACATGAAGTGACACAACTGAGCACAGCCGGGGCTGGGATTGTTGGTACCACCTGATTCCTGATCCCTTTTTTCTTTCCTTCCCACTTTTTGTGTCTGCTTAATGAAAAAATAAATGTCCACAGGCTTTTAAGAGTCACTTACTCGTGCTGAATGATCCTGTGTAGGCTACTTTGTGCTGGGGTTTCAGGTAGCCAGTGATGACGACGATGTATTTTTGCCCACTCCTGAGCCCTCGGATGACGTGTTCGGTGCCAGTCACATTTTGCCTCTGCACGAGGGAGTGGTTGTGGGCCAAGGTGACAGTGACATCAAAGGTGTTGTGCGGCTCGGGGCTGGCCCAGCGCAGCCTGGCACTGCCCTCGGTGACATCGGTGATCTGGATGTCCTGGGTCTTTGCTGCAGGGCAGAATCAGAAGGGACACCAAGCAGTGAATGAAGAGGGAAAGGCCTCAAGGGAAAAGTGCCTCAGTGCTGCAGAATCTTCTTTCCATGGCGAGTGCAAGCCAGGTTGGGGCTTGGCTGTCTCAGATGCTACTGCAGGGGAGGCTTTGTTTTCCGTAACCCAGATGATTCACCAAGTGGTTTATTTATATTTAATAATCTGTTGCAATCTAGCATATCAAAGGCTTCTTTTTTTTTTTTCACAAGATTCTCACAGCTTGAAATTCCCGGCACTTTCCCAACAACTGTAAATGTGCCCAGTCAGATCCTTCTCTAGGGTGCAATGGATTCACTGGGCTGCTGAAGGCATTCAAGCCAAGCCTGCTTAAGAGTGAACATAAAATCACAGACTGGTTTGGGTTGGAAGGGTCCTTAAAGCCCATCTCATTCCAACCCCCTGCCATGGGCAGGGATACCTTCCAGTATCCCAGGCTGCTCCAAGCCCCATCCAACCTGGTCTTGAACACTTCCAGGGATGATAACCTTAACATAACCTTAACAGGTCAAGGAAGTTACTATGGAAAGGTTTTCCTGCTCTGGCAGAGTACTGGATGAGACCTTTATAAACACTGCTTAAAGCACTGGTGGAGCAAGGAACACCCAGAAAAGTTTATTCCCCTCAAGCTGATGAAAGCATTAGCCTTGCAAAAGCTGATTGCTTTTATTTATTGCTTTTTATTTATTATTTATGCAGGGACTTGCCATCAGTGACTGGATAAGCATCCCTGTGCTTGGACACATTCTTTGATCCTTGCTTGGCTAGATCTGCCTGAACCCCCTTGTAAAAATACCTGGGAAACCTCCTTTGTATGAACTGTGCTCACGTGAAAGAGGCTTGGCATTCCCAAATAGGTCTCTACACAGATCCAGTGATGAACTAACTATTCCTATTAGCTGAGAGTTCAAACAATGCCATTATATGAATCACCATAAATAGCAAAACTTGGCCAAGGGGTGAAGCTACGAGGAAATAATGGAAACAAATGAGCCACACTAGAAAGAGAAGTTCTCTGTAGCTGGAAGGAATTATTCCTGCTTGTGTTTTACCTAGGGGCAGCCTGTCCCTCACCCATTTTTGCACAAAATTCTTAACACAAGTTGACAATGCCCTAGCACCGATTTCCAGGTTTACACCTAAAACCGAAATTTGGCCCCTGGGTGACATTTCCCACAGGAATAATCCTCTCAGGGGGCAAGAAGAGCCACAACCTGCTGTGGTTCAGCCTAGAGGGAGGCACTGCACACATGGGGAGAGCTGTTAACATACCACTGTGTCTCCTCCTGCCACCGGCCACGGCGGCTGTGGCGTTGGTGGCAGCCCGGCCACTGGCTTTGGCATAGGCGGTGGCACCCGCTGCTCCCTGAGCAGTGGCATTCCCCTGGACCACAGAGCTGGCCGGGGTGGTCTCGGTGGCTCTGCCCTGGGCCGTGGTGCTGGCAGGAGTGGTTCTGGCATGGACACTCGCCCCTGGCTTGATGGTTGTGCTGACCGTAGTGCTGGCAGAGAAGGTCCGGGCAATGGTGGCGTTGGGAGACACGAACCTGAGCAGAAATTTGGAAGCAGAAAGGAGCTGATGTAGAAACCATTGGCAAGAACTCACCTGAGGTCAAGAGTCTTTGCCAGCTTTAGATTTGCCCACAGTGAAAGAGTGAAAAGTGCTTAGATCCAAGCAGTGAAAAGTGCTTGGAGCCACCTGATCTAGTGGAAGGTGCCCCCGCCCATGGCAAGCAGTTGGAAGAAGATGTTCTTTAGGGTCCCTTCCAACCCAAACTGTTCTGTGATTCTCTGATAAGAGTGAATTCAGTAGAGAGATCTGTAGCATGCCTGACTTCAAGGGGCTTGACCTTCTAAAGCCACGACAGCTCTGTGCCACCAGTGAGTCTTGGTGACACAAGCTTTCACTTCTCTTCAGAAAATATTAGTATGGATTCTGTCATGGATGCTCTATAACAGATCATCGAGGGCAGCCCAGCCTCTGAAAATAATGTTTTGAGTAGAAAGCCCCAAATTATTAGTAATTTCTGGAAATCCTGACCTGCATGATCAAAGTCACCATGTGCCTCCTTCATATTTTTATACATATATAAATATGAAATTTACCCCAAATTTAAAATTATACATTAACTTCTCTATAAGATATCTCTGTTGCTCTTTTGACACAGCACTGAGCTAGTAAAATTAATTAAAATATTATTAAAATTCTATTAATTAAAAGATAATCCTGCTTGTTTGCATTGAAGTTGCTTTTTTTTTCCTTTTCCCCAAAGCATTACTCACACTGCTTTCTGCCCAGTGAGCACGGGGCGCTGGCTCTGGGCTTGCTGACCATTCTGGAACCACTCACACTGTTTCCTTATCTCTGGAGACAGGTAGAAAGCAAATTCACCTGGAGACAGAGAGAGACATTAAACACTGGAGTTAAGGATGGTCGATACCCACCACCAACACATTACATATATTTCTTCTTAATTAAAAAAAAAAGCAACCAACTTTTCTCTTCTTGCTTGATGTTTGGTTACTGCAGCATCCTGGGATGAGAGATTTGTTATTCCAGTTTACAAACATGAAGGCCTTAACTACCAGAGGGCTGTTTGCTTGAGTCTGTAACGTATAAACACATTTCTTGTAATAAGGCACTTCCAACCACACAGGTAATGTTTTTTTTTCAAGAGTTAGAAGTTTCTAGGACTGCTGTAAGCAGTAAATGGAAAAAGCAAACTGAGATAACCTAAACATTTATTTCCAGATGTTTGCTTCCTATTTAGTGCAAGACATTCCTGAATCTGTGGTATATCTGATTTTCAGGAACTTTTGCTGAAAACTGGCATTCCTAAAAGAAATCCATTTCCTATCCTTGCTGGCCAGATGTGTTTAGGATCTCTGGCAGCTGGGAGTCCAGCCTGGGGTCTCTAGCTAAGCTGAGATGTAAATTTTTGAGGCACAGTCAGCACATCCCAAACACAGCAGCATTATTTATCCCTGAGCAAACAATCCTGTCCATCTGGTCCTTCGATTTGCATACAGCAACTGCAGGTCTCAGCCTGAGCCAGCCAAGGGCCTGCTGGACATGTTGTTTACGCTGAAGTTGGGAGGAAAGATCTGCTGGGTGTTCAAGGAGCTCCAAAGAAGTGCTGCAAAGGGCCTCAGCAGGACCTATGTGAGAGGCAAGCCAGGTGGGATGAGATCAGAATCCACCGGTGAGCCCATGGAGACCAAGGCAAAGCACACTGAAGTGCAAACTCTACTTGGTGGATCAACATGGAATGGGATGGGGAGGCCAAAGTGAACGAAACCCAGACACACTCAGGTGGGTAAAGTATGAGCAGATGAAATTGCACCGAACAGTACAAACCATAGAAAAAGAGACTAAGTTCAGTGGGTCCTGCTGCCCAAAACCTTTCAGATTAACCCCTCTGAGGCCACGTGTTGCCCCTTCCATGACACTTTGGCTGCAGAATGTTACACTTACTTCTGATAAAGGATGGCAGCAGTGTCCCGAAACGCAGCAAAGGCTCTTCATGGAGCTCTCCTGGTTTATCGACCAGCTTGAAGAACACGTCATTTGGCTCGCTGGCGAGGCTGTAGATATTCTTGGCATTCACCTTCCTGCCGATGCCCAAGACAACAAAGAAGTACCCTTTGCATTTTGCATTGATGACAACCCTCTGCAGGTGCTCAAGTTCTTTTTTGTTCACTTTTCCTGTCATCATCAGAACTATGACTTTTAGGTCCCGAGGGCTCGGCGCACTTTCAAAAACATGAGTGATTGTGTGTTCAATTGCACTTCCTAGAGCCCTCGTGCCATGGAGCTGGGTCATTTGGTTGTGGAGGTAATTAACGATCTTCTCTTTGGATGCATAATCAGTTAGTGAGAACTCAGTTTTTACTGGCGGGAAGCTTGAGTTGGTTTCGTGTTCGTAAGGAGCTTGCTGGAGAACGGCCACTCTGGCGTGGTGCTGGGATACTTTCGGCTCCGAGCTGATTTCCAGGTTAGTTATGAGGTGAGAAATGTACTTCCTCATCTCGCTGAACTGCAGAGGGGTGGTAGACTCGGAGCTGTCCAGGATGAAGGCTATGTCCGTGTCCACATCGGTGGCGGCTGCCCTTCTGCCTCTGAATGCAGGTTGCTGGCCATCTACACTGCAGCTGGGATGGGGGTCACACACATCTGGGGAAGAAATACAGTGGGTTTCACCTGCAGGATCTGGACACAACCCTCCCTCATCACTGTAAACATCTCTTGTGTCACATGAAATACGATCAAGCCCTGGACATTCACTGGTCCATTGCTTGATGCCAGAGCCATTTCATCCCACAGCACATTCAGTTATGTGTTCAGTATTTTTTTTATCTGCTCCTTTGTCCAAGGGGATACCTGAAGCACTCTGTCATAAGTGGCAGAAGGCCATCATTTAGAGCACTTAACTATCAGTATTTGGGCTGTAAAAGTGGCAACCAGACAAAAAAGGAGCTTCTCTTTACAAAGTAGAGAACGCCCAGCGAACCTCATTCACAATGCCAATGTTTTCTGCTCAACCCAAGAATCCCTTGTATTCATCAACAAAAGGGCCGACTCCCAACTGGGCTTCCCTTCTTACAACCGACTGCTGCATGACCAGAAGGACTTGGAACTGTCTAGAGGAGAAATTGGATGCTTTACCCAAACAAATGTGACAAGTCAAGAGCCTCTGAATGGTTTCATTCAGCTGACTGCCGCTGGTTGGAAGAACAATGGCGTGACCAACTGCTGTGTTGTTGATCTGGTGAGATGGAAACAGAAAAACACAGAGTCAGTAATGCTGCCTTCTGTTATTCTCAGCTGAGAGGAAGGGAGGGCAATCCACAACTCTGAGGGATTCTCTGCTCAGCACAATGCTCTCGATGGATCCCTTTTGGAGGAGCTTCATGTCCCCAGTGTCAATTTAGAGTCATAAACTCCAAGAAAAGGGACCACTTCAACCAGTGCTCAGTGAGTTCATCTGAGGCATTTTCGTGGCTTTCAATCTCTGCCTGTCCATTCTCCCTCTGCCAGCAAAGCTAATGTATTCCCGCCTTCACACCCCTTGCCTTTTTTCAGACTCTTCCTTCTGTTTCATCCCACACCTGGCACCCTGGAGCCATGGCCTGGGAAAAGAGTGACTCATGAGAGTCTTACTAGCATTCCCGAGCATGTGCCATGGTGATTATGGAATTAGGGTTTCTTTCCTAATGGATGGATGAGTTTGGCCAGCAATGCTCTCTTCCACACTTGAGAGGCCTGTGGAAGCCAAGCATTGCCTGTGGCATCCAACACCATCAAACCAGACCAAGGGCATGAGCAGAAAATAGAGAAAGGGTGAAGGACTCCAACCTCCAGAGCTCTGGCAAGAACTGCATCCTGCCTGCTGGTGAGGAACACGGGCATGACCCCGGCATCATAGAGCTTTAGCACGGCATCGTTGAGCTGCGGGGATGCTCTCGTGTCCCCGTTGCTGAAGAAGACAGCCACCTTCCTCATCAGGAAGCCACTGCGGGCGCGCTTGAAGGTATTCCTGGCCACGAAGGACATGGCGGTTTCCAGGCTGCGTGGCTTCGTGGTCAGGGTTGCCTGGAAGTTTTGGATCTGTTGGAGGAGGCTGGATTTCTTCTTGGCATCAGCAAAGCGGATCTCAGTGGTGACCTCGTTGTTGTAGGTGACCAGAGCCACCCGTGCCCCCCGAGGACAGTTGCTCTCAGCGATGGTTAAGTTGTTGACCACTCTGAGCACGGTTTGCTTCATCCTGTTGAAAACGTCCCTCACAACGCCCGAGGAGGTGTCAATAGCGAAGGCCAGCTCAGTTGGGAAGACAGGGCACTCCTTGGGACCTGTTGGGAATGTGTATTGGGAACAAGTCATGCCTCAAACAGCTGTCAGGATTCAAGGACAGTGTCCTCAGCTAGGGTAAATCATGCATATGTGGGGAGAGCAACAATCGTGACACGCAGCCACCCTGGGGTTTAAAGGACTGAATGAGACTTACCATAGCAGCAAGCTGTGGAAAAGATGGAGAGAAAAAACAAACAGCTTGGTCAGTGCCATTCTTGTAACATGATGGACAAATAATGGTAGAGAGAGGGGCTTAGCAAAGCACTGAGGTACTCACGGCATTTGTCTTTGATGTTCCGCACCAGCGCACATTGCTTTAAGAAATAAATAAAGAAAGAGGGGAAAAGAGATGTGTCACACAGCCAACCCAAGGGTGTTTTGAAACAAGAGAGAAATTACGCCACACTTACATCTCTGGATTCTCCTTTCTCGCCTTTAAGGCCCTGTTTCAAAGAATGAAGAGAAATTGAGTGCAATGTGTATCTCCAGGGTGCCCCATGAACACTGTCGGAATAACTACTGAACCATGGGTCATGCAGGAGCCAAGGGAAAGCCTGTCTGTTTTCAGCTGTGTTTCCAGCAACGGGGGGAAGGGCTTTTCTGTGTTAGGAGTAAACCTAGCTAAAGCCAAACCCGAAAGGGAGGTTGGAACTAGATGGTCTTTAAGGTCCCTTCCAACCGAGACCATTCTATGAGTTACAATGCTCCAGGTTCACATGCAAAGCAAGCCCAGTCACCTTGGCCTTTCTAGGGTGCCTTGTGCCAGCCAGATTTGGTCATGGACCATATCCTCTGTGGGGTGGTAAATTATAAAGAGCTGAGAATCTTCTAGAAGGAATTTTAAGGGACATATTGCCATGGGGAAATCCTAATGCCTGGTAAGAGTGTGTCTCTTGACTTTTTCCTTCTGTTTGAGGAAGGGTAAATATTTGTCAGTGGTAAACAGCTACTTAGAAATTGATAGAGACACATCCAAGACAAATAAAGATTTCCCCCACTTGAAATCAGCAGCAGACAGCGATGGGCTTATTTTTCAACCCCTTGCACCCACAGGGACCACTACATGAAGCCAATCAGCAGTGCAATGAACACTTACAGATGGCCCAGGATATCCAATCTCTCCTTTCTGACCGGGTGTCCCAGATTGTCCTGCATTTCCCTAGAAAGAGAGAGCAGAGAAGTCCTCTCCATGAACATCTGCAGGACAACTCCCAGGAGCACTTGGAGGAAAAAATACATAGATCTTTTAGGGCATTCGTGCAGAAAGGAGAAATTGTGCCATGGTCCAACTTACTCTGCGACCTCTGTTTCCTTTGGGGCCGGGGCCTCCAGCGACACCACGGTCACCAGGTCCACCCTAGGAGGGGAAAACCACAAACAGCAGCTCTAAACCTGCACAGGCCCATGGAAAATTGCTTGGAAAATGAATGCACAGCTCATGGGCTGCACCTACCTTTGGCCCTGCATAACCTACGAAGCCACGTTCTCCCTGAAACAACAGAAAGGTTAATTTGAATATGTTCTATAAAATGCCCTCATCCATCTGCGCTGGAGATCTTGTCTGCTTCCTTGTCCTTGTTAAGGAGGTGGGAATGATGAGCATACACCTACCTTCCTGCCTTTAGGACCTGGGCCACCAATTCCATCTCGTCCATCATCACCCTAAAATTGGAAAGCCAAAGTCATTAATTTGTAAATTACATGTCATATGTAAACAACTTAAACCCCATGGGTCCAGCAGCATCAACAGAAAGAACCCACTGAAGCCACAGACCTTTGTGAAACTCTTAAATGTTCCTTAAAGTTCCTTAAGTGTCCACAGAGGTGTGAGGGCTTGGCCACACTCACCATCTCTCCTCGTGGGCCTGGCTGTCCATTCGGCCCTTTGACTCCGGGGTTTCCAGGCTCACCCTAAAAAGAGGAGCATGTGTTAATGCATGTGCTGAAACTCCAGGCAGCTCTGAGCCTTCCCCGTCCCATCAACACTGGTTTCTTTGCACAGAGCAATCTGCAGCCTTCCTTGTGGCAGAAAGGTGTGACTGGACCTACACAGCCTGAAATGCTGCCAAGTGCATGCTTTTTAGTGGGACCTTTGGTGATTTCAGGAAAGATGAAACCTTCCCACGTGGGCATTTTCTGAGAATCTGCCCAGGAAAGTTGCTTGGGAATCTCAGTTGCTCAGTTACTTTTGCCTTTCTGTTCACTGAAATGGGAGCCTAATTAGACAACCAGAGCACAGAGTTGTTTCTCTCCACATTGTGCAAGCCCAAGAGGTTCATCTCAAGTATTTCTTTAAAGCCCATGCAAAATCCAGAAGCTTTTCAATGCAGCTTTAGTTGCTGATGCCCAGTGCTCCTAAAGACATACCTTCCTTCCCAGGGGACCAACCCTGCCACGTTCTCCTGCAGGTCCTGGAGGTCCACGCCCAGCCTGGAATGGAAATGTAGAGAGGCATGTTGGCAACATGTCAAGAAAACCTGGGTGCCAGAAACTAGGGAATTGGGTAACCATAGAAATCATGTATTGCCTGCTAGGGCTGGTGTCTCTCAAAACACCTCAGGAAATTCAGAAGTCTACTTCATATTTGGGAAGAGCTGGAGGTCCAGCTCGGTTTGATGCAAATGTCAGCAGCAATTTATACTGTCCCTAAGAGAACATCCACGGGAAAGCAGGACGGGGAAAGTCATGCTGGGGGTGGGGAAATGCAATATGGCTTTATGTTGATGGGTCTGGCTGAGGAACGCAGCAGGAGGGAGAAATAAATACATGGGGTGGCTCCAGCAGGCATGTGAGATGGTCATGCTCTGGCTTCAGAGGATGGAACATCAGACGTGCCCCACCAGTCACTCAGGGATCCTCTTTAGTTAAAATTGAAATAATGGGCCAAACACTGAAGTCCTGACCCCTCTGTGGTTGCTTTTAGCTCTTTCTCTTCTGTAACTCTTGATCAAGAAGTCTTAAGCATAAGTTGAGAGGAGAATCATGCTGGAAGTGTGTTAAAAGAGAGCGGAGCAGAGTTGGAGCCCTAGGAGAGGGGAATGGGAAGACACATTGGAATCTTATTTGTTCAACAAGAGTATAGCTGGGTCAGTGTCTGGGAAACAGCAGAAGGATTACCCTGGGTCCAGGAACACCCTGCTCTCCTCTGATGCCTGGTGTGCCGACCTGGCCAGGTGGACCCTGTGTGGGGAGAAAAGAGAGGCTGTCAGCACACATGGGCAGAAACACACCAGGATCCAAGGGGAAGCGAATGCTGCAGTGTCTGAGGGATGCTTTGCAAACACGTCACACCTTGGCTGGTGGGAATGCAGTGGCAGGTGGGGCAGCCAGGCCACAGCACACCCAAAAATACCCAAATCCCGACAGTCCTTCTGGATGAGAGTCTTCGGGGAAGTGGCTGTGATGAAGTAACACCACAGGACCAGGAAGCAAAGCTTTTCCTCTGCTGTGAACTCACTGACCTGTGGCCCTCGCATGCCTTGTTCTCCAGCCGGCCCTGCTTGACCAGGCGAGCCCTTGGTGCCCTGGAAGTACAAAACAGGACAGTGCAGGTTAGCATGGGAGGACATGGTCAGTGCCATGGGAAGGGAAAGGGGAGATCAGGGTATCCACAGCTGCACAAAGAGCAGGGAAGAACAGATTTTCAGTTGGTTTCTTTCCTTGTTTTTTTTTCAAGATGTGGTGATAGCAGAGAATAAGCACAGCGATAGTGGGGGCAATTTGCCTCGTGCAATCAATGGGCATCAACCATCATGCTTTGGCCCTGTTACCCTGACCCAGCAGCACATGGGGACAAAACATCCGACCAGGGAATGCTGTAGAAGACACACAGGCACATGGACAGTTGGTTCTGCACCAAGCCCAGCAAGAAGCACATAGGGAGATGAGCCTGAGGAGGAGGAGGGAAATTTGGAGGAGAGAGGAGGCAGAGAGGAATGAGCAAAGCCTGCACGTCCCTTCTCTTGGCACATCTTTCTGGGTGCTGAGGCTGCCTGGCCTGTGGAGTGGCAGGAGCCCCGAGTTTTGTCCCGTCACCACCTACCTTAACTCCTATAGGCCCTCTTCGTCCTGCCATGCCCTGCAAATGAAGGAACAATGAGGCTTGTTACTCTCATATGTAAGCACACCTTTCCCTGTTGCTTTTAGATCCATGTATCAATCCTTCTCATAGTCCAAAATTACATTTGGATGGTTTAAAGAATTGGGGGGGAAAGGGAAATCCACATGGTCAGCTCTCTTAAATCAGACTTGGGCATGTTTTCTCCCTCCTCACATTCCCTGTGTAGGTGAGTTGCTCCCTCACGCACACCAGGAGTGTGTCACCATCCCTGGGACGGGAGGGACATGCAGCAGGGAACACATCCCAGACATCCCAGCTCCAGTTTGGTTTTTGTCTTTCCAAAACCAGCAGCCAAATGCAGATGCATATCATGGAATTGCAGACTGGTTTGGGTTGGAAGGAACCTTCAAGACCATCTAATTCCAACCCTCTGCCATGGGCAAGGACACCTTCCACTAGACCAGGTTGTTCCAAGCACCATCCAACCTGGCCTTATAGATAACTCGGATGTACCTCCACTGATCTGAGCACTGAGTTATTTGCATGGGAATGAATTCGACTTTTAAAGTCTCTACAACAAGCCAGGAAGCCATGAGGCATTTTCCTTCTGAGATTTTTTTTCTTTTTTTGGGGTGGTTTGTTGGGTTTTGAGGTTGAATTCCTGATATTTGTGAAAAAAAATACATGGAAAGGAAAGAGGGGAAAAGTTATTGTCAGTCTAAGCTTGGGCCTTGCTGACTGGAGGTCTGGCAACTCACGTTCCTCCCGATTCCACCATCTTGGCCCTCCAGCCCTGCCGGTCCTGGATCTCCCTAAGGGAAAAAGGGAAAAGCAAAACTCAAGTGAGAGCCCTGAGATGAGCAGGCACTGGCAAAACAGATTCAATTCTCAAGAAATGGCTCCTTTCGTGCTTTCACGCAAATTAATAGTGCTGCTTTGGTGGGAATTGTTTTAACAACTCACAGAGACTTTCCATCAAGTTTCTGAGCCAGCACAAGTCAACATTCTTATTCTTTGGGAAATGCCTTCTGACAGATTAAGATGCATTTTTTATTGTGAGCTGATATGAAAACAGATGGGTTTGAAATTTTCCAAGGAGCGTGTGGGTTTTTTTTTTTCTTGCCAAGGTTTCAGGTGAATCAGGAGGTTTAGATTTGGTATAATCTAATCAGTTCTCTTCTTTTGTATATGACCCATGAGAACATATGAAGGTAATTTCCAAGTACAAAGTTATTTTCAGAGGCAATATCCCAAAAGCCATTGTAAAATAATAATAATTTTTTTAAAAGGTGCTCTTTACACAAAACATCTTCTAAACTGACATCTTCCCAGAGAAAGTTTTGGTTGCAAACCAACAACACTTTCTAGTGGAAAAAAATATTCCATCTGACAAGGCACAATGAGTTTAAGAAACTTGCATCTTTTTGGCAGCACCCTTTTTTCTCCCTTTCTCTGTCCTATTCTGTTGTAAAAACCAAAAAACAACACAAGACAACAAAGAAATTTTACCATTGGTCCAATTTCACCCTTTTGTCCTCTGGAGCCCCGTTGAGTATTATCAGCTCCTGAATCTCCCTGAAAGCAACAGAGCAATGAGAAACATCTGTGTGAGTGGGACATGAAAATCAAACCTCGTAAACTGCTCTGCTAGAGCTGAGAACTAACTTTTCTTTTTTCCCTTTTTTGACTGAATTAGTTGAAGTATTGCTGCTGTTTTCAGACAGACACAGCTTTTCAACTGAGAAATAATATTGAAGAGGAGAAAGGAGAACATGGTGAAACAGTGGTTGATGTGATACCCACATGTCACCTCCAAGTCCTTGCTCTGTCACGGGACCTGCCACTGTCAAACAGCATTTAATGAGCCAGAGCCACACTCTCTGACCCCAGTATCAGTGGAAAGTGGGTGGAAAATCAAGAAGATGCCTTAGCAGTATTTACCGGATCTCCACGGAGCCCACGGTCGCCTCGTTCTCCTCGCTCACCCTTCACTCCCTTATCTCCCTGTGGGAAGAGACAGAGAGTTAGGAAGAGCACCCCTTGCCTGTCAAAAGCATCTCTGCCCAGCCCTCAGCCCTGAGGGGAGCACGATGGCTTTCCACCCTCCCCTGGCTCAAATCCACCTCCATGCCATCATTTAGCCCCATTGTAAAAGTGATTAAAGCCTACCCTCCTGCCAGAATATCCCTTCTCTCCAGAGGAGCCAGGCAAACCCTTGTCTCCCTAAAGAAAGGAAAATATTTTAGAATATTTGCCACTTCCAAGGTGCTTTCTAGATACTTCACTGAAGTATCTAGAGAGAGTTATCAAGAGAGAAGCAATTAAAATGACTGACCTCTTCTCCATCAATGCCATCCAGACCTATTTCTCCCAGTTCACCCTGTGGAAGAGAGGCAAGGGGCAAATGCTCACTGAGAGGAAAGGGGAATGGGGAGGGGGATATTGATCTGCCACACACTCATGCTCACTGCTGTGGCATGAGGGAATAGCTCCATACCTTCTCTCCTGGGAATCCCCGAGAGCCCTAAGGAGATAGAAAAGAGAGTTACTCCACTTTTGTCCAGCTCACTGCCATGGGAAGCAGTGGAGAAGGACAGCTGGGCTTGGTGGCAGACCCAGAGCCACGACCAGGACACGACTTTCCCTAATTTCTCTTATGCCAGTGTTTGTCTTCAGCTGCCTCACTAGCACTTGTGCCAAGATAAAATACATGGGGCATGGGGGTTAATCTAGCTGATCCAATAAAATATCCCACTCCTTAGCCACAACTCTTTCTCCACTGACTTTTGTTTCTCCCTGCACCCATTTTTATGTTAATCCAGAGCCAGTCCTAGTGCCTTTGTCCAAGGCTGAACAGATTTTTAACGAGACTCAGTATCTCAGCTGCAACTAATGAGCTTGGTTCATGCATTCCTCTTCTCCCTGCCAGAGGATCATGTGGTCAGAGCAAATGGTAGGAAACATCCCCTTAATTTCACTATTTCCCATAAATATTGTATGTTTCACCACCTTTTCTGGCTTGGGGTACAGCTGCTGTCCTGGCCCATTAGCTTAAGGTTCCTCTTTAAAGCCGCATCCATGGCTCACTTGTCTCCCTCTTCCCCCGCAGCAGAGTTCCACCCACTCACTGTCCCAGCCCTGCGCCAAGACACGCACATCCTTCTCTTCCCAAATCTTTCCCCCAGAGCCAGACTGCAGAAGATAGACCAGCCTTGTCTGTGGATTGAGCCTGGGTCTCTGGGCTGCCTTTTTGCTCTTCATAGCAACACCAAAGCCACAACACCCTCTGAAAGACCTGGTGCTTGGCCAGATGGACACAACCACTCAAGGGCACGTGGCAGAGGTTGTGTGACCTCCTAAACCAGCAGGAGTTGCTGCTGGGGGACTCCCACCTACTAAACTCTGGGTCTACTCTGGGCAGGCTTGTTCCACACATACCTTTGTTCCTCTGTGCCCGGGGCATCCCTGGAAACCTTGTGTCCCATTCACACCCGGTGGTCCACGCTCACCCTGGTGCATGGAGGGGAAAAAACAACAGTCAGTGTTTGCCTGCTAAGCCTATTTCTGTGGCTAACTGCCACAAGAGGTGGCTTGGAGGCACAGGAGCAGCAGCTTTTGCCTGGCCATCCCACCATCTCTTGCCCACAGCCTTCCCCACGTAGAGAGCAACTGCAAGTCTTCATCACCGAGAGAGAAACATCCTTCCCAGGCTCTCAGCTGTGAAAGAGCTTTGTGAAACTTCTCTTTCAAAATTAACATGACAAAACGAAGCCCTCACAGCTCTGCACAGATGTCTAATCCCATCCTGACCTTCAAGCCCCAGGAAAACATTGCCTGGCATGTGGTCTCACAGCAGCCTTTGGCCCCTGCCTGCGCTGTTGGAAAAGCCATGAGCACCGTCAGCCCCTTGGCCTCGGCCTCACCCTTTGGGAGTGATGTATGGAGGAATGTTTATTCCAGGGCTGACGTGGGATTCACACAGCGTTTGGATGAAGAGCGTTAGTAGGAATTCATGGGATTCACGTTGTCTGCTGTGTGATGGATAGGAACATCACTCTTGGTTTCACTTTTGGACTGACTCAAATCTTTCAGCTGCAGGTGGTATGGATAACTTTGGCATAGGCTGCAGCTTTGGTGAAGTTGAGGATTTTATTTGCCTTGGGGAATAGCACAGACATGTGTCACATCAAATAATGGGAGTTATTCCCCCCGACATCCTTCTTCAGCTCTCAAGAAGCTCCTTACTGACTTTCTCTTGGAAGCAGCTGGGACCAGAAACTCAGCCTGTCAGGTGTGGGAAACTCAGAGTTCTGCTGTCTCTTCTAACCCACATCCACATTCCCAGCAGAAAAAAGTTTGGAGGCTTTTCATTTAGTGGAAAAGCCTTCAAACACTTCACTACGGTGAGGTGCCCATTTGAACAGGGGCAGTTACTCACCGGTCCTCCTTCATCACCAGGGTAGCCTCCGTAGCCAAGATCTCCTGTGACACCCTAGAAGACAACAAAGAAAACTGTGAATTTCCTTCGTAGTTCTATGATTGATATGCAAGGTTTCCCTAGATAAGCACAAAGCAGCTGCTTGGTCATCCGTGTTACTGAGAGATATAATCTCCTTTTGATGTCCCTAAATTGTTTCCCAGGAAGCTTCACCCCATCCTTCCAGCCATTTATCCCTGCTCTCTTGGATGTTTTGCAGCACTGAGGCATGGGGAAAAGGAAGGAGAACAGCCCTCAATTGCTCTGCATGTCCCAGGGTCAGTTTTCAAATGGTGGGAGTAAGTGGAGATGATCTCCCCATTAACATCACCCACTACAACTACACAACCTGCACGTCACCACCAGGTTCCAGTGCACAAGGACCCTTCATCCCCAGATGAAGTGACCTACCTTTGGTCCTATAGGGCCTGGCACACCTCTGTCCCCTCTCTGTCCTGAGCACTTGCAGGGCACCTTGCAGCACGTCCTCTCTGCAATGTTGTCCTGCAGGAAAAATGGGAAATGAAAGCATTAGAAACCTGCCAGAGCCCCAACACCAGATTTTGGACATCAGAGGGAAGGGTTTAAAAAGAAACTGCATGGGGCAGAATTCATAGAGTGCATTTAGTAGGACATCAGTCCCCAGAGCAGTGCCTGTCACTGAAGAAAGATATCTCATCTCCAAAGAAACAAACCCAGGCTGTGGAGCAGGCCATGAGAAAGTCACTGCAGTGAGCAGCTCACCAGCAACCCGCAGGCTGAGAACGATTTGCAAGCACACAGTAAAAGAGAAAAAAAAAAGTTAAAAAAGAATGATATGGACTTAGAGAAATCACAGCTTGGTTTTACATCATCCAACAGAAAGAAGAGGAAAAAAATCACTTTCTTTGCCAAGTACATCGCTGGCTGCAAACGTTTCCTGCCAGCTTTGCACATTTACATTTTGGAAGGATTTTCCTAGGCTGAATTACCCAGGGAGGGGCTGAGGACCAACTCTGATTCCAAAACCCAAGGCTCACTTGCAAGTGGCTGTGCTTTGATTTGCAGAGAAGGGCCCAGCAAGGTTACCACAGGGACCAGTGGTTAAGCCCAATGTTATTAAATCTACTGGAAAAGGAGCTCAGTCGTGCTGGTAGCAGCTGAGAAGTTGGGAGGAACTGGACATACTGAGGTTGACAGCAAATTAACTCAACACTCGAGAGGGACTGTGCACTGGGAAAGAAGTAAATCTATGAAGAAAGAATCATGGAATGGGTTGGGTCGGAAGGGACTTCAAAGAGTAACTCCTTCATCTGTTAAAAGCATGTCTAAAATACAGTGTATGAGATCAGGGAAAGAAACCTCAAAAGCCGTGCTTCTACAAGAGGTTTAGCACTGACCAGGCACCACAGGGCATTACTGTAAGGTTAAAAAAACCAACAGTGTAAACACAGGCAGAGGGCGGGTTTTTGGCACCAAAGCTTTTGATGGCTTCTTATCCCATCCCATTTGACCTAATGCCTCAGCTGGAGTAGGGTTTCTTCAGGACTGGGACGAGACCATGATCTGCTCTGAACTTTATTTGCTGTGGCATCTGTGAAAAGAGCTGACGTGAGGCAGGGAGGGGAGAGGATAAGAGCCAAGAGGGTGTAATCCAGCCATGGCTCAGCCCCGCAGGAGATCCAGCCGTGGGCTTTCCTCCAGCATTACAAGGCAGCACTCCCTGTGCCAATTTACTTACAAGCTGCTCTGCCAGCTCGAAATCCAAGTCCAGCAGATTAACTCTGAGTGGTCTGTTGTAGGTGAACCCACGGCCAAACTCCAGCTGCATCACTCTGTCAAAATTGGTCACTCGGTCCAGCCCAATGAAGATGAGAGCATTGACTCCTGGCAGGGAGAAGCAGAAGGGGCTTTGTGATGGGGAGAGGTGCTCTGGAGGGCCTGCACACCCTCCCCTGTGATAACACATTGTTATCCACATCTTTAATTGCAAACAGAGCCTTTTCAACAGAGAACAAGCACCTTCAGACACATTCAGTGCAAGTTACCCACACGCTTAGGTGGCAGCAGGCAGCTAAACATCACAGGAAGGCAGTGATGAACAGCAAGTGCGTGTAGAACTCACAAAATCCTTATCCTTTACTATCAAAAGCAGATGGATTTAGGAGAAACGGTGGTAAAAAGGGCTACATGTTAACATGGACTATAATCACTGCCTGAGTGTAGTACCTTCTGAGTGTAAAGTAGACGAAGCAGCCTCCAGCTGATTTATCGACTCATCTGCACCATCAGTAAAATGGATTATGACCTGGGAGAGAAACAAATTTCTGTTAGGACCCAGAACATTTCAGGTGTGAAACACAATCAATGTGCAGCCTGAAGGGCCTTTTTCCAATGCCTCATCTGAGGGAAATTCTACACCTTTTCTAGGCCATGAAGCTCTGCATTCCTGTGCCAGGTTCCTGTACCTTGTTTCATGCAGGTGTTTGCTGCTAGGGCACAACATGGGAAATATCTGGAGAGCAATAATTTGCAGCTAAGCAGTGATTGTGGGAACTGGCTGCAGTGATGCTCATCAATTGTCAGGACAGGACCTTGACAATGCAGCAAACAAGTAGGGCTTAAGTGACTAAATTTATGGTGAATAAATTCAATTAATTTAATTAATTTTTTAAAAATTATTATGAATTTACAGTTTCTTTACCAACTAAAGTACATCAGAAGTCAGCTTTGCTGGCCAACACCGCCCCAGAGGCCTTGGCCTTGACTCACCTTGGTGCTACTGGAGGGTGAGGATCGGAATTTGCTAAGGTAGGACCTCAGTGTGTCTGCCCGGAGGTAATAGGGCCCACGGGTCCGCATGTCCAGGAACCTCTCCAAGAGCTCAGGCCGGTACTCGGAGAAGTCCAGCCCCTCCACGGGTCCCCCCTGGGCCTGGGCCATGATGGCTACCCTGACGGTGGGCGCCTGGTTGCCAGTGCAGCTGATCTTCTGCATCTGAGTTATCCTGTTCAGCACGGACTCCACTCTTGACTCCAGACCTCGCTGGGAACTGAATATGTTTTGACCGGGCCCAACATCACTGACATCAAAGCCAATTATCACATCTAAGTCACAATCTGAGGGGAATGAAGAAAGAGAGAAGAGCATCATGGAGCAATGTGATGATTGGTTTTCAAGTAATGGCTTTTCTAATTACTCTTCTAGTCATTAGTGAAGACACTGCATCAAGAACTGGCACCACTTGCTGCACAAGTGCCTTCTGTTTTCTTTCACTGTAGCAGTGATAACTTGGAAAAACTTGCATGTTATTAATTTTCTTTTTTTAATTTTAGCATTGGGAGGAGCTGCTGCCTAAACCAAGTCCAGGAGAAATGTGCATTTTCATCAGGCAGCTCAGACTGCTCCTCTCTCTCCAGCACGTGGAAACCTATCAGTACTTGCACAGTGTGCATCTTCTGCCTGTGCTTGAAGTGACACCCACAGAATCACAGGGAGGTGTTTGAATTCTCTTTGATATTAGCCACACTTCTTGGTTAATATCTTAACCACACTTGGGATAAGTTAATACAACCAGCAGTGGTTTGCTTTTCCCAGCACTCAGTTTTTCTTCTCAGCTGGAGCTGCTGTTCAGCTCAGGGCTGTTGTGCCTCTCCTTCTGCTTCTCCAGAGGTTCAGGAGATGCCTCTGCTCAAAGTCAGAGGGCTGAGCCATGGTCAGTTGTGCTGGGAGTAGGACTGGCTGTAATGTAGTAAACAAAACCATCTGCTGGGAGTCTGATCTGACAGCAATACCAGCTCACTTACTCACCACAATTCCCCAGCTTGGCTTCTGAAGTAGCCAAGTCATGGGATTCCTTCTTAAGGCAATTTTATCTTAAAGTACAATCACTCCTGCCCTGGTTTTTCCTCATATACCTGTCATGAGTTCAGGTAGGCATCCTGGATGAGCTGGCATGGGAAATTCTGTTTTCTCCCTCCAGTGTCTAAAGGGGTTACAAGAGAGCTGGACATAGGCTTTGGACAAGATCTTGGAGTGACAGCAGGGGGAATGGCTTCCCACTGCCAGAGGGCAGGGTTAGATGGGATATGGGGAAGAAATTCTTCCCTGTGAGGATGGGGAGGCCCTGGCACAGGGTGCCCAGAGAAGCTGTGGCTGCCCCATCCCTGGAAGTGTCCAAGGCCAGGTTGGACGGGGCTTGGAGCAACCTGGGATAGCAGAAGGTGTTTCATGGCAGGGAAGCTGGAATGAAATGATCTTTGGGGTCCATTCCTACTCAAACTATTCTAGAATTTTGTGATTCTATGATTTCCAGCACACCATGCATGCCTGAATGGCCAAAAATTCCAATTAGCTTGTAATAGACACAGGGAGGGGAAACAAGGGCCATCACTTTTCATTTTGGCACCAAACAAGTTGATCTGTCAAGATGATACTGGTATCATGTCCCTATGAGAAAGTCCAAAGTGGGAATTAGTCCAAAAGCTAAATGTGGTGGTAGGAGGCCAGTGATTTAGTGCCTGGCTGTCACATCTGAAATGAATTCCACTGCGGTGGCACCTCTGTGGTGATGTTACACCAGTCGTTCACATGCTGAAGGCCATGGACAGGCAGCTCCTGTACCGAAAGTTTGCAGCCCCCCATCAGATTCCTGGAAGAGGAATGAGCCCATGCTGCACCTCAGGCTATAGGCAAAGCACAACAGTAGGACAGACAAGTCCATCAAAACACACTGGATATTAAAAGCCACCCTTGAGAATGACCTGAGCACATTATGAAGGAATTGTCCTTACCTCTTGTCACATCTGTTGTTCCTGGGCACAATCTCTCCTCCATGGCAGCTTCCAGCGTGACCAAGACCTGCTCATTCAGCTCTGACAACTCCTGGGCTGTGGATGCTCTGAAACTCATGGCGCTCTCACTGGCCAACAGGCTGACTTCCTTCAGGTCGATGTTCCTCACACCGACCGCGAACACCTTGACACCTTTCTGCGTGATTTCCGTGGAGGCCCTTGGCCCATCATCTGTAGACTTCCCACCCGTGACGATGAAGGCGATCTGGGGCACCCTCTGGTCAATCCGGCTGCCGGCCTCCTTCACAAAGTGTCTTTCCTGGATGTGCTTGATGGCTGCACCGGTGTTCGCCACTCGCCCACCTTTGTAGATGACTTTGCTGATGGCGTCTAAAATCTGAGCTTTGGTGGAGTGGTCCTTGAGGAAAAACTCATCGGTGACATCCGAGTTGTACTGGGCCAGTCCTACCTGGATAGAGTCGCCATCCCTGTAAATGGCATCCACCACAGAGTAGACGAACTGGAGAACTTCTTGGAAATTATCTCTCCCCAGATTGATGGAGCCATCCAGCAAAAACACAATATCAGCCTGCTTTTTACCTCCTGAAAAGATTACAAAGAAAACACAGTTGTTAGTAATTGTTTGCAGCATCTATAGCATTTCAGCTCCTCAGGGCTTTGTGAAGTAGCACTTTGCAAATGAAATTTCTCTCTCCTTTCTACCATTTTAGTTTCATCAACCTTTGGCAGGATTTTACATCCATACAAGAAAATTTTTGTATAACACTTCATACAGCGTTACTTGTCATAGGCACCCTCATCTCCTTTCAAATTTAATTATATTCTTTCCTAACTCAGCAACTTCAAAGAGTTCTTTTAATCAATGCAACTAAAGGTTTGGGAGTCAAAAGGTGTTATTATGGAATCATTTTCGCTTTACACAAATACCACCTGTGCTCTGTTCAGAGAAGTCTTCAGGATGAATAGCAGCCTTACCAGGTAGGAATGGTCCAGGTGAGTCTGTTGTAGGTATCGGGAGCTCGTCAAGAATATTCTGCACCCTCTTTTCTAAGGTTGAGAGTCCCGTGAAATCCTGTACCACAAGCACGCGCCCAGGATCATTGGTAATGATCTGCAGCTGGTCCCTGTCCACATTCCTGGCTCCGACACCCAGAGGTTTGATGTTTGTGGAAGTGATCACTCTGGCAGGTCTGTTTACATCATCCTGGGACCGGTCTCCAAGGATGACGACCAGGTGCTGGGGCACTCCATCTTCTATCCTGCTCCCCGCAGACTTGATGAAGTAGTTCTTCACCACGAAGTCCAAGGCTTTGCCAGCGTTCAGGGGGGACCCACCTCTAAGCCTCAAGCGGCGGATGGCTTCCAGGATGGCGTTTTTGGACTTGTGGGTCTTCAGGTAGAACTCAGGGAAGACACCATTGCTGAACTGCACCACCCCAATACGCACTTTGTTTGGCCCCACTTCCAGCTGCTGGACAATTCTGCTGATGAAATCCCGAATATGAGCAAGCCCATCCGGCCTAACACTGTCAGAGCTGTCAATGAGGAAGACTATGTCCTTTTCATCTCCAGAAACATCTGTGGGGAAGTGAAAAGAAGGGAAATTATTGGCATGCCAAGCCTTTGCTTGAGCTTTGCTGGAGGATTTCTGTGCTATCTGCTCTTGTGTGAGGTAAAACCACGTGGCATATTTTGGCCAACTTTAGGCATGGTGCTTTGGGGAGCCTCTCCAAAAGGGCCTGTGTGCAAGTGGGAATGTGTGTCTGCCTGGTATTTGAAGCATGCATGACTCAGAGCCTTATCTGTTTCATTCATTAATACTCTTATCTGGATTTGTCAATGTTTCCAGCTTTATTTTGCCCCAGATTTATGCCTGTTTCCTAGAGAGCTGCTAAGTGGGAATAGGCAATTGTATACATTGTGTATTTGAACTGAAATTGACCCAAATAGGTGTCATGTTTAGGCACTTGACTTGAAAATCGTATGTTATAATGTATTTAGGTACTTGGGTAGAATTGCCACTTATCTAAAGGTTTCCTTTCAAAATTGTACATGTGCTACAACTTTGGTTTTAACTAAGGGAAACTTTGGATTAAAGAGAAGGTCTTTTGGGCAACATGTGCTTGAGGAGCAACCCAGAGAGACCCAGTGCCTTACCTATGGGGGGTTGCACATCTCCCAGCAGCCGCCTAATTTGGTCCACAGTCAGCGTTTCAATTGGAGTCAGCAGCTTTTGCTCAAGGCTGGGCAGTTCCTGGAAGCTGGAGACTTGGAATATATATTCAGGACTAAGGGAAATCTGTATCATCTCATCAGTATCCACGTTCTTTGCTATCATCATAGGTGCCACCCCCACTTGCTTGACTTGGAGGGATGGATATTCAAAGTCATCGTCGGACTTGCGGGAGGAGAGGATGACCAAGAACTGCGGGACGCCCTCCTCTATGCGGCTCCCAGAGGGCCGGGTGAAGATGGTCTTGGCCACAAACTCCAGGGCCTCCCCGACATTCACCAGCTGGCCGCCCTTGGACCGCAGCTGCCTCACGGCGTTCTGCACCTCATCCTTGGTGGAGTGGGTGTTGAGCAGGAACTCCACATGGGGGTGCTCGCTGAACTGGACCACTGAAATCCTGGTGGTGTCAATGCCCACGTCCAGGTTGTTCACGATCCTCCCAATGAGGTCGCGGACGAGGTAGAACTCCTGGGCGGCATAGCGGGAGCCGTCAACCAGGAACACGATGTCCCTCTTCACACCCGCTGCAGGAGAGAAGGCAGCGGTCAGAAGAAGCACCAGGAATTGCTTATGGAGAGCAGCTAAGCTCATCATCTACACCACTGACCCATGCCTCTGGCCATGGGGAGGGTACTCCTTGTCTCCCTGCCTGGGATAACTCCTGGGAGCCCCAGCAGGGAGCTCTGGGTTCAACCCTGGGACACAACCAGTCTGCTAGGCACATCCCAGGGGGTGCAAGAACAGCAACTTCCAGAGCAAAGGAAGCAAGAGGGAGCAAGGGGACACCTGGAATAATAATTCCTTGAGGGATCTCCACCCAAGAAAACATAGCCTGGTGATAGTCCTTACTCAGGGCAGGTTGCTTTACATTCAGAACCACCCTTCTTTCTTTTGCTTTGCCTTCTAGGAAAGATTCTATCCTATTATTCTCTCATCTTCTGCCTTTCCAGGATGACTTTTTGATTCCTAATAAAGTGTTTTCTGCAGTGGTAATTCAGGACAGAGCCTGAATTATCGCAGAATTTCACACTGATAAATGGGGATGGAGGAAAGTGGTCTGGCTTAGAAGGGAAGGAACAGAATAGGACCGTTAATTTCTAAGGGACTGATCCAGGGTGGATACTCTTCATCCCAGGCATACGCTGGCTGGATTTCATTCCAAGGGAGACCAGAAATGTAAGATCTGATCCTTCTCCTGATGCACGCTTCCAATTTCCCTTTCCCCAGTGAATGAGAGTGGCAAAAGTAGGAAAAATCAGCATGTCTTACATTTAGCAGAAAGCTGACCTTGATTTACAGTGGTGTGAAGGTGTCCCTGCAGCATCTAAATGACACAATTTCCATTTCAGAAGGAACAGCATGGACTTAAAATCCATCCACTTAAAATAAGATTAAGGCAATAGCATTCACTTCGTGGGTCTTCCATGTGGATACAGCATGGACCACCTCGAGGGGCTGGGCTTAAAGGCAGCTCAGCTTGATTGCACGGCTCCTACCAACCCTGAGTGCACCAACAGGGAGACCAAGACAGACTTGGAGCCTTAGCTGTGACCATCTTTGCTTTTCTCAGTTTGTGTTGCAGCCATGATGCTACTAAACGTCATATTTTGCCACTAGCTCTCAGGGCGGACACAAACATCTTCTCACCTGGGCTGGGTGATGTGAAAACCAGGTCAGGGGCAAGTGACTCTATCTCTTGCTTGGTCAGTCGGATGACTCTGTTGGAGACGACCTGCTGCACCGAATCCAGCTGGCTGAAGTCGGGCACAGAGATAGCAAAATCTGGGAGGAAGGAAATGGTCTGCAGCTCTGTGAGGTCAGCATTTCCAATCCCGATGCCAAAAGGCACCGTGCCACTTGTCTTCAGGACCACTGAGGGCCTCCTGACATCGTCCTGGGACCGGTCAGCAGTCAGCAGGATCAGGAATTGAGGGACACCCTCCGCTATCCTGCTGCCGCTTGACACTGTGAACACGTTCTTGATGAGATAGTCGAGGGCTGCTCCAGTGTTCAGAGGATACCCTCCCATGAGCTTCAGCTGCTGGATGGCGCTGATGAGATCTGCTTTGTCCTCGTGGGTGTCGAGCAAGAACTCGGGTTGTATGGTGTTGCTGTACTGTGCAACAGCCACACGCACCCTGTCATGGCCAATGTCCAGGCTCTCGACAACTCTTTGGACAAACGTCTTCAGGAGAGGGAAACCTCTTCTGACACCATCCGAGCCATCGATCAGAAACACCACATCCTTCTTTTCACCTCTCTCAACTACTGTTTGAGACAAGTAAGGGAAGGGGGGGAAAAGTGAGATTCTCTTTTGCAGTGACTGATATTCTCCTCATACATTGAACCAAAGGAGTACAAAGCTCAAGGAGGGGAAAGCGAGGTGTCAGGAAAGGTGGTTTGGTTCCTTTGCCATCGGATGCAATCCCTAGTGAGGAGGCAGATGGGTGGAAGTTGGTGGAAACCGGAGTGCAGCGCATTCCATGCCTTGCCCACCGAGTCATAGAATCATAGACCCATAGGAAATAGGGTGCCAAGGGACTTCTGGGCGCCATCTCTACCTGAGGCTGGGAGAAGCCAACAGCTCTCAAGGGGGCTGAGAAGTTGATGTGTGGCTTTGCAGTATGCAACAGGAGTCTGGGATCTTTTGTTCCCAGGAAACAATGAGTTTCTGGATGAAATGGCATACAAGGAGTGCTCACAGGAAGGTGGTGAAGAGAGGGAGAGAAAAGCTTTTCTGATGCATCACTGAACTTAGAAATAAATACTTCTGAAAAGAAATTATGAAGTTGCAGGAAAGGACCTCCAGCTGAAAATGCTGAAATGCTCTTCTAAAATGCTAGATACTGATCTTTGGGGTTTTTTCTGTACTATCTTCAGGCAGGAAAAAACATGCTAATTGTGACCAAACTATTCTTCTTAAAAAAAAATCAAACAAAAAAACACAAAGAAAGAAACAAAAAATCTCAAAATCAAGACCATGAAGTGTCAAAGGTCAGAGAACTTTGACATGTTATGCTAGTGACCAATGGAGTTGCAAAGCTTTGGCTTGGCCAAGCAGAAAACATCACTGCCTCTCAAACAGAGCAACTGCTGGATGACATCCCAAAAAATGCTGTTGGCTTGTTTAGAGCAAGGTTGACTGGGACAAACAGGAGCATGATCTGCCCCTCTGAAGAAAATATTAATTATCTACTTATGAATGCTTAGTCATAGAAAGAATTAGTAAGTTGAATTCTAAATGCAGACTTCAGATCAAATTTATTTCTTAAGAGGATTGTTGGAAACCTGGTGGGTTAATGCACAGGACAGGAATATTAATGTAGGTGGGAAGAGGGAGCAGACATTGCCTGGTGTACCCCAGTTTCATATACTTCCTCTAAAGTTCAGGAACAAGGGAAAAGTCCTATTAATGGTGCCTGGGTAGCAGATAAAGAAGAAAACAATATGGGTGCTCTTACAGAGTGGCTCTCTTTTAGCCAAGAATACTACGAAAACTGGGTGGATGCAGCTATCCATAAGAAAATAGCACAATTATTAATAGTCCTTGGTGGTCAAAGGGATTCCAAATGGTCTGGACAAGACAGAAACGGTTTTAAAAGGGAGGATGGAATTCAAGAACACCAATTGCACAAGTCTTGATTGAGACAGAAGCTGCACAAATATGGGAAGGGTCACGAATCCGCAAGGAAAAGATGGGGTAAGAGATGACCAGGGGATGCCATTGTCATGCTCTGGTCATTTGGGCAGGCTGATGTTGGACAGACGAGGGTGAAAATGTAGAAGAAAACCTACAAGACCTACAAAGAAGGATTGAATGAGCTGGGTACACAGCTGGTGACAGGAGGACTGAGACTGACCTATATGTCAAGCCTGAAGTAGAAAAAGGCTGCCACACCAAATTCAGCAGCGAGCTGACATCTGTGTTCTCCTCAGGTTGAAGGAGATGTAAAAGGCTTGGACTGTGACTAAGGAGACAGAAGCGTGACATGAAGGGAAAGTGTTGTCTGACCAAAGCAATTTAACAGATCGGTTATGGAATCTGGGAAGTCTCCCCCAGAGGGTTTCCAGAACAGATTAGACCAATATCATCTAGTTCTGGGCAAAAATATCCTGTTGGGGACAAGGACATGTAGCAGATGGCACCCTGAGATTCCTTCCAGCCCTATTTTGCTTTTATGTTTCTATGATTCTAAGTCCATCTGCCCCTTTATGGAGAGATGATATGGATGTTACGACACTTTTCCTTGTTTCCACCTCCTGTTGGGAGACGAGCTAATGCTCCAATTAGGGCTGCCTCAGGAATTCACACAGCTAGACATGCATAATTTCCAGTACTGCAGTGTGAATTTATTATTGTGGCCATGTGATTCTTTTGACGATTTTTAAAAAATTATTCTTCAATTAATCCATCTCATCTACTGAGCTTGAATGGTAACTGAGTCAAGAGCATCTGATTTATTGGTAGAAACTGCCATCATATCCTGGAAGAGAGAACAGAGGAAGAGTGAATCCAGTGTGCTGGATTCCACTCCTCCAGAAAAGGGTAGATGGAAAGAGAAATTGAGACAAGCCAGTATTTGCTTCTTTTAGCCCTTGCCCAGCATTGCACATCAATTAATGCAACATCTCTGGGGCAACAACTCCCTGTTATTCCAGGTTTGTCCCATGTTCTACACACTGGAAACAGCACCAGCTGCAGCTCTTGCAGCTGAACAAAGGCATTTTCCCTACTTATCATTAAAATTTGGTTTGGAACTTAATGCTTTGCTGGATCAGAGTGTGAGCATAGGAAACTCCAAGTATGACAGCAGTTTCTACACAATAATTTTAAACATCACCGAACCCAAATGCTCCAGTTACCAATTAAGTGGGTCATGGAAGCCATGTCTTTCAGCCTCTTGGAAACCCTGAGGCTCCCTGTACCTGTTGGCTGAAGCTGGACTGTTCTCAACAAGTTGACTAGGTTTGGCTGAAGCTCTGAAATCCGTTGGAGGGATTCAACATTCAGAAGGAACTGCGGGGCGTAAACAATCCTTTCCAGCTGTACAGGGTCGGCATTTTTGGCTTTGATTCCAAAGGTTACAACTCCAGCATGCTTCAGAACATCTGATGGCTCCTCCACGTCATCGGTTGATCTCCCAGCAACAAGGAGGACCAAAAACTGAGGAACTCCTTCTTCAATCCTGCTTCCAGCTTCCTTCACAAACAGCCTCCTTATAGCTTCATCAAGTGCAGCTCCAATGTTCAGTTGCTTCCCAGTTTTAATCTTCATCCTTTTCACTTTGACAAGCATATCATGCTTGGATGGGTGTTCAGCAAAGTCAAATTCTACTTGGATGGTGTCACTGAACTGAGCTACAGCGACTCGCGTGGCATCGGGACCCACATTCAGGTCAGAAATGACTTTGTGTACAAAATCCCGGACGGCTGGAAAGCTGCCCAAGAGGTTGGCTGAGCCATCAATCAGGAATAAAACATCTTTCTTGCTTTCTAGAATAAAGTCACAAATGAAAAGAGGGGGAAAAAAAGAGAAATGAAAGCATTTTTCTTCTTATATGTCATCCTAGAAAATAGTCTACAAATTAGCTGGGTTTCAATCTTTCAATATTCTCATTTACCATACTATTCAAAGTCTGCAGGACTATACAGCATCTGAGGAAGAAGGGGAAGCAAGGACATGTCTATGTTAAGACTCAATAAATTTGGGCACTGGACGGAAATATCATATATTGTATCACATCAGATCACATCATAAATTGGCTGGTTCAGTGATGTTTAAGGTCTAGCAATATGTTGACAATGCAGGCACGAAGTAAAGCAGCAGTGGAGGGTTGGTTGGGGGGGTTTTTCTACTTAAAGGCTCAGTAGACAACAAATAGACAGTTCATGCACAGGTGCACAAAGCATTTTCTGTATCTTCTCCCGCTTGAATCACAGGGAGCATCTAAATCCATAAAAGCCTTTCACCTGTTTCCATTTTATGCCCTTTTGATCTCATTGAATACCCGAGGCAAACCCAAGCCTCTTGTACCTCCATATTAATCTTAATGGTCTCCTTTCCATACTAACCCATCCCGGTTGTTCTTGTGTCTTCATGGGCACATAGCCACAATAATGGAATTTGTGAGCAAATACCTGTTTAAAAAGGGTTAAACTTGCCAACAGCTTTTGGGTTTAATATTGGAGGATAACTTTGAATTTCTGGAATCAAATCCAGCCTCTGTGACAGCCTGATGATACCACTTTGACCAAGTGGTTCTGGGGATAGATTTGTCTACCCATTCCTGGCTAGACCTCTGCTCCTCTGTGCTCTTTGGCATGACTTTAACCTTCCCACACCACTTCTTGTGGTCAAAATCTCACACTCCCATTATCTGATTTAGTTCACATGATGCATTTACAGGTTGTGGCCCTATTATGGGAACAGAAAAGGAACACCAGAGCCAGTGACTGGTGGGCACAGACTCACTCAGGTCCTCCTTTGGTCCTGACCTACCAAAAGACTTAAAGCTGTGCTTTTAAAGTGTGGTAACAATGACTTGAACAAAATTAAGAGCTGCCAGTGTCAAGCCATGTATTCATAGAATCACAGAATGGTTTGGTTTGGAAGGGACCTTAAGGATCATCAAGTTAAGCACAGCCATAACCAGTTTGATGACTCAGGGCTTGGACACATGTCAAGGTGTACATTGGAAACAAGAAAGTCACTTAAACAAGATTAACTTCATGCAGTCAGCATGCAGGAAGGTAGGTATTACCTGTTGGGGTGAGTGGAACCTCTTCCACACCTCCACTAACATATGTTGTTATAGGCTTATTTAACTCCTGGGGTAAAGCTGCCAGAGCACTGAAATCATCCATAAAATACACCATTCTTGGATTAAAGGCAATCTGTTCAAGTTCTGCCTTATCCGCACTCCTAATGCCAACAGCAAAAGTCAGCACTCCGGCCCGAGCTAATTCATTGGAAACTTGGAGGAAGGGATCGGCAGAGCTCCCTGCCGTCACCAGGACTAGGACCTGGGGCACTTGTTCATTTATTCTGCTCCCACCAGCCTCCGTGAAGTGATTCGAGAGCACAAAGTTCAGTGCGGAGCCAGTGTTCAGCACCGACCCCCCCTTGGGCCTCAGCTGCCCCAAACGCTGGATTATGTCTGATTTGGTTTGGTAGGAGTACAGGGAGAACTCGGTTTTGGGAGTGTCGCTAAATTGCACTAAGCCAACTCGGATTTTGTCACTGCCGACATCAAGGTAGTTAACTAGGGTGGCAACAAAGTCCCGCACAAAGGGGAAGTTGGCATTTCCGACGTTGAGTGATCCATCCAAAAGAAAGATGATATCCCTTTTGGTTACTTGAACTGCAGTAGAGCACAGAAAACAACATGAGACATCACAGAAAACAAAAATGGAAAATTTTTTATCATGTGTGCATGCAGCATATGCCGTACACGCATGTGAACCGTGTTAGGAGAGAGAGAGAGAGAGAGAGGAGCAAGGGTGTGATCAGCATAGAAGTAACAAGGACCTTGCTGGAAATGACTGGATTGAGCAGGGAAGGATTATCAACTCTTTTAAATATCAGGCTCAACAGCTGCCTGAGGATACCTGCCTTCTTGAGCTCTGCACTGTAATGTCTGTAGTTATAGAAATCCATTTTGTAGGCTGTTGAAAGGGGAGAAATTTCCCACTTTTGGCAGTAAGCAGCCAGCTCTTGGTTCCTTTTCATAAGGTTAAATCCTTCCTGGGCTATCTCCAAGAAACTGAGCTCCAGGACACAGGTCTACACCCCAAGGGCACCACTGGGTCATCACCCTGTGCTTTTTTTTTGCTCTGAACACATCCAGATCACAGACCAAAATGCCAAGATTTTAAATAAAACCTCGGAGAACTCATGTCATCCAAGACATCCCCCTATATGCCTTCCTCCAAATGAGTTATTCAAGGATTAATTTATGCCCATTGCTAATTCTGCCCATTATATTTCTGTTTAAAGCATTTCTGGCTAGATTAATCCATTCTCTAGCTTGCCTTGTCCCTGTAAGCATGCTGTCCTGTATATAAAATATATAAATACTGAGCTATTTAGAACAAAAAGGGAAAAAGGACTCTTTGGAATACAGGGATTGCTCTCAGATTTTACAGATTGTCTTGGCTTTCTGTATTTTTAGTTCTTCCCAGAAAAGTGCCATTCAAGGCCCAGGGTGAGCCAATATCAAGTTAAAATGCAACTGCTCAGTGTCAAAATCAGTTTTGTTACTACCAATAATAATTTGTAGGGGTAGGATACGATCACTTGCTTATTATGTATGTGAATAGCTGTGAGCACAAAAAAAAGACCAGAAAAATAGAGAAGCAGCACAAATGACCTTTAAAGAACAAGAAAACACAGGAACATTTTTAATTTACATTGAAAAATAAACACGTCAGGTTTGGTGTACAGCCATGCAAAACTGTATTAGCCGGAAACACACTCTGAAACAAAGCTTATTAAATTATATTCATCTGTGATATTCATCTTCATTAAGGACAAGTATTGGCAAACCGATTTCAAAATGTCTTCTTTTCATGTAAATCAAACACATGCTTTAATTCTTTCAGGATTCTTTCCAAATATTCTCTTTCTTTTCCACTGCGGTTTATAATTTTAAATTACGTGAGAAACTAGAAAAAATATGGACACAATTCAACAGCCACTTAAGCCAATGGGAATCTCACTATTGATCTTACTGGGAGCCGGAAGAAATCCTGGTTTTCTAATGTTTACATGCCATGAGACAGAAATACAGGGTTCAAATATGATCTAGTGCAACATAGACTTAACTTCAAGCACCTCTATTGTGAAGAAATCCTGAGAAATTTAGTATAAAATCTCTATGCACCTGGAACATCTCTTGAAATGCAGGGGGAACTTCCTCAGAAGACACGACCCTATCGGTTGGTTGCTTCCAAAGCCTACTGCTATCAATGGCAAGGACAACTAAAAAGAGTCCACTGGCTTCATGGAGCTTTGGATCATCTTCCAAACAGATTAAATAAAAATCAACACTGAAATATCCTCGTATGCCTCTTAGGGCTTGAGCTGAGTAAATCAGAAGAAAACTAAACATGTTCTTAAAGGGTGAGTTTCAGTCCAACACTGTCAGCTCTCAATATCTCCCCAAACAAATAGGCTTGTGTTCTTTACTCTCCAAGGAAACCTCTACTTTACTGAGAAAACACCCACTACGGATGATTCCCAAACTGAGGAAGAGATTGTAACATTCACAGGTGTCCCATTCATAGGCTACACAAGCCCTAAGAAGAGCAAAAGCCTCCACTGAACAATTTAGGTACTGTTACCTAACTATTAAAGCATATCTTCCACATCCAGGCCTTTAAATGTTGGTGACAAAATCAGAACAGGACAAAAATCTCCAGGAAGGAATGATAAAGCTGTAACAACAACCACGCTACCAAGTTCACCGACCTGTTCATGCACTCACATTTAACCACGCTAGAACATGCGTTTGATGTGTTTTTCCAATTATCTCTACATGTCATAGAATAAGAATTGGCAAACTTATAAACTATATCTCCATAATTAGAAAAAGGCCATTAATTACCTGGTGGTGGCTCTTGGACAATCAGTCCTCCAGAGAGTGTCCGGATAGGTGACAGCACTTCAGGAAGAATGGCTTGCATGAACTGAAGGCGGAAGTCATTTGGGTTGAACACGAAATCTCT
Source organism: Rhagologus leucostigma (assembly GCA_013397725.1). NCBI lineage: Eukaryota > Metazoa > Chordata > Aves > Passeriformes > Rhagologus > Rhagologus leucostigma. The sequence continues at coordinate 2,014,811 of VZTD01010884.1, read as the reverse complement.
TTCATGAGCAATTTCTTGAAGCTCTGCCAGGTCGGCATTTCTTGACCCAACAGCGAGGGTCACTATCCGGTTCCTTTTCAGCTCTGCTGCAGCTTGGTCAACAGCATCGCCGGACTTACCCCCAGTGATGAGCACCAGCATGAGGAGCACCCCTTCCTCCATCCTGCACCCAGCAGCACTGGTGAAGAAGTTGTTCCTCACAAAGTCCAGTGCTGAGCCAGTGTTGAGTGTCGTGCCACCCATGAGCTTCATCTTCCTCACATTGGCCATCACATCCTTTCTGGTCTGGTGGGTGTTAAAATAAAACTCTGGCTTCACAGTGTCTGCGTACTGTGCCACCGCCACTTGGATCAGGTCGGGTCCAACCTCCAGCCTTTGGACAATTTTGGCAACGAAATCACGAATTGCGTTAAAGGGGGCAGCCCCCAAAGCAGTTGAGCCATCTATCAGGAAGACTATATCCTTCTTGTTCACTTCAATAACTGCAAGTAACACATGAACATCATGTTAGCCTTCAAAACACTCTGCAACAATTCTATGTCAACAGCTCAGCAATGTTTCGGACCTCTTGTTTGCTTTTTGCTTGGAGTACTGTTACTCTCAATGCCTTTAAAAAGGTCTTGCTTTCCAAGCAGAATTATTTTTTAGGGTCTAGCAGAGGGCTAATAATAAATCTGACTGTTTCCCCTTTCTAAGACACCGAAGAGTTGCAAAAACTGTGATTTTTACACACTTGAACATTAAAATACATGTACGTGTCAAAGCAAGAATGAAAGGCAGTAAGGAGAAATCTTGGCACTCAGCGGGCACATGAGATAAAATAAGCAGGTAATGCTCCTTCTATCTGCAGAGGAACCACTTGAATGGTGGTGGTTTGGTATGGGTATGAGGTTCCTGAGAGCAATGACACAAGGAAAGAACAGTCTCCACCTACTCAACATACCTGGATTTTGAGTCTCTGCATCCTAAATCTTATTCCTTATCTAACAAAAACAAGTTATGGTTTTTCTTGGCACAGCTGGCCCAGTCATTGGTGGGCTGGATTATATTTTGGTGGCCATGTCTTTAACAAACAGGTTCCCTGGGCTGTAACTTCTGAAACTTTATTATTGATGATGGCACAGGAAACAGAAAGAGCACAATTAGCTTTCCAGTGCCCTGGCTAAGTTTGAAGAAAGATAGGGAGGGAAAAAACTCTGTTGTGTGGCATTGGAACCAAAGCATCATCATATTTAATACAGCAAATACATTTTTTTAAAAGGTTAATATTAACAAGACCAATATTATTGTGATAACAGCACTATACATGATTATCATGGTGCCTAATCTTAATACCATCTTTTAGACAAATCCTCTCACATCATCACCTCCCTGATTTCATGCCATTGATGTGAGAGAGGAAAACTTGCGTTGCTTCCAAGTTATGCTGGAGCACTACGGATCATTATGTTATGTCAGACTTGGTGTATCCTTAAATCACCCGCCCACTTAAGAGCTCCTGAGATGGGTTCAGGATTCAGGGAGGAAGGTTCATCACCTCCCAGGCTCACTGCCATGCCCAGTGCACAGCCTGGGGGGAGAGGACACCCAGCATCGTGGGGATCTCACATCCCTCAGGGCAAGCGGTAGCAAACACTGCCTTGCCCTGCCTGGATGGAGAAGAGTAGCCCCCAGCCTATCAGGGCTCCTCCGTGTGGAGGCTGTTTGCTTTGGATCTCAACAAAGAACAAAATTTTGGCTGCAGTCCTCCTTGGCCGGACACCAGCTGGCCATGGATAGTGGTGCTCCCAAAGGCTGGGTGCTGTCAGGTTTCTCACTATGGGTGAGTGCCACGAGACCGGGCTGCCCCAAGGGGTGACTTGGAGCTGAGGATGACGTCTGTGACTCAGCTGCCCCTCTGCCCTCAGACCCTGAAAGACCTGCCTGCACCAGCAAGTGTGAGCCTTTGCAAACGCCCCTCATCAAGTCATGCTGGAAATAGTTTTGTTAAGGACCAATTGTAAAAAATGGAAGTTTAAAATTGCCTGCCATGGTGCTGTCAGGCATACAATGAGGAGGACATGCACAAAGCAAACATGGTGGTGCCCTCCCCAAGCCATAATCTCAAGTGAGCTGCTAGTGGCCTGCAATTGGCTGCCCAGGCTGTCAGAACAGAGCTACGCACAAAGCAACAAAGGTTTGTGTAAATGATCCCTTTCCCAGAGCTATGATTTCCAGCATTCATCCCTCCAGCCAGGTTTTTTTCGTCCTCAGTTACTCCAAGGAGAGGGCTGGAAACAGGAAACTTTCCAAATGGATAGCAAGGGCTGACATTGCTGCTTTGTTATCACCCAGGAGAAACGTCCAAAGCACATCCTTAGCTTGTCAGCAGCTAGAAACCCAAAAGTGGAGACCCTGGAAACTTTTGACTTTTGGGGCAAACATCAAAAGGGCTTAGGAAAGATGAGGGAGGCTGGGAAGGAAGAGTTCCCTCTGCTTCTCATTCCTATTGCAGCTCTCAAATCCTGCAGCATTTTTACACAGAGGAATGCAAGAACCAAACCCAAAACACACAGGAAGAAAGAACCCACAGTGCTGGTTTGCATGGACACAATTAGTGCAAAAGCCTTTAAGCAGGGCTGTGCACATCTCATAAGGTTTAATCCAAAGCCCTATAAAGCTGATGGCAAGTCTCCCAAGAATTTCAGAGGATTTGGGATCAAAGCATTGTATCTTTGACTTTCAAAGTTCGGAATGTTGGAGGGCGTCAGCACTGAACCCAGCCTTGCATAGTTCCATCCTCGTTGCTGTGTCAGATGTCTGGTGAAGCACCTCATCTAACTTAATCATCCAGGTTCCCCCAGGAGGTGAAGGAGCAGAAAGGCACCTTGGAACATCCTTCATCCCAGGAAGAACAGCTGGAGAGCTAAAGTGAAGCTAGATGCCTTCAATATTTCATAGAAGCACTTGGTATCTCAGGGTTTGGCATCCTTTTGGGCTGCGGCGTCTCCCGAACTCCTTTGCACTGCAGCCTTCCAAGTTGTTGATGTGAATCAAGCAAACCAGCCAAAATTGATTTCCATGGGTTCCAGGGGTAGGAAATTCCCTAAAGCTCCTTTGAAAATAATCCCCTTCCCCATTTAGCACATCCATCTGTATGTAACTGTACAGGCTGATGTAGCACCTTCCATAAATGAGCTGGCACTTTAAGTGAGAAATATGCAAGTGCAGATGAAACCAAATGTACCAAAATTTTTTAATCTTGCCATTCAAACTGCTAAAAATCAGACAGGAGGAAAGATAGGTTTTCCACTGAGTTGCATGGATCCCAGCATACACATTTTTTCTACACATGCTGACTTCGTATTATTTGGCTAAATATGGTTCTTGTAGGGTGCTACAAGAAAAAGTTCTTAATGTTCTTTCCTGGAATAATCAAGGCAAGGTCATAAAATGGTCTTTAAGGCAAATTCCTCCCTTTGATTTGAGCCACAGGACAGCAATCATGTTTAGGCATGGATCAGTGAAGACATCTGGAATGCAGTTTTATATGTCAACATACGCCATGAGGAACAGTGTGTACAGAACTCCAGACTGACAACGGGATCCCAAAAGTGCTGTTTGCATTAAGCATCCTGTTAACTAAGTGCAGCAGCTCCAGGCTGGCCCCTTCCAGGGGCCTCTGCAATATGACATACTGTGTCTTTCATAAATCACCTATTTGCTCCATAAATCCAGATATTCATTATTCTACTGCACCCAAGCTGATGCTAGTCCAGAAATAATGTCAGTGGGACTTAAGGGTGACAAAGTGACCTAAGTGGAATATTAACACCCGAATTTTTAATTCCCATGGCCTCATGGAAAGCTGTAAACTTTCTCAGCTGATGGATCAAAGGTGAGGATTTGACTTGAGAAGAACTAAGGCCTGTTCCGCCTTTAAGTTCAACAACACAGGAATGTCACGCTTTTATCAAGGGCAGCCCAGAGCTTCAGGGAATTGTGGAATATTACTGTTTTAGCAAGCAGATAATTTCAACTCTGGTACATAGGGATCCATTTAGCATTCCTGTTACCTTCCTCAGCCATATTTTATGGTCATGACACTTCCAAATGACATATAATGTAAGCTTACACAGCATAAATGTTTTTACAACCAGCAGTGGTGCAGTGTTTACTCCCAGCGTGCTTAGATATCCCAATAAGGATTATATGAGCTTTTTTATACTCTTTTTATTTTATACTCTGCTCCTGTCTTTTAAAACACCCTATGTCATGCCAGTTATTGCAACAAGACCTCGCAGTTTTTGAGAGATAACCCACTGGGCCAATGAGTTTCTGCACAGAAACATCACTTCTCCATAACCAGACCAGCGAGATGAATTTAAAAAAAAAAATTAAATAATTAAAGCTTTAAATATGCTTGTAAAGCGTGCAAAAGCTCAATCATTCATTGATTCACCAAAATGCAAGGGTCTAGAAAGGCATACATACCTTCAGTCACAATGGTTGGGGCCGCTAACAAAATGAGTCTTTGGGCCACTCCAACAATGTTGGGCAGTATTAATTCTCGAAGAGCATCAAGGTTACGGATATCCAGGGCAGTATAGGCGAAGCTTCCATCAGTAGCAATCTGCTGCAGCTCTGCACTGTCAGCATTCAGGACCCCAATGCTAAATGAAAATATACCAGCTTGCTTCACCGCTAACAAGCCCTCTCGGATATCATCACTAGACTCTCCACCACTTATCAGCACTAAAATCTGAGGCACCGCTTCCTCTATCCTGCTGCCTCCCGCCTGGGTGAAGAGGTTCTCCACCACAAACTCCAGTGCCGCACCGGTGTTCGCTTCCTCGCCCCCGCGGAAGCTGAGTGCCTTCACGGCATCCAGGACATCCGCTTTTGTGGAGTAGCTGTTCAAAGCGAACTCGGTTCTGGGTTGATCACTATACTGCACCACCCCAATGTGTATCTGCTGAGCTCCAACTCTGAGGATTTCAATCAAATTTACAAGGAAATCACGTATGGCTGGAAAATTGACACCTCCGATGTTGTTTGATCCGTCAATAAGGAAAATAAGGTCAGCAGACTCTTGAGCTTTAAAAAAAAGAAATGCAAAAGGTGAAAGCATTAAAATGGGTGATTACATGCAGTTGTAACAGTGTTCTGACATGTTTCTTGGAAAACCAGTGAGAAACACGAAAATGAGAAAACAACGTGATCACTGAGGAGGTGACTTTTGCCTCTTAGTTCTGCATTCTGATTGAATATGAGCTCTCAGGCCCTGCCCAGTAGCATCCACAACCCATCAAGGAAGGGCTAGAGTGGACACAACACGAGCCAATGGCTGTAGTAACATGGGGGTCTGCATTATTGGCACGCAAGGAGAAACCTTGGCAAAATACGGTTTTTGGAAATCTAGATCCATTCCATCAGTGGCCAGTACTGTCCAAATATTTAGACAGAACCAAAAGAAAAAGGTGGATTTTGGTGGCAATTCATGCTGAAGGTAGAGGGTGAGGAGGTTTTTATCATTGCAGCCTTTTATTTTTTGGGAGAAAAAAAGCCAGCATTTACTGGATGCAGGGAAAGTTTCAGCTTCTCTGTCACAATTCTGCTCTTTTGCTGGTTAAACACGGAGGCTGAATATATGGGCTTCTCCCACGATGAAGAAGAATTATTTGAAATGCATTTGTTAGAAACAATTAAAAAGGTTTTAGTTATTTTTCTTGCACTGTAACTCTTTGACCAGCTGCCAGCATCCACCTGTTATTTGTCTAGAAGTCTGACCCATACAAGTCTTAACCCAGTCCACGCAAAAATTGTGTCACTTTAAATATTTTGCACAAAGATGGGTTGATTATTTGCAGAGGGGTCTGGTCTGTATTTTTCATATGGATTTTGGATATTCAATCAAGGAATGCAGAATCAGGTTAAAAAAGGGTGATGAAATCAGTCATGACACAATTATCCAACTCTCATTGTTGTGACCATACCCAGATGATCACAGGCATTTGCCGAGAATATACACACCAAACAAAGCTTGTACATGGCATGAACATGGAGTTGAGGGGGAGTATTTTTGCTCTGAGACTCACCAAAGCAGACCCAAAATGCCCTGGTGTCTGCTTTTACTCCTTTTGCTCAACTAATTTTACCATCAACATCACCAAGAGCTGCATGCATGCAAAAAAGAGGGGGGAAAACACCCCAAAGCATGCCTGGATGTTTCCATGCTATACTCTCCCCTCTCATTAAGAACTCAAATTTCAGACTATTTGCAAATGACCGACAAGCAACATTTGGAAATCTCTCTCAGTCGCCTCTCAACTTTTGAAAGTCAAAGGTGAAACCAGCAGTAAAGCTGGCGTGTGGTTTAGCAAGGCCAGGAATAAACCTGAGGTCTTTGCTATTAACCAGCACTGCTAGTAATTTATTTATTTATTTCCAATTTAGTTGTTTTTCTAGTACACGTTTTCATACACCAGGAGATTCAAATAATGCTGCAATTCCAGCGACAAAGGAGAAGGTCTCCAGGGCACCATCGCTCCCCTGGGCCAACTCAATGGCCAGTGTTGGCTCAGAGAACATCACCAGGGTTCAGAATTTCAAGGAGCTCCAGGATTTATTTTTCCATCGAGGTAAAGTTTACGGGTGCCTAGGCTTGGTTTTACTGAGCCATTTTCAGTTGGAATGTACACGTTCTTCTTCAATGTAAAAATTAAAGGGAAATCTCTCTGTGGTTTTACCCAAGGCTACTTTAGATATCCTGGATATCTTTTTGGAAGAACAAGATTCCAGGCACTGATGGGTTGCTCCCACCAAAGAGAAAATAGATACAAAACAGATGTGTTGGATAATTTGTCATCACTGTAAAAAAACCTTGTACTTCAGTGCACATTTATGGAACAAGCTGGTGTGGAGAACAAATAAAAGCATGCTGGTTACACAACTAAGCAAAGAGGGTCAGATGAGACAGACAGCTCAGATTTAACAAATACTTCAGGGCAAACTCGGGGCTGACTGTTGTACTTACGTGAGTCAGCTCCAGGGACTGCCACAGACCAACAGTTTTGGTTCTCTTTTTTTAGAACCACTACAAGACTGGGGCTTTTTTACACTTCCATTTCATATTAGGGCTCATTTCTAACATAGCATCCATGGCACTTTTATACATTTTAATGCCACATGTAGTTATCAGCTGAATAAACTACTTCTTAAACTCTTACGCAGATATTTGTACCATGCTTTGCACACTGTTATCATCCAAGGTTTAGGACCTGTAACACCTTTCCCCATGTTTGACAATACTCTGTATATCACCCATGCAAGTCACACAGGGACAACACTACAATAGCAGAATTAACTTGAATTCGTGTTATAGGATGGGAACGAAATGCTTGCGAAAAATATCTTTAAACAGAAACAAACTTGGAAATGCATGATATACACGAAGTAGGAACTTGGCTTTAAAGCTTTTAAAGGAATGTCTGTGATTCCAGATGTTTCCATTCAGTGGGGTCACCTGCTGGCATGGCCCAGAGGAGGACAGCCAGCTTCCAGAGACCAATTCCCCAATTGATTTCAACAGAGAAGTACTGGGGTCCTTCATGGCTAAGATACCCAACAGCCACCGGAGTGCTGTCAGCAGGTTGGGTGTAACATTCATTTTCCACATATATTGGTGTCATTTCCTCGGCATTTGCGAGCCTTCAGTCGTGTTTGCGGGGCAGCTACTCCCCTGTGGCTTTCCTGTGACCTGGATATTTGCCCTGTCAAGTGCTTTGCACGACAAAAACACACATGAGCACGGCCTTTTGGTGTTGCTTGGTGTCATGCAGAGATGGAGAGCACCCAGTGGGACTGGCGTGAGGGTTAATTAGGCAAGACAACACAGGGGGATTAATGTCACACTGCCTCATCACACTGCTGTGGCCTTATGTCGCCCCACAAGCTCTCGACCTTCAGATGGAGTCTCAGGAATAAAAAGAAAGGTTTGATCCCCAGGACTTCTGTTTTGAAAAACAACAAAGCTGCTCAGAAGGCCCTTGCCATGCAGGAATTTCATAAACAGAGAAGGGACGGAGGAAGACTGTTTTTTTTTTTTCCCCAGGGATATTGGGCCCTGTGTTGCAGTCAGTGCAGGTCCGTTGAAGCCAACGTGGTTTGCAGAGAGGTTTCAGTTATGGGAAGGGTCCAGTGCTCCAGCAGGTGGAAACCGTGGGCTTATAGAGAAGACTCTCCAACCACACACCTTCTCCAGGTGCATGAGGAGAGAGACTAAGGGGTGAGAGAAAGCTCAAGGGTGAGCTTTCAGCAGAGGAATTCCCCACCCAGCTTCTTTTGCTTTCTTCAGCCAAGAATATGAATTTCTGGAGTGGCACACTGCAAATCTCCCTGTCCCCCAACCTGGTTCTAAGGGGACATCCATCATGGTGTCTCCACAACCAGCAAGCGACCTTCTCGGTATCCAGAGGATTTTCAGTCAGGGTCACCATCAGGTCTGGTGTGTTCATCCCATTTCCCCACCTTGGGAGTGAATAGGACAGGGTAATTTACTAACTCTGCAGAGCTCCCTACTCTAGAATTTCCATGCCATATGTGCCAAAGGGTGGCCACAAGGTGCCACTGCCCATTCAAGGATTCCTGCCCTGACTCCTGGCAGCCCTGGCTCAGTCTGCGAACAACAGCACCTCAGCAGCTGCAAACATGGGGCCACACACTTCAAACCTTTGTTTTTAAACCTCTGAACATCCATCTCAGTCTTGCCCCTACAGAGTGGCAATGCCAAACAGCACAACGCCAGCAGATACCAGCAGTCAGCCATTACCTGTGATGTCTTTAACCAGTCCTTTAGCTCTAGCCTTTTCTGGAGTCATGGAGGAGCGGACACTCGCCACTAAGTCTCCAACTATGCCATGGAGAGTGGTAAAATTCTCTAGGTTGAAGCGGTGCGTCTCGAGGGGTTCGCTCGCTACTTCCTGTAACTCCCCTTCCACTGGGTCCTGAACGCCGACCGCAAACAGGTTTACACGGGCCGAGTTAAGGACAGATGAGGGCAGAGCCACATCACCCCGGGGCCGTCCGTCTGTCAGCACTATAATAACCTGGGGCACGCCTTCACTGGCTCTGCTTCCAGCAGCTTTAGTGAGGTGCTTCTCGATTAGGTACTCTAATCCTTTTCCAGGCTCGGTGCCTCCCCCCACGTAAGTCATGTTGGCAATATGGGACAGGATGTCCCGGGTGGTGAGGTAGGTATTTAACTGGAACTCTGTGTGGGGGTTTCCGCTGAACTGGACCAGAGCAAAGCGAAAATCGTTTCCTCCCACATCTAAAGCTTTTACAACATCATACAGAAACTCTCGAACGAGTTGGAAGTGTTCCTTCCCAACGCTCCAGGAGGAATCCACTAGAAATATTATATCAGCCACGGCAACGGTTTTGACAGCTTTAAAAAAACAGATGGGGGTTTAGGATTTTCTATCGGTCAGCACAAGCATGCCTCCTCCTCCTCCTCCTCACCCAAACAACCAACAGCCTTCTTGGCATGGTGAAAGTGAAGCTCAGTTTCCCCTTATTGCCCGCAGCAAAACGAGAAGCACTGAAGAACAACCAGGCAGCCACCAGAGCCCTGGCACAGCAGGTGCTGGGGGACAGGAGGGGACAGCATGCGACCTGCCCTGCCGAGCCCAGAGAGGGGGAGCCGAGGTGCTTCTGCCCTCCTACACCCTCATGCATGGGTTTGGACACCAACCCTGAACCAGACAGAGCCACCAGCAGTTTCACCTGTGAATTCAGGCTCATTCAGTTTCCAGCTGCCCGTGTCTCTTGCATGGTTTTTGCTGACTCAGAGCTTTGCTGGCTCCGTGGTGGTGCTCAAGGAAGGAAGCTTGGTTTAAGCAGCCTGGGTGCTGGCATGAGTTTTCCATATTTTTCCTCCTCTTAACACCTGCTTAGTGACACCAGCTCTGGTCCCAAATGCGCCAGCACCACCTCTTTAAACAGCCTTTCTGCAAGTCAGTGGCGGTGCTCTTCTCACTGCTAAAAGCCCTCCTACACATGCAGGGAGGGCAGAACAGCTCTGCCCAGGAGAAGACCCTCTCAGGACCATCCTGAGTGCAGGTCCCACACCCCGGTGCCCTGCAGAGCATCCTCCAAGGCACGGCACCAGCCAGCGACGTGCTTGGGAGGCACTATGAGTGTTGGCCAAGGCCTGGGTCCCAAGGACCCTCAGCAAGGTGGGAGCTGAGGAGCAGAAGGTCATTCATCCACAACGTCCCACGGACATGCGTGTTAAACACCAAACAGTGCAAACGAGTCGTACAGGGCCAAAGTCAGGAGAAGCAGCCCGGGCTTACCTGCTTGCTGCTGGGCACCAACCGAGCCGAAGCCTGAGAGCAGGAGGAAAAACATTGCCATGAGGGGCAAATGTCGATGTTTCCTCATTTTGCTCTTTTATCTGAGTTTTCCTTTTATTCTCTGTTTCAAAGCACCTGACGTGAGACCTAAGGGAGGAAAACAGGGAGAGTGAGAAATAGTGGCAGTGCTGGCCAGGCACAGATGAGGCATGAAGTAGGACAGCCAAACCATGTGGGTTTACAAGGCTTTTGTGGCACTTTGGCAGGAAAAAATTCTTTGCTGCTCAACAGAGTCTGCTTCGTAGCAACCATCCCTTTGGAAGAGGAATCCTCATTCACATAACTGACCTTTAATCACCTCTGTGGAATTAGAGGATTTTTTTTTGCCTGTGCTGTCCCAGGCAATATGTAATATGTAGGAAAATGCTTTGGTTTCTACTACCAAAATACACTGTGGCCTCTCACCTGCCCTCCCCACCCACGGATGACCAGCTGATGCATCTTGGCCAACGTCCTTCCTCTTGCTGTTGCCTTTTCTCACTTTATTTCTTCCAAACACCACAGTAATTGCCCTGAACATCCCCCTTTGCCTCAACTCACCTTTTCAGCTGTCCCAAATATACAAATGGAAATTTAAGCACTCCAGACCCAAGTGAGCCACATGATCTGGCTGCACAGCAAAAAGCCCTTGGACTCCCCCAAGCTCAGAGCCCTGGTTGTGGAATAGCCTGCACTGGCTGATCATATTTTGGAAAGTCACCAAGAATAATATTTTATCTGTTGGAGCCAAAAATATAATTTAAGCAAGTTTCTTATCTGTGATCCACCTGGCAAGCCTTCTGAAACAACGTCTCCACCATGAAGGCTGTGTTTCTGTTGTCATAGAGATGACCAATTTATTATTTAATCTTCATTTCCAAGCCTACATAGCAGAAACCAGCAAGGCTTGCTTAACTGGGAAAATATCCTCCCAAAAGGGAACGCAGTGATTTAATACCTTTCATTCCCCAAAGGAGCTCAATTACTCAAATCAGCCGAAAGTGACTCCACTACATCAAACTGAAAGAAAAAAAAGTAATTCAATTTTCTTATTACCACCCTTGCCAATTCCATCAATACAGACAGTTATGACCAATACAAGAACTTAAGAGGGTTAAGGGGAAGAGTAAGTCTTTTTTTTTTTTTGAGGAAAAATGTGGTAATTATACTGATGGCCATTGCTGGCATGGCTGGAAACAGAACCAAGAGTTGGGAATACAGGAAAATTCGGAAATAAGCAGCTAACCCACTTCCACTGAAGAGACACTCCTCAGGGATATCAGAGGCCAGTTCTATGGAAAGAAGGGGACAACTTCCACCTGGTTTCCTGAAACCCAGTGTGAATCCTGACACTTCCTCCTGCGTATCAAAGCTGGGCTAGGGTCTGGTCTTCCTTGGGAGAAGAGATTTGTAGCATTTGGTCTTCCACATGCTCCACATGGAATTTATGAATGTCCTATAGCATGAGTCTGGCAAAAGTTCTCCTCTGCCTCCCC